>VXBN01015562.1:29830-69518 GCA_013397395.1 Sinosuthora webbiana | reverse complement strand
CTGGCGTTTTTAGAAAGACAGATACTTTTCTAAGGATCCTTTAGAAAAATTAAGGAAAGCAATTTGAAAATGTAAATAAATTGCCCAAAGGGCAGCAAGAATTCAGCTAGCCACTAAAGGTTGTAGTTCTACTCACTTTGTTGGATTGTAGCTGGCGAATGCAATAAGCCCTCCAAAAGCCAAAGAGAGGGAGAAGAAAATCTGTGTAGCTGCATCAAGCCATACACGGGGATTTTTCAAAGTGTTCAGCTGATGTAATTGGAAGAAATGCATGTATTAGGTGTAAATTAAATTTTTTCTCTTGCAGTTCTCATAGCTCACCTGTTGTATCACTTCTGAAATTTTGAGCTGTGTTGCTATCTAAATACTATGAAAATGGGAGTAGGTACTAAACAGGTCAGTAAAACAGGTGTTTTCAAGAGTATCACTGAAGCTATTTAAATGCGTGCAACAATTATAGAATCTTCTTTATTGTACACTTTGTATGTTTAATGATAAAAATGTGCTTCTAAGTGATAGACACTAGGAAGACAAAAGGGCAAGTACATTTTTCCTCAATCACTTTCTTTTTTTTTTTAAATTCACATACTTAGCCTACAGTTGAAGAATATTGTCCTCCTAAAACTATATAAACAAATAATAAACCTACATTGTTTTAGGATGGAAAGTGATTCCATAGCTTTCCAAATTTGCTTAAAAAAATTTAATAGAAGTGACTAAAACACAAGCAGACAAGAAAAGAGCAGTTATTAAAAACAGCATCTGCAATTCAAAGTGCTGTGAAAACAGCAATAAAAGATAGAAGGTCAGCATAGGAAATACAAGGAAAAAGGAGAAACTGACAACAAAATTTGAATTTTGTTGTCAGGGCATTGTGATACAGGAAGGTAAATTAAAAAGCAACGAATAGGGGATTACAGAGAATGTTCAGCAGTTTTAAATAGCTGCACTAAGGAATCTTGACATTGAAATCAATATAAAAGAAAGAGATAAAGCATAAGTAATGTGCAAAATGTAAATGTGATCAATAAGTGTTACTTTCCTGTGGAAACTACAAAATGGTGTGTTACACCCTACCATGTGAATTGCTTTCTGGTCCATTGTCAAGAAGGGGGAATAGAAGAATGTTTTACTAAGAATGTTTTGAAAGCCAGATAGTTCAAAAGTAATGCTGGGGCTGTAGACTATTTCACTTTGTTTTACAGCAGTCTTAAGTCAAATCTGCATCCCAGTCATGCGGGACAACTTGTGTGTTTTGTGTGTGTGTGTGCCTGTGCTAGTGATCCAAGTCCATGACTGGGAACATAGGTAGGAGTTAGAGGTAAGTATGCCAAAAGACCCTTCATAGCATTTGGGTTTTCTCTGAAGCTGGCCTGAGCTCGGAGAGCGAGAATTATGGCTCCACCTCAGTGTGCGTGGATTCAGGCAGTGCCATTACTGCAGGTGCTCTCTCCACAGGGAGGCCAGTGCTTTGACCACGGCAGAACTGGTGTCCCCTTTTGTACAACACAACACTGCAAGCAGATTCGTGGCTGAAATGCTTCAGCAAAGGCAAACCCTTCTAGAGGTTTATTTTGAAAGATCAGAGTCAAGCCCTCAAAGGCCAGAGTGCTCACTGGCAGGACCTTGTGCAGGTGCTGTGTCAGTGCAGAAACTTGGCACTCACGTGGCTCTTGTGGCACTCACTCACTCTGTGGCCTTCACACTTTGATTACGTGCTGCCAAGTCAGTTGTTGGTGCTGACAGATGTGACTCCGAAAAGTCTGGCTTTCTGACTGGGAACTTTGGCAAATGAGTCTGGAGATAGTTTAGACTGGTACTAGGTGCAGTGCATTTATTGACTCCAAAAGGTACTAAACAACCCCCAAACTTGAAAAGATAATGGGCAGGTAAGCATGTCATGGCAATGTCATTATCTGGTCTTCAGCAAATTATTGAAAGCCTTATTTTATATTTATATGACATACAGATTTTATAAGCATATCTTCAGAAGAAAAAAATGTGCTGATGCCAGAATTGTGGATGAAGATATACAATCAGTGTTAATGAATGAACAGGGCAGGGGAGTAAGGAGGAAAGGAAATGTAATTGCTCCCTTGTGAGCAGTAAGATGTTTGGATTCTTAAATATGTAAAGAACAGACAGAAACAGAATTAAAAATTACTGAGGTCCCTGTGATGTGTAATTTTGGTGTTAAAACAGCTAATGATTTTGTGAATAGAGGATTTGGGGCCTGTGCTGCATTTTTTGTTTTTGGTGGTTTTGTTTTGGTTTTGGTTTTTTTTGGCCCTCCTCACTGCTTGTTAAATAGCTGCTGAGTTCTGGGCACAGGCAACAGTTGCCCAAACAAGTTCTCGGAATTGTTCATTGCCAGAGAACCTCCAAATATTTACAGTCTCTGAAGCTCTTTCAAAGGTGAAAGAGACTGGAGAAGGAGACATTTGTATTCCTTAGGTGACATGGGTGTCCCCTGAAGCTGAACCATGCAGACTGTTGATGATGTATGATGGAATCTTGTTTCTGCTGCCTCTGGTTATTTATTTTTCCAAAAACCTTTCCAAAAGTCTGTTCCAGCTCCTGTGTGGCTTCATCCTTGTACAACTTCTGCTTTCCCCTCAGGTGTCACTTCAGGATACTTTCTTGTTTTCTTGGCAGCTTCATTTTCCAAGTAACCAAGAATTTTGAGAAGGTGAGTGAATCATCAGACTTGTCTATGTCTGAAAGTCAATGAAAAGAAGTAATCATTATTTGCCCTGAAATTTAGGGTAGAAAGATGACAAAAGCTGATTATGTATTTTTGCATGAAAATAAAAACACAGCCTTGTATAATTAATATCCATATGCATGCTTTTATTATTTATGGTACTTATTAACAAGAACTAAAATACAAAATTGGAAAAAACTTTAAAAATTGTGGTTTTGAAAAAAAACTAAATTCAATTGGGTGATGATGATGTTGAAACTGAGTAAGAGGGGAGTTTTTGTGCTAGGTATTAGTTTCACAGACTTTCAAAAACAACTCTGAGGTGTCACAGTTACAAGATAATGGATGTAGCAGATGTTACAGAGAAACTACAATTTCTGCTGCACTGCAAAGTTGGAAAGAAGTTGGAGAATACTGCCTCCAGTCAGGGAAGAATGTCAAGAAGGTTGATTTTATTTATTTTAAAAGCAAGCTGAAACAGACAGTAGGTGATTTAATTCTTATTTTCTTTTGCTAAAACTTTTTCTGCAAAAAGACAGGAAAAGAAGAAGAGTACACATTTAAGAAATATGCTTTATAGTTTTGTAAACTGATGTGGCCTGTGTGGGCCAAGTACATCTCTGCCAAAAATCTAACAGCCCTCCTGTACAACTCACTTTGGGACATCCCCTGTGGAGAAGTGTTAAAGAAAAACCTGTGGGGGTGGGAATAGCCTGACAGCAAAGGCAATACTGGTACTGCAGTTGTGGGGTAAGGGGACAAAGAGAGAAAGGCAATGTTGAACTGTGCTTACTGTCCTTTTGAAGTCCTTGAAGCACCACAACCCTGTGTAGCAATTGGAAGGTTAGTTTTACAAAACCATCTGTCTTACACTAACTTTCTGTGCAGTGGCAACACCGACAGCAGATATCACTTACCAGGCTGTTGCATCAGCTTTTCCACATTTGTAGATAAGAACATCACTAAAACCATCTTCAGATGACTTTTCAAGGATGTCCCCAGGATCTGCTTCCTCAAACCAGCTAACCATTCAGCTGCAGGTTGACTGCAGGTGGATTTTCATTCTGACTTCTGTCAACAGTGTATAAATCCATCTGGCTCTTTCACGATGATCCTGCTTCTCCTCAGCACTGCAATACCTCCAGGCTTTGTGAGTACACACAGATCTAGTTTTCTGCATTTGGTTCAGGATCGTTGCAAACTAAATCCCAAAAATTCCTGAGCTCTTCCAGAGAAACCTGACAGCCCAGCTGAGACCAAATGGTAATAGGCCAAGGCAATCATGTTATGATTGTGTTGTCTAAGCTGCTTTCTTCCCTAAGACATTGCACCAAGCTCTTATAAGTCCTGTCTGGGCCCTTCAAAAATGTGTCTGTCCTGATCTATGAAAATCAAGCTTGTCCTTGAGCTCTGAAAGCATTTAGATGGACGTCTGTGCCACTGGGCTTGTAAAAGGATGGATAAAATGGTGTCTCATCTGAGCTTTCTCTTGCTCTTGTGCCTTTCCAGCCTGGCATATAAAGTATCTCTGAGCTTCTTGGCTTGTGTTTTCCTTAAAGTCTGTGTTGTTGTGGAAAGGAAGGGAAAGGGAAAGGAAGGGCTTCTGTGTTTGAAGCACTGCTGTGGCTACGGAGGCAGTGGATGCTCGAGAGCATGTTGGTGAGTGCTGCTTTTCCTACTCTACACCCACCACTTCATGGAGCCTTTTAGCATGAAGGCAGAGTTGTGAGGAGCCTACAGTGGATAGCAACCACTTAGTGGGTCAGGCTGACTTTGCATTTGGGAATGCTGCCAAGGACAATGTAGAAAAAGTGCTTCTGAAATGATCAGCATGTGGATCTGGGATCTGGAATTCCTGTCCATATGAGAAGTTTAGTAAAATGGGAGAGGGGCCATTCTCCAGCAGTTATGTCTTCTAGGAAGAGATATTGGGGTGGGGAGAAATGCTATGAAGAAACAGGGGCAGGAGAAAATTACATTCAACCTTCCAAAAGAGTCACTTTACAGTGTAATTCCTCGGTTGCTCTCTTTGTGAATTCTTAAAAGATTAAAGCTGTGTAAATTCTCTAGCAGTGACAGGGAAATCCCATCTTTCTCATGTACTTGTGAAGTACATCAGTTTCACTTACACATTCAAGACAGCAGCACCCATAACACTCTTAAACTTAATTTTTTTCAGATATGCTTACTACTGAGCTGTTAAATTCTTTGCTGCTTCTTTACTTGTGAAAATATATTAAAATACTTAAGTCACTTCATCTCAGAAAAATAGCTTAGCTGAGCTCTTGGATAGACATCTAAACCAGGAGTTGTTGGAAAATGGGTACACAGTATGAAATCTGAGGGGAAGTAAAAGGAAAAAATATTACTAGTACTTACATTAGGGGTGAAGAGGTAAATCAGACCTTCAGTGGCTCCTGGTAGAGTGAGTCCTTGAATAAGGAATATGGTCAGGACCAGATATGGAAATATTGCTGTTACATAAATTGCCTAAAGTAAGGAGGTCAGAAGACAGTTACTGGCAATAAGTTCAATAAATCCTATTCAAATTATTGCAACATACAATCATAATAGTATTAGATCAGACAGCTACAGATGGCCATCTTTCAAGTAAGCAGGGTGTACTTCTGCAGAATATATTTTTTAACAAAATGGCTCTTAAAACTGTGTGAGGGAAGGCTGGTAGGGCAGAAGTGTTTGCAATGGAAAAGGAGAAAAGCATCATTTTAAGCCACTTGTACCGCTGTTCTCAATTTGTCGGACAAGGAGCACACTGAATGGTGCCAGTATGGTAAATGGGGAAGGCTTTCTTTGTGGTAAAACCTCAGTGTCTGGAGGGCAAGATTTCAAACTGTAGGATCATCACTTCTCTACCCTTTCCATACCTTCCCTGTGGTTTCAATTCCTCGGATGGTGCAAAGATAGACAATTAACCAGCAAGCTGCTAAGCACAAAATGAGCCACCACTGTAACTTGCCACTCTCGGCAATATCAGGTGTTATGTTCAAAGTTTTCCTGTACCAAAAATAATTTACTGCAGTGCTTTCATAACATTCTTCATTGAACCCTGAAAAAAAAAATAGTGACAAGTGTTAGAATAAATTTTGGGCTGCAAAATCAAATACAGAGATGGACTTTCTGCAATCTCTGTAATGTGCAGCAAGACAAATTCTCACAGCAGGCTGAGACTGTGGGACCTTCACGAGAACATCACCAGCATTTTATAGAGGGGATAAAATTCTAATTAGAAAGTGTTGTACTCAGTGCATGGTAAAATCTAAACTAATTGTAGTGAAAACTCTGAATTTTTTAAACTGTTACAAGTTGGTGGAGCCATAACAAACCTCAGGCACCTGAGGATACATCTAAGTCCAGGCTCCCCTGGCTATGTCATGGTCCTGTGGTGGGGAAAGACCCAGGCATTGGCCTCGGTGGTCTGAGTTTCCAGGGCTTGTATGAACAGGAACTTCAGGCATCTGCATGCAGGGGAGTGGGCATTCCCTAGCCAGGCTCTGGGCCTGAAGGAAAGGGAACTGGGAACAGGTTTACACCACAACCTGTGATGTCTATTTGTCTTCTACTCTAGAACAGTCCTAAGGCCTCCAAAAGAAAGTTTAATTCTGCTGTGTTTTAACCTTTTTCTTAGCCTTAAACTCAGGTGATATTTCTTGCTGTTCTCTGGAATTTGTTCTCTCTCATGCTCTGAGAAAAAAAAGGAAACTGAAAAGTAGTTTTAAAAACCTGAGAGCATTCATCCTTATCCTGCTTATGTACACTGTCTCTCTTTAGTCTTAGTAAAGGTTTTGTAATGGATAACAGGACTTGTTCTTTATTTTGTTTCCTACTTTAAAATCAAGAAAAAGGACTCTTGGACTTTCTGGCTATTGTTGTTCCTGTGAGGATGATGAATTTGAGTAGGCTAGTATGGCTCTTATACCTTTTTAACAGGAAATCAAAGCAGGACTTGTGCACAACCTAGGGCCAAATAAAGTATGGTTTCTTGATTAGCCCAGAGTGTGACATTTGTGATCCTTCTTTTGCTAGCAGTGGTCATGGAGGTGTAATTACCTGTTCTGTTTTCATTTAGAGGACAAACGCTCCAAGGAAGAGGTTCTTGGAAGGAATTTATGAAATACCACATCACCCAAGTTAAAACTGTGTTGTAATATAAGCTCACCAGAATTGACACCATCCACGAACCAACTCCTGCAAGAAAGCACAAGATCCCACTTTAGAAAAGCTTTGGAAAACGTTCTTAGTCACTCAAAGCACTAGCTCTTAGAAGCTTGCATTTCCTATTTTTTCAAGATTTTCTTCTCCATTCCCCTGATCCCATCCTGAGATTTGCCCATGAAAGATGGGCATTTGTGTCCTCAGTAGCAAAACACTTGTGCACAGTCCCCCAGATCACCAGCCCTGCTCCAGGAATGCTGAGACTCTCTACTTACACAGAAGGTTAGGGCTGAAATCTTTGCTCTTGTATGTAATCCATTGTTTTCTACAATACCAGACAACTTCAATAGCAGAGAGCAAAAGAGACCAAAGTTTTATAGTGTGCTTATTTGCATGAGGCCACTCTTGTCCCAAATCATGCACATATGCCCTAAATTGGTAACTGTTTTACTCCTGTGATAGGGAGGGAAGAATATCAACACCACAGTTTCTGCTTGCTTGCATTTTTGTGAAGGGAATATGAACATGCCTGATTGTAGGAGATGGGTCTAGCTGGAAGCACCACCTGCTGCTTGGTGTTTCTTCCTTTTTGGCCTCTGGCCCTTAGATGACCCCCCTTACCCATCCCTTGTCCTCCCACACAGGCCGACAGGCAGGGCTGTCAGGGCCAAGCCCATTTCAGGCACCTGCTTAAAGCAGGTCATGATCCAGCAGGGCTGGCTAAAGCATCCAGCAGTTTGCTCTGCAGGCACAAGGGTGATATCTCAAATACCCAGTAGAGTCAATGCCTTAATCTCCTCATGGTGGCTATTCTGGATCACTTTTTGCAGCCTAACAATGGACACAGGGCACCAGATGTGTTTTTTCATATATTCAATAAATAGAAAAGAATTGGCAGCACAGGACAGCACACCAGTCTGATGCACACTACCATGTGGACTGTCCCTCATGCCCAGCTGTGTTGATAAAGTCCCTTCAGTAGCCCCACCCTCTTGTGAGGCTTTGGACTCATTTAGGAGGTACCAGGATCCTTAATGTCCTGTCTTTTTGCCCTTCTTCAAGTCTGACTATTCCTGGACAGAGAAGACTGGGTCCTGGAGGGGCTGTGAGGGAGGAGCAAGAAGCGCTGTGAGCAGGCAGCTCTTGTTGAGCACCAGGATATGGTTGGAATGGGGCAGCAGAGCCCATGTTCATTATGCTCCCTACAGCAAAAGTTATTAGGTTTGCATTTTAGGCTCCTAAAATGTGCCTGGAGTAACAGCTGATGAGAGCAATACAGAATTACAGAAATCACAGAATGGTTTGTGTTGGAAGGGACATTAAAAGACCATCTAGTGCCACCCCCCTGACACGGACAGAGACATTTCAACTAGACCAGGTTGCTCAGAACCCCATGGCCAACATGGCCTTGAATGTTTCCAGGGAAACCACCCTTCAATATCTCACCACCTTCACTGCAAAATATTTCTTTTTAATCCTAACACTAGTTTCCATTTATATCCTAAAAAGCATCAGGCACAGGTCTGTAGGAAGTGAGTGCTGGGTGGGAGCTGTCTGCAGTTCTGAAGAACTGGGACTGAAGAGATGTACCAACGCCTCCAAGGTAAGGAGAGATGGTGTTCCAGGCTCCAATGCTGCCTTTCCTCAGGTACTGCCCTAGGGCCAGCTCGAGATGAAGCAGTGGGATTCCTTCGAAGAGAAGAGCGATGAAGTATGGGATCAGGAAAGCCCCTGAAAAGACATTTAAGTGTGATTAAGCCACGTGATTATCTGCATCTCACTGAAATGACTGGTTTATAATTAATCTGCTTTATGAGCCTAACAAAGTCCTTGTAGGATGTGTTGAGAGAGGGATCATTGCTAGGGACACCTACCAAGTAACATCTGTTGCTGGTAATTTTGGTAGTGAAGATGGAGGAGGAGGAGGGACTGGAATGCTTTAGTGCTGCAGGACACTTCCCTCAGGCATTGCTACAGTCCATTATAAGTAGCCTCACAATTTCATCCATTTCTCTTTCTTTTAAGCATCTTCTTTTCACCCCCTTCTCATAAAGCACAAGGGTTTGCCTGTCCCCTATACTATCTGTTCCCTTCATTGCCTCGTTCTTTTCCGAAAGCTCTCAGGCCTGTGCTCCTCCGTCCTGCAGTGGAAAAGCAGGATTATGTGATGTATTTCACCAAGAGACCAGGTTATTTTATTGCATGAAGCTCTGCTCAGACCAGAAAGCCTCTTAATGAAAAACTGAAAGCAAGGCTGAAGTTGTTCTCTGAGACATGTGAGCCATGGAACTTCATTTCTTCCCAGTGTGGATCCTTTACGTCTTTTTTGTTTTCCTCACAACATCTCCCTTGGGCCAGAAGCAGCGTGTCCTGTTGGGACACAGGTTGCCTGTGGGAAGGGACCGGTCCTACCAAGGAATCAGCCTGGCTGATTCCTGCTAAACTGTGTGCAATGCCTCACTTCCCCCACCTTCCCTCAGAAGGGACACATGTTTGGGTCTCCCATCTTTTGCACCAATGCTGGTTTACGAGAGATCAGAAGTTTCATCAATATGTTTGTACCACCTGCCCAAATGTCTGATTAAATTGAAATAGATTGGTGTTTATTGCCATGACCAACAACCACTGTGACCACAAAGTTGCTTTTCTCCAGGGAAACAAAGATAGCAGTCCTGCCTCAGCCACCTCCCAATCCTCCTACAAATGTGAACAGGTTCTGTGCTCCTCACAGCTTTGTCAATAAACCTGTGCCTTGCTCTACCATTTCTGCTTTGCCTCCAGACCTCATATCTGGGTCTGCTCAGCTCTGCTCTTCTAGCTCTGGAAACTTTCTTTATGCTCTGTCTTTGGCCTTGAGAGAGAGGTGGGAGAATGCACAAGGATTTTTGGTCTCCACCTGGAATGGCGCCTCGGTCCTGCAGTCACTGGCTATTTAGAAGGGCTGGGCAGATAGATAAAATCTTATCTCTTGAGCTAGTGTTGTATTGCAATAACTTTGCTACCTCTTGCTAGGTGCTGCAATAGATACATACAACACCCANCTTCTTCGGCGCTGCTTCTCTTGCTACAGTGTGACCCTGCACCCCCCTGCCTGCTGGGACATTCTGCCTCTGCCGCCTGGACACCCCTGTCATCTCAGCTACCAGCCCGGGACTTTCCACCGTTCCAGCCTGGTGCCCTGCAGATCTTGCAGGAGCACTGAGACCGAACTGCCCTGGGTTTTGTGAAGCAAAACCCCTCAAGGTTCTTGGTATTGTTGTCTTTGGTTATTAATGCTGTAGTTGGTTGGGTTTGGTTTTTTTTTTTTTTGTTGTTGTTGTTGTTGTTTAGTTGGTTGGTTGTTTTTGTCTGGTTGCTTTGTAATACATGCTAGTAAAGAACTGCTATTTCCTATTCCCAAAAATCTTTGCCTAAGAGCCTCTGATTGTAAGTTTATAATTGAAAAAAAGAGGGAAGGGGGGGGCGTGGCTTACACTTCTCATTCCAAAGCAAACTCCAGCTTTTATCTGGCAGATACCTGTCTTCCCAAACCGAGACAGATGGTTTAGCCTTTTATCAAGTCATGCATAGAAACAAAAATCACAGACCTCTTCTCAGCCAATAAATATTTGTGAACTGTCAAACTTGGAAATAAATGTCTCACCTTAAGATCTCTGTTCTTGAAATGTTTTTAACTGAGCAGCAGATTTGAAAAAGGAACTTCAGAGTTAATTCCCAGAGTTAAATCTTCAGTTTGAGGTCCCCTCCAGAAGAGCCCAGTAACCTCTTGCCATGCTCAGTCCTGTGGCCTGTTTCAAACCTGCTGCAGTATCCCTCTCCACAGCACATCTGAGGGTGCCAGCCCAACCCTTCTGACAGTCTGATGACTTGGACTGTCTCCTGGGAGGAGCAAACTACTGAGGCAAGTGACCAGAGCACTCCAGTATGGAGCTCTACTTCTTCATCCATCTGCCTAGCCCTGCACCAGCTGTGGGCGGCAGCTGTCTCGCTGTGATCTGTGCTGAGCCCTCGCTAGCAGAGCACTCCGTAAGAGACTAGCCTATCTCCCATATCATATCTCCTGGGAAATAACTGCATAATAATTCGTGCAAACTGTTATCTCTCTCCTGTTTTCTGTTTACTAGTTGAACCACTGGCAGCAGAGTGTGTTTAGGCATTCTGCTGATAAAAGCATGCTTACTTTATGCTGGCTTGTGTGTTCACAAGCAGGCATATTTACAGTATGGCAAAACACAATATCACGCTTGGAAAAAAAAATACTGGTTTTCCAAGGGAATGATATAAATGATCTGCTATCTGCAAATACGAAAATACGGCAAAATAATGAGTTAACAAGAAATAGTTTGTGAAGCTAATCTTTCTCAAACCTAATTCAAATAAATGGCTTGTAGTGTAAAATAAGTTTTTAGTTATACATTCCTTTGCATTTTGATAGGCAAAAGGAAAAGAGAAAAAGAACAGACAGTCTGCTGAAGCACTTGAAGCTTACTCTTTTCCACAATAAAATCCCCCACCTATAGAAAATCATGGAGAAACATCAACAGTAAGCCATCAGATACAGAATAGTGAGTAGGAACACTCTAGAACTCTCAGCCCCTAATAGATAGAGGAGGATTGGCAGAAGGCAAAAATTAAGTACCTTTTTAAAAAAATACCATGAAAAATCTAACCATGGAGAAAGCAAGCAGAAAATCCAATAAGCAGAGAAACTAAGACACAGCAGGTATCACAAACCAGAGCATTCAAACACAACCGCAGCAAGTCCTCAGCAAAACCCAAAGGATGTTAAGCACAGGCACAGTAGAACTCTGTAGAGTTGGCTTCCATGGGGCATGGGAAAAGGAAACTTTAGCAGAAGAAAATCATAAAGCACAAGTAACAAATTATCTTGTATCTGTACATTCTACCAAAAAAAACCAAAAACAAACAAACAAACAAAAAAAAGAGTTTAGGGGTTCTATTCCTCTCAAAAAGTGAAAAAAAGGAAAATGCTAGTGGTGAAGCATTTTTAAGTACTGTAAAAGCCTGGAGAAATGCCCATAAAAGTCAGAAGTATTGCCAAAGTGTGATTTAGTTGCATCCCTGGGGTGTGACTTAGGAAAATTTTAGTCTACAACATTCCTTCTGTCAGAAAGACTCTGAAGATTCATAAGTATCTATCCTGCAAGCAGATACATGCGGTACTAAAAGAAGGTCAAGGGAAAAAAACCCAAAACTCTTCAAAACTTACGTAAGTTAAAAGTTCCTTTGGAAGGAGTCCTGCACGAGGATATCACAAAGCTGTGGAACAAAACCCGTGCACATGAGAAGGTGCAGAAGGCCTACAAAAGCTTTTTCAAATCAGGCTATCAACAAGTGCAACTACTGCACTACTGGTAAGCTGGTGTCATTATCAAGAGAGTCCCAAGTGAGGAGGAGCAGCAGTGTGTAACAAGATTGCTGAAGAACCATTGGAGTGGAGACAGCTCCACAGCCATAGCAGTAGGAAAAAAAGGAGCAGGTGCACTGGAGATACACAGAGGGTTTTTAAAACCTGACCCCTCGCTTGCAATGCACGGGCAAGTCAGGTCAGAATAGCAACGGCCCAGCCATATCCAGCAAAATGACATTTGAAGGGCACAACCTTTGTTATATCACCTGCACGTGACAGTCTGGGTGGGAAGTGCATGAACCACTACCAGCCTGGGGAGAGCTGCCAGTGCTCCACAGGCCACAGTGACCAGGAGACTCCGGAAGGAGCGCAGTCTAAAGTTGATTCTCAGCGGCCAGCAAAGCAGAGTGAAACAACCAATTTGTCATTTGGAAAGATACCAACAGACTGGACTAGTGGAAATGTAAAGCAGTTTGAAGTATCAGCCAGGTAACCTCCTAATCTACATGGATACCAAGACCAGCAGAAATCGATGCGCCTCAGTGAGAAGCAAAGAAGACTCAGTAGATTTGCTTGATATTGGGATACTAAGACTTCCTGAATGGTGGAGAAAAACTTGGAAGGACTGATCTATGTGCTCAATCTTGCATCTTACCAGTGCCTGTGGATCAGCTAGCAGAAGAAAAGCAAGTGACTTGAAATGATGATTTAAAGATACAACAGCATTTGAAAGGCCATGAATAATATTTTTCCTTCAGATAGAGATTTAGGAGTAGAAAAAATAATTATAATTAAGATTGAAATGACCCGGAAAGTGGCAAAATAGTAATTTTGAAGGAAATGCATCTGTAGAGTCTGAAAAATTCAGAAAGCACATCTCAATGTGATAAAATGCAGCAAGCACTTGGAGATCCACTTCATCAGTTCTGTTCATACCTAGGAGGAATGGCGATGAGTGCACTTTTCTGAAAGACTAGTAACTTAATGGCAAGATACCTGTGATAATTTATGCAATTTTATGCAATTGATGGGAACTACTTGTTCAGATACAGAGAAGAAGATACTAGCTATTGAAGGGGGATTTTTCAGACCTGTTCCACTCTCTCCATGGCAGTTCAGCTAAAGTGTGGTATAGTCAACATGGCAAGGAATTACATCATGACATCCGATAGGAAAAAAAGCAACTTAATCACACTCAGCCCTCTCTCTAGAAAATAGCACTTCATGACCTCTTTTATGTCTTCTACACATGCCTCAATCCAGATGAAAAGTATGAGCTACTTTAAGCATTGTATTTGTGCAGCAGACTTATAGTGGCACTGATATTGCCTTGTAGGCCACATTCCACGTCTTACTGACTGAAACTTGGCAGGATTGAATTTCCCACGTAAATGAGTATATCTCCTTTTGAACAACAGTGAGGGAGCTAAGGCCGTGTCCAGAAAGCCAAAGGGGCAATGGCCATTTCAAATGAAGATGGGTAACACCCACAGATGACTCATAAAATAAGCTTGGGGAACTTCCCTGTGAAGGATGTGAAGGATGCAAAGCAGGCAGCTTTCAAATACAAGCATGCACCAACCTGAGCTGTAAAGGGCAATCAAATATAACAAATTATGAAAGGATTGAGTCCACATGTCACAGCTTTTTGCGGTTTAAGCAGGACATGGCAACAAACTAGAAAATGAAGTTTGTTACTTGCTGTAACCCAGTTTTTCTCTCAGAAAAATGAACAGTTCTGCTCTTCCCAACATGCTATGTTTGTTTGGGTTGATTTGGGGTTTTTTGTTTGTTTGGTTTTTTGTTTGTTTCGGTTTTTGGTTTGTTGTTGTTGTTTTGGTTGGGTTTTTGTGGTTTTGTTTTTTATAGTATCTTCCAGTAATACAATTTGTTCCTCTTAGGTTTTGTTTTCTTTCGAGGACACAGTGAACCAGGCATTTCCCAGCACGTAGTTCAAATCTGAGCAAAGGGTCAAGTAGCCATGGGTTAGGAAAGCCTGTAAATGGTTGTCCCAGAAGTAAACAGTTCTCCCTTTGTAGCATGACTGTAGTGTTTATGTGTATCTATTTTCCTAGAAAGAAACTGTATTTTATATTAAAGATATTTTTCAATCATTTATAGGCTCAGGCACTATACACATTTTTAATAATCATGGGTTAAGCAAGCATGTATATATATATATGAGATATATATATATATTTATATATATATATACTAGCTATAATCAAAAGTAAACCTCTGAAGTAATTTCTAGCTAGAACTGGGTTGATTTCTTTAAGTGACTCAGATGACTCCATGTGTACACATATAGATGTATGACTTGTTAGTATCTCCATTTTAAGTGACAAACTCTATAACTCTATACTGGGCTATTTAGAGACTTCTTTTCAATCCCAGTTGCCTGGGAACGTTTGTGTTTTTCTCCACCAACTGTGGCAAACAACCTTCATACCCATTAGTCACAAAAAGTAAATAACTAACTTAACTCAGGCAATAAATCCAAATAATCAGTAACGGCAGCAGGTGATAAATGTCAGCAGAACTGATATTATGTTAGATCCGAGTTACTGAGTAATGCTAATGTGCGGTGAATCAGGGCCAGAGGTCTGATGGGAACAGCTGACATGAGACAAATGTACAAGCACTTGTTTTCATCTCTTGTTTTTGAAGAGATGCAGAAACAAGGATATCACCTGAACCAGCTGTAAAACTACCCCAGAAGCCATTCAGCCTTCAAGCATGTCTAGGCCATATCCATACCTGGTTTCTCCATGCTTGTGGTTGTGGCTGCGGGCAGAAAGCCATGGTACCTGTCAGGACTCCCAGTTAAACACAGTGCTGCTGGTCTCTCCCATGTGCACATCTTCACATGCACACTCACAGGATTTATGCTCCAGTACCCCTGAAAATCAATTGGGCTTTTGCAAGTTGTTTGTTTGCTTTCAAAAATGCAAGCCCAAACCACATCACTGCTTTAAGTTAACAGAAGAAAAATGCAGCTACCTTATACACAGATGTAAATGCAAGAGCTCTGTCTCCTCAGTGATCTTTTTAACTCACTCAACTTTTCCAATGCCAGTTTTCTAGGATAAATTATTCACAAATTGCACAGCACTCTGTTACAGGGTCCATCCTGCTATTGAGCTCTTCGAGCCCTTTATTGAACTCCAGTGACCAAACACTGGCTGCACATCCATACATTGACCTTAATTCACCCCTGTCTTGTGCCACTGTTGGTGGTGATGCAAAGTAGCTGTTTTCCATTACTGAGTCTGTTGGCTATTTGGAGCTGGTTTTTCACTGGCAGCATTACTACTCAGGGAGCAAAGGAGCAACTCAGCCCTTGCCCCTGCAGCATTTTCCTGGTCTTACTCTCTTTAAATCTGCTGTACCCCCTGTCTTTTTTGTCCCTAGAAGTTCCTGGGGATATAGTGGCGTTCTGGAGCTGGATAAACAAGCAAGCAGAATTTCTGAGCACTGTTAAGTCCATAAGACAGGTGACCTCCTTGCAGTCAGTCTCATGCTTCTCTTGGGGCAGGGAGGTCTGTAGGGTTGGGATGCAGGGGACCTCAGAAGGGAGGATGCAGGGGAGAGACCAAGCCTCAGGAGCAGATGAGCATTGCTGTCTTCTGAAGTGAGGCTGGGATCTGAAGACATTGAAACACCACTGGCCACAGCTGGCCACGGAGAAGCAACAATTGGTGTTTCATAGGAAAGTGTGAGAGCCTTTTTATGGCCAGTAGAACAATATTTTGTCTTAATCTTGATTTTGCACAAATTTTGTGCAAAAATTTGTAGCTGGTGGCTCCAGAAGCTGCACCATGCAATGAAATGTGTGGAAAAGTTGCATCTTGCTATGGCCCTGCCTGGGATTTCAAACTTTCCACTGAGCACTTTGTGTTAATCATTCACTACATTACAAAAACATCACATTATATTTGCTTTATTATGCTATTTGTTAATCCTGAATGCTTTTTCCCTTGCTTTCCAAGATAGAAAGGCCACCTGAGATGCTGTAGAGGATTTGACCTACAGCTCCTGCTCTATAAGAATATTTTCCTTGCAGATCTCATGCCATATCTGCTAGGGACATGTCTCCCTAAAGATGTCATCATGTCTCATTAATGCCAGTATCATTAACTGAATTGACAGGGTTTTTTCCAGTAATTCCCATGGACAAACACAGAGAAACAGTGTGCATTTCTGGCTTTCTAGCCACCCGGTGATGGCACTTTTCTCTGGGAGTTTCAGTGGGATGTCCTATTTTTAAAATAAATAGTGGAAACCATCAAGTGTCCTGGGAGGAATCTAACCTACTGCTTCCTGTCTTTTCTTATTTCTATTTGTGTAACTGTAACTCTCAGCTGTTGCATATTCAGCCTTAAAAAGCTCCTTGGCACCAAAATAATTTCTATTTTCTTGTTTATAGGCTATGAAAACGTACTCTTTACTTTTCAACTTCATGACCTAAATAGATTGAATTCTTAAGTTGTTTCTTGTCCAGGAAGTTTTCTAACCCTTGAATAATTGCTGGGGCTTTTCTGCATTTTGTCTAATTTTTAAAGTTGACTTTGAAAAGTGGACTTTCAGAAAAAGTCAGAGATTCAGAAGTTGTCTTACTACAGGCAGCAATATCTCTACCTACTTCCTAGTGTTCTGATTACATCTGCCAAGGTTCTTTCTCTTAATACAGCCTGCTATAGCTCATTCATTGAGCCACTTACCGCAGTCACTAAGTGGCTGCTTCTCTCTGAAACAGCTTCCATCACAGGCTACATCCATTCTTTGTTCCTTGGTTGATCAAAATATATGTAGCTCATCAAGTAATACAGACACCTTAGTAAAACAAACTCCGATGTGATAATATTTTCTGTCATTTGACAGTTTCTCCAGATGTGAATTTTCGATTTCTCCAATTAATTGAAAGATAACAAATAATACTGGGCTGAAACAATTTGCTCACTCTTCTTTAGACACCTTACTGTGGCAGTTCAAAAGCTTCTGTGAACGGTGAGTTACCAAGTACTCTTTCTAGATCCATTTATATTTACCAAATTGTCTGCTTCTAAAGCAATTCTTTGTGGAACTGGTGCCCAGGCACAGGCTTAGGCAGCTGTCCACGACACCTGGCAGGCTCCTGTTGCTTCTCCATCAGCTGACCATTTTAAACAGCCTCACAGACAGCCAAAAGCACAATTCAGTTTTGTGCGGGGGCAATTCCAGATCATGAAGTAGCTCCTAAGAGAACCAGAGGAGGGTGGGGAATGACTCACTCACCATCCCAAAGGGAAGTTCAGTGGCCATTTGTCAGGCCTCCTCAGGACTTCTCATTTCTCCTTAAGGTAACCAGCTGCAGGTTCAGTTTCCTGCTTCCACTGGGACTTTATTAGCAGTATAAAAACTTTAACAGACATTCATCTATCATCAGTCTGGTCAGCCTCAGTCTGGTCTTCCTAAAAGAACTTATCATTTTATAATTAAATATACTTCTATAGAAAGAGCTAATTAACTGGCGTGAAACATTAATGACAATTAGTGTTATTTAAAAAGGGATATAACTGATATAAATTATGTAATTTCCGTGCCCATCAGAAGTTAGTATAGTTGTAGGAGAATTGCAGTTCAGTATTTTGGCAAAGTCCCGTTCCAGCCTTACCGCCTCCATGTATCTGACACAAGTATGGAAATCTCCACACGTTCCCCAGGCCAACGGCAAATCCGATACAGCTTAAAATGTACTGGAACTTATTGTCCCACTTGGGTCTGCCATCTTCTGTAGGCATTTCAGGTGCTGCTGATAAATCTTTTGACATTTTAATGAAATATCCGTGGCTCCTTAGCCCTTTTCCCGAAAAATGGGAAGATGCTTCAAAACCTGTCTCTCCTACAGGTTTTATGCAGGGTGACAGAAGAATCTTGGAAGAGAGGTGGAGCTTTTTTATCTGATGCAAAGGGTTGTGTCATTGCCAAGGCTGCAGTTTAAAGACAAAACCGGGAATTATTATTATATAGTTACCACTCTTGCCTTTTTTGCAGCTCCTTCCATAGTTAGACAGCTGGCAAATATGTTGTTAATGGGTAACTCAAGAACACACAGGTTTTTATTTTCTGTTCTCCTTATGTTCTCAAACTGTCAGAGAAGTGTGACACTGAATATAATTAAAAAGAAACCTTTGCAGTGGACTAATTAAAATTGCAAAATACCTGTAAAAATCTGTGAATAAAATGTTGGCATTTCCTTTCTTAGTTTATTAATGAAAGTAAATAAATTAAGGCATCTTTTCCAAATGCAAAAAGTTAATTAGAAAAAAAGCCAAGAAAAATTACACCTTGTATGTTCAGACATTAGAATTTGGTCCATTTTCACGATAGTTGCTAGAAGTTAATCACTTCCCACCTGTCAATGAATCTCCAGTGACTATTTTATTATTCATTAAATAGTTACTGATGAATGCAAGAGCTGAATGCTTTCCTTCAATAGAAAGTATGTGAGAATATTTTTCTGTTTTCTTTCAGTCATACCAGGGTTTTGCTGGTGTGCATGCCAAATCAGTTCACTCCACATTAAACAGAGCAACCAGTCAGCTTGCTTGCTTCAGTAAATCAACAGTTTATGCCTGGATTTCCCTCTCTAAATGGGAAGAGTTTCTAAGTGAAGGTGTATTGTTTTCCCCAAAATAAAAGCCCTGCTCTGCAGCTATCACAAATGTGATCAGGTTGCAGATCATCCAGCCGGAGGCCTCTTTCAGATCAATGTTACATGACTCTCCCCGGGCTGTCACAGCTCATCTGCTTGCACCTCTGCAAATATCCAGACTCACAGACAGAGCAAATCAACTTCCCAGTGTCTTATCAGGGTTATCTCAGAGGGCACACATTAGCTGCACACACAGGGTGGCTTGGCAGCACTTGCATGACATCAGTGGTACCAGGGCACACACCACCATTGTTCCTTTCCCTGCTGCTCTTATGATCAGGAGATGCCTTGGGCTGGGCTTGGGCCCTTCCAGCAACACCCTGAATTCCGTTGTTGGCACCTGCAGCCAGCCGCTTCACACATGGTGTTACTCATTCCTGGTGGCTGAGCTTTTTAGCAGCAGAAAAATCTGACAACAAAATGCTCTTCCCATTAAAGAGCAGTATCTTCAAATAGTTTAATAGTTACTTACATTAATGTAATGTTAAAAAATTGAAAATGGAATGTATATTAATTTAATCATTCAGATTCTCTGGAATGGGTTGCTCAGAGAAGCTATGGATGCTCCATCCCTGCAAGTCTTCATGTCCAGGTTGGATGGCTTTGGAGAAACCTGGCCAAGTGGAAAGTGTCCCTGTCCCTGGCAGTGGGGTTGGAACTGGATGATCTTCAAGGTCTTTTCCAACCCAAACCATTGATTCTATGATTCCATGAAATACACATGCAACGTCTGGCACTTAACTCTGAATTTAGAGGAGACATGGGGACATGGGCACTGCTCCAGGCACTCTTCCTGGGTGCTCTAACAGTGCCCATTTCCCTCTCCCGTGGTCACACAAGGAATGGGACTCCTCACAGAGCTCCACTGGGTCACATGCAAGTTAAAAAATTCCAATAGTTTTAAGGGAAGTGTGTGTATGTACATGAACCAGAGCCACCTATATCTTGATGGCAACAGAGGAGAGCAAGATTTGCAAGATTTGCACCTTTGTGTGCCTTGGATCTCCCATCAGCATGGATCCCCCAGGGCAAGTGGTGCACCCCTTGCTCATGGGTGCCACAGAAGGCAGATTTTGCTGTTTCCTGAACTGCTGTTTCCCCATTGCAAGATTACCTCTGCTGTCATCAGCAAAAGCAGCACTATCTCCTAGAAACTTGGAAGTTATAGACAATTTATAAAATATATAGAATTCTAAATGAATCAAGCTGTTATTCTCATACTTAAAAACATTTTTATTAAATATTTAAACTTCTCTATGAGACAAATAATATTAGTGGCTTTGTGAAACACAGTGGCATGTAAAGTAAAAACAATTTAATGTGCAAGAAAGGACAGTATTAAGTTACCCTTCATATTGGCCACCCAACCAGAATGATTACACGTTACAGTCACTTATGGCATTCCATGCACAGTGCATCCCCAAGCGGAGGGGGTGGCAGCCAGTTTCCGACAAGCTGGCTTCAGAACCAGAAAGAGGACAAATGATTTGGCCTGGTGCCCCAATCACTTGCAAATGTCACTGTTTTGCTTCCAGGAGTCAGCCCATCAACTCTTCTTCACAGTGCATAGCATTGTTAAGCAAACGTTTACCTGGAAACAACATATGGTTATCTTTTCATGAAAATGAAATTAACTTCGGATTCTTAAAAAAAAGTATTTTTTTTTACTTTCCTCACTGACAGAGCATCCTTCCACATTTGGGGAAAAAAAAAAAAAAAAGGTTTTATGATGAATACTTCAAGTTTCCATTAATGGAAGTCTCAGATGTAGCGATAAGGCCAGCACGATCATTTTTTTTCTGACAGTGGTTCCTGATGGCTTTGTAGATGGCAAAGGTAGGGATGGCCAAACTGGGCACTCCAGCAAGGATTACAATGACAGCGTACACCCAGGGGGGATATTCAACCTTCTCTGTTTTGGGGAACTCCTCCTGAAAGAGCAAACAACCAAGTTGTAGAAAGTCATGAGGAGCAAATACCTGGGAACATGCACACGCTCAATAATTCAACAGATCAAAAATGTGATCGGAACGCTGGCCGGCACAACAGTTTGCCAATTCCACAGTAACTTTCAGCTCAAGTATTTTCAGCCTCAGCTGTTTTGGATTTATTTTTACTTAAAAATGATGTAAAGAAAATGTCATGAAAGCAGTAAGAGCCAGGAAGGGAGACTGGGGCACCTGGAACACTTCCTTGGCACAAAGGAATGTGGGAATGGGGGGCCTGGCAGGACACCAGGGCCTTACGGCCTTTCTGTGGGAAGGCTGAAATCAAAGGGTGAGGGAGGGCTGAAACACTATTAAGAGGGAAGTGAGGTTACAAAGAAGGAGAAAAGAAAGCAGTCCCATTTCCATGTCTTGTGGCAAGTTTGCCAAAAAACTGTCTCAGATGGAAGATGAACATAACTGACAGTGACTCTTACAATAAAGAATACTTAAATATTTTGGTTTATACACTTACATAGCTAGGGTCCCAAACACTGTAGAGCAGTTCTTGGTTGACTTTCACCACAAAATAAAAGAAAAAGATAACTAACATGATGAGAGGACTGATGAGTCTCCAGGTAACCTGCCAGAAAATGTTGGGCTTGTGTCCAATCATGAACTCAATATCCTTGTTAAACCTAGAAACAAAAACAGGAAGTTCAGACTTAAAAGCTGGCCAGGATCAAAGAAGGCCTGCTAATAAACAGGGAAGTCCAAAGTACCCCTATCTGTGGTTCCCAGGAATTTTCTAATGTCAGTTTGAGACCAGAATTGACCACATCAGGAGTTAGGCCTCAGTAGTTCAAATTAAGGCAAGTCTGAAAAATTATTTTTGGAAACATAGTATCTTGAAGATATCTGCTAGGCATATGTGAAATAGTTTCAACAGGAAAGAGTCAGTGCAGATGGATTTTCCCCAGAACATATTGCAGTATTGCTGCAAAATTTTTTGATAAATATCTCAGTACTGCATAAAGTAAATGGAGTGACACAATATTTAAAAAGAACAAAAGCAAATAGAAGTAATTTAATAATTAGATTATAATATAATGTTTGCCTAATTTTGATATCTACCAGTTTCCTCAGGCTGAATAATGCAAAAATATTTAATTTTGCACATTATTAAAAACACCTACAATTGTGCTATTTCGATTATTCATGGAACATGCTGTTGTCAGTGGGGCAAAAATATTTCCACAAGAAGAAACCAGCACTGCATTGAGAATGGTACTGTCTGCATCAGTCCTGAACCAAATTATGGCCTCTCCATGTAATGCAACACCCTGTACACACACTTCTTAATAAATAGTTAGTTTGGAAGGTTTTGGGTTCTGTTTTAGTCCTTTTGTCTCCATATTCTATGGGGATAAACCTGAGGGGACTATTCAGTTGGTCCTTCAACTATGAACAACACACTGAATCCACCTGACTACGTAAATTTATTTTATCTTTTCATCCCTACCTTCTGAGATCCAGGTGTCTTAAAATGATATGGAGCCCCATGTCCCGACTGCAGCGAACCTTCAGGTGTATTCGTGTGTGTCATGGAATACACATGCTCTCCTTCAAGCAACAGAGCCATCTTTCTAACAATGACCCTTTCTCAAAAAATGTCACAGAAACTCATTTGGAGAAGATAACACCACTTTGGGGCAGCCCTGAAAACTCTGTTCTCAAAGAGGGCTACAGTGATCTGTACTGGCCAGGAACATTAAAGTTTGGTATGAGGCTCTTTTCTGAATCAACCACATACACACATTGCCCCCAGTTTATGGACTCAACCCATGCTTGTGTCCTGGGAATAATTCTAATTTTACTTTGTAAGGAGTTCTGAGATCTTAAAGGGAAGGAAAAGTGATCAACATAGACTTTTCTGTCCATAACAAATTAAAATAAGCCTTCTTTCTCAATGGTACACCATCTAATTTGCCTTACCTGATTCATGCTTCCTCAAGTAGTATAAAAGCATGGGAAAATGGGCCACAAGGGCATTCACCCCACTGCCAGGAGCAGCAGCTGAATCTGGCACAAGTTCAAGTAAAACTTGTGGGTGGTTGAATTCCCTGTATTTATTTCACATTTCTTACATATTAATTGTAAACATGAAGATGTTTAAACTTGATTTATTCCATCTCTAGAAAGTTGAGTATAATTACTCACTCCTACAACTGATAAAGTCCTGGATTTATCAGCTAAGAATATATCTCAGTAGCCTTGGATCTGCAAGCTGCTGTAAACTATTATCTGCAGCCTGCCTGGAGATCCCTGTGTTGTTCAATATAATTTAGCCCTCCCTGTAAACACTCCTGGGATACACCTCTGTGTTAAACTTTCAGCTCAGTGCCAATGTGCTTGTACTTTGTTTCTGCTAATTAAATGTTTAATGCAATTATCCTGAAGAAGAGTTATTATAAATGTCACCATATTTAAAAGGCAAATGAGCTATTGTGGCTCTTATGTAACTGTTGCAAATGTCTACACTCTGATGCCTACTTTTAAAATAAATTATTTGCATTCATATCATTGCACTCCAGGGCTCTTGTTGATGCCTAATATTCTCCTGCAATATCGTAGGGATGTCTTTATTTGAACTGATTGTTAAAAAGCATTATTTATTATAATGTATTACTAAAGTGGAAAGCTTTCATATACAAATTCTTAATGAGCGTTATTTCTTTTTGCTGAGAACTCTTTAAGAAACCTGAAACATATAAGCAACCCTAAATTACAGCTGCATCCTTTCATTGATTTCTATAGCAGAAATTCTGTGCACAGAGATGTAGCAAGATTGTAGAGTATACAACAATAATCACTTTATGTATTCATATCAAGTAATGGCTAAGTTTTATTTCATACCTGTCTATTCCATAAATGTAGACGACTGAAAACATCTCACAAAATGCAATTATCAGCAGGGGAATGGAGCCAGCAAAACCATCAAACAGAGTCAGCCAGTAATTACCAGAATTCAGCACAAAAATGAAAGCTATCAAATAACACACCAAACAAATGAGACCTGTGGGAAAAAGAAAACAAAACAACAGCACACTTAGGCCAAGAAAGTAAAAGCAAAACGAGAAAGAAAAGTAATTCCCCAGCAGCTATAAAGCTTTAAAAGTATCTTTCGCAGCCTGAAGGCCTCCCCTTTGTTTTTTAATGGCACTCTAGGGAGGCTGGCTTCTATTTGGGTAAAACTCTCCTAACATTACACAAGTGGCAGATGTTGCAAACAAAAAGGGAGAAAGCTGAGGAGAGGAAACGGGTCCTCTTCCTTATAGCTGGTGGGATAATGTTGCTCTGAGAGAAATCCTGCCTGGGTAAAGGACTCAGATCCTCCAGCTTTCCAGTGGAGGAGACAGTGGTCATCATGAGCAGGCTGATGGGGAAGCCTAAGGGTTAACAGCTCCCTGTGGGCTCAGAAGGAACCTCCCATGAGCTGCCCCATTTGGGAACATGAGAAAATCTCCAGTAGGTTATCTGGGAGTCTGAAGACCATTCCAGATCAGAAGATAGAAGCAGGGTGGGCTGCTGTTTCAGCACACAAGCTGCTCTCTGGGGAGGGTGAGGAGGTCACTTGTCTCTAAAAAAGCACGTACCAGTAATAAGTTCCTTAGGCACTCGGGGGGGTATAATCTTGAGATCTTGTAAAGGTACAAGCACACCTTCCATATTTCCAAACATAGATGACAAACCCAAGCAGAAGAGCATGATGAAGAAGAGAATGGACCACAAGGGTGAGACGGGCATTTTGGTGATAGCTTCAGTGAAGACAATAAAGGCTAGGCCAGTTCCTTCAGCTCCCTGGGGAAGATTTTGGATCATGAACATCACACGGCACCTAAACTTACATTGGTAGCCACTAGACTTGGCAATTAAATAGTTGCTATGTATTCCTACCATATTTAAGGTATCAATATGTGTTAGGATGTTCAACTTACATCATTCAGGAAAGTTTCCAGATCACAGGTTTCAAACTTGAGGCTTGCAAAAATTGCTGGATTAGTCATGTTGCACAACTGCTGCATTTGTTCAAAGTTATCTTGGGTTACGTTACCTTCTGGCAAATCAAATGCATTCATCAGGGTAAGAATATTTCTGAAAAAGTCAAATGTAAGTAATTTGAAATTATTAACTTGTAAGCATCATCAGGATTCATTTATGTCATCAAACAAGTTATTAAGAGTACAATATCAAGATCAGATTTGACATTGGAAAGTCCAGCAAATGTGCATGTGCAATTCTCTTTCTTCCCAGGTGAATATAGCACTGCCTTTCATGGCAGAGGTGACTTTAAATGGATGGACACTCTAGGAACCTGTGCAAGAGTTAGGTGCCTGTCTTAGCATTTCAGACTAAACACCAGCCTCCAGACTGGGCAGTTTATGGGAATGTCTAAGTTGTCTGCAGCTGTGAATCATGCAGTTTCACGGTTGAATGTGGAGGAACTAGACTGGAAACCACAGAGTCTGACTGCCCTGCTAAAATGAGGCATCTCTGATGAGACCTAAGCTTTTGAGCTCTCCAGGAGGAAACCTAAACATGGAGATAACACAGGAACCAGGGAATATTACATTCATGCCATATGTCAGCATGGAGAATAATGTAAAATATAGTTGCTTATGCAACATTTATGTAGGAAGTAAGATGACTTAAACAATTAGCACTTTCTATGGGATTTGTTCCACAAGATTCCATATTTTTATAGGTAATGAGTGATCCTGATGCCATGTGGGTCAAGACCTGCAATTATTCAGAAATGATGAATCCATTATCAACAGGCTGACAGAGCTGCCTCAGGCAAACAAACACCTGCATATTCTGTGGGTTTTATTTTCCCAATAACTCACTTGTCAAAACAGTCATCATATCTTGCTGTGGCTCTGAATCCAATGATGGAGTAGATGACGGTTGCAGCATAGATGGATGTGAAACCATTGATCACTGAAACGATCACAGCATCTTTCTCACAGTTGTTGCTGCAATTCAAAGAGAAGGAGCAATGGATGTCAATCACATTCCCAAAATAAATAGTAGAACTGGCTACCAAGACTAAGAAAAAAGTAGTCTAGGATTTACAGGTACAGCAGTATACCCTCTAAAAGCACACAAGTAGTGCTGTAAGATTTAGTAAATTAAAACTTGGTGCCTTAAGCAATTTAATAGCTATGGTTTTGATTTATTTTGGGTTTTTTTTCCCTTTCAAATAATCCTGTTCATAAATAATAATTGTCTGAGCTGTTTTAATGTTTGGCTCACGGGAAGTAAAGTATGAGGGGCAAAAGAGACTCCTCCTTTTCAAGCTTGTCATGGATGTGTGCAGAAACACGTTGCCATGGGCTGAGCCTTCACTGCCGATGGATTGTGCTGCAAGGTGAAAGATTTGGGCTTAAATTCAAACGCTCAGGAAAAGTGAGCAGAAGTTCACCTTTAATAGCACTTAGGCATGGTGAAATTGCAGCAGCCAAGAGCACTTGGGAACAGTTTTGTTTGACCACTGAAGAAAAGATGGTTCAAAATGTTCTCAAGTTTTGGAAGAACAGTGGAACATTATGCTGATAAGATGGAACAGAAAAACTCTTTGTAGAAACACCTCTGCTGCAGGCACTCCTTGCCAGTGTGCCTGTGCTAATATAAAGAATTTGCAGAGCCAGAAACAGACTTTCATCCAAGGTAATAGATAAAATATCAATATAAAATTAGTTAATGGTTTTAAGAGAAGGCTGTAAAATAGTAGATACCTTATTTCTCCTGGGCAAGAGAGGGGTATTGAGATAAACTTGGTGTTGTCATATTTAATTTTCTGAACATGTTCAAGAGGAAAGACAAGCCTGTTCAACCAAGACCTATCACACCGTGTCCTTTCTCCATTTATAGGGTTGCAAATAGGCTTCTGCTGCATGTAGAGCATTGAATGGAAATTTCTTGCTGTAGTCTTGTGTCAGTTTTTGCAACATAACACGAGACTCTTAATGACAGGCTAGAAAAACATTTCTTTCTTTTAGAGAAGGTAAGATGCTTAAGCTCCTTCTCATTATGAATTAGTGAATTCTTGATGGCATTGGAACCTTATTGTATATTCTGATGTTTTTGTACTCCCAAGCAATCCAGGGGCAGTCACTGACACCTGGTCCAGCAGGTGCTCAACTGCAGGTGCCCCAACATCACAGTGTAACACTGTGGAATTTGCATGGGGATTTTTTAACTTATATTCCTTGGGAGTTTAATGACTTTATAGAGTCATTAAGACATGAATCATTAAGCATTGAATGAAAATGACCTGAATACAACTGCCCATGTGTTGGAAAACCCAGAGGACTCTGCTCCTTTTCTTTGAAGAAAGAAAAGAAAAGAAAAGAAAAGAGAAAAGAGAAAAGAGAAAAGAGAAAAGAGAAAAGAGAAAAGAGAAAAGAGAAAAGAGAAAAGAGAAAAGAAAAGAAAAGAAAAGAAAAGAAAAGAAAAGAAAAGAAAAGAAAAGAAAAGAAAAGAAAAGAAAAGAAAAGAGAAAAGAAAAGAGAAAAGAGAAAAGAGAAGAGAAGAGAAGAGAAGAGAAGAGAAGAGAAGAGAAGAGAAGAGAAGAGAAGAGAAGAGAAGAAAAGAGAAGAGAAGAGAAGAGAAGAGAAGAGAAGAGAAGAGAAGAGAAGAGAAGAGAAGAGAAGAAAAGAGAAGAGAAGAGAAGAGAAGAGAAGAGAAGAGAAGAGAAGAAAAGAAAAGAAAAGAAAAGAAAAGAAAAGAAAAGAAAAGAAAAGAAAAGAAAAGAAAAGAAAAGAAAAGAAAAGAAAAGAAAAAAGAAGAAAGAAGGATGCTCCCAGTTCTGACCCATAGCTGTGGCACATTGATTGGACCTTAAGCGAGGCTTGACACCTCACACTGAGACTTGCAGGCACCAAAAATTCCAGGTGATCTTTTCAAAAACACCTGAAATCAGGAGTGGTTGCAAGGTACTTCCTCAGTGACTGAAATGCTGCTGTGGTGTAATTGAACCCCAGCCAAAAATGAAACACAAATTTCTGAATGCATGACCAAACAACATGTCCAAAACTTAATTCAGAGATGTTTATCAAAAATATTAGGTTTAGTGAATGCCACACAGTTTTCCTTTCAAGGGTACTGAAGGGATGGCAGGCACCATGAGGCATTGGTGTTTGCTCCAATATTTTATGAGGGAGAGTGTTGAATATAGAACTTGCTATAGCAATTATAGCATAATTTGCAGGCTGGGTCAGTCCCTGGGTGATGGAATTTCTCACTCCCTGGCCCCACAGCATACATATAAAGGAATTAAATTTAAATATCAAGATTAGATGTATCACTTAAGCTCAAAGGTAAAGTTTTAAATTGTGTTCTGTGAATTGATTTGAAATATGTGCTTTACCACCTGCTCTGAGACCAAGGGCATCACCATGCACCGAGCACTCCCACAGAGGATACTCCGGCTCATCAGCTGGTGATGGGCAGCCAGTCCCTTTCTTCCTATCCTGATCACCACATCTTTCTCTAGGAATTCAGCCAGAACAGGGACCTGAAATCTTGTTTGGGAGAGCTGGGAGCAGTCAGAGGAGATGCACATGTATGAGGGGAGGCTGTCCCAGTCCCAAGTAGCACAATAATAGGGCAAAATAGAGATGTTTCATTTGAAATAATGAAATATTCATATAATATTTGGGTTTTGCCTGGCTACTTACTGAACAGAGTTGTAACTGGAGAATGAAATGAGGCCGCCAAAGGCCAGGGAGAAGGAGTAAAACACCTGAGCTCCCGCATCCAGCCACGTCACTGGGTTCGCCAGCTCTGTAACCTGAAGCATCAGACATACAGGTTTAAGCACATCCAACACTGCTATTTCAACTGAGTATGAGAGATTTAAAACAACAATTAAAACAAGAACATTAACCATGCAAAACTCTCTGCTCTTGAAGAATTTCAACAAATAGCTCAATATTTTTGTCAAACTTAATTTTTTTTAATAAAAGAAAACCTATCTGAAGTTTATATGTAAGTATTTTGAAAATTAATTTTAAAAATGTTTTGCATAACTGACAGCTGCCATTCCTGTTTTCAGAAAAGGTGTTTATTACTTAACATTAATAATGCTCATTCAGAGATCTGCTTATGGGAAGTGATCCCTCTTTTAATTTTGTTTAACAACTGTTATATAATTAAACCATTCTCTTAGGTTTTTTGTTCATATGCCAATTAGGTGGGTTCTATTCACAAATACATGCTTTATGCTTTAAATTTAGGCTGATTCTTAGGTAGAATGCAGGAAAATAAATCAAGCCAAATAAATGACAACCCCACTGCTCTGTGATGATCATTCAATTTGTTAAAGCAGATTTTGAAGAAGGATGGAGAGAGAGAAAATATTTGTGTATATGTACACTTGTTTTAGCCAATGCAGAGGATTCCCCTCACAAAATCAAAGTTTTTAAGGCGTCTGAGGGATAGTTAGAAAAGCACCGGTGGGGAGGACTAATTTTCAATCAGTTGTTAGTTACAGAGAGAACTACACCATGTTTCACTGAGCAATGACCCAAGCAGTGACTCACATTAGGGGTGAAGAGATATACAATTCCATTGGTTGATCCTTTCAGCGTCAACCCACGGATCAGGAAAATGGTAAGCACCACGTAGGGGAGAGTTGATGTCACATACACAGCCTGCACCAAAAAATAATGTCAATAAGCCACTCAAATAAACAAAGCATTTGAATTAAAAAAGAAAAAAAAAAAACAGGGAAGAAAATAGAGAAATAATCAAGGTGTGGTGAAAAACAATAATGGCAAGTTTCAACTGAGTCACAATTAGCATACTACAGTAATAAATGTTCAGTGAAATAGTATTTGTGGTACATTTTGATAGTAAACACTTTTTTAGCAATAGTAATCTATTTAAGAGAAATTGTCATTGTTGAAATTCAACTCAGATCATTCAAAAGCAGCATCAGAAATAATCTACACCCTGAGACCAGATTGGTGCAAGGATGGACTCTCACGGCTATGCTGGGCAGAAGAACGTTGGTCACTCTTTCATGGAGATAATATTTAGGACTTACAGAAACCTAAATAAATCTATATAGGCATGTTTTGAAGAGAATAGCCATAATAAAAAGAGAGTCCCTTGATCTTTCATTAAAGATTAATATTAGTGTTAAAGTGATAATACTTTAAAAAGTGTTACTAGGACCTGTAAGGGGAAGGAAGACTGACAAAAACTTGGTCGCAAAAATCTCCACATAAATCAAATCAATTCAGATTCCATTTAATTCACCTTCATTCTTCAAAAAGCAGTCCCAGTGATGACACAAAATTTTGAACATGCTTTGACTCAAAAACCAAACAGCTTCTACAGCACTATTAATTATGTATAAATAAGGGATCACAACAGCATGATTAATATCATCTTGCAAAAAGTCCCCAAAATAGAGTACCTTTCCTGTTGTCTCAATGCCTCTGATTGTGCACACATACAGCACACCCCATGCACAGGTTAAACACAGCAAAAGCCACCACTGGATACTGCCAGAATCCTCAATGGAAGTGGAGATGTTCAGTGTTTCTCTGTACCAGAAGTAATCTACAGGAGAGCTCTTGGCACACTCTTCTACATAATCTGTAACCACAAAATGGTTGTAATTCTGTATGTCTTTTATTTACCTGGGAAAAAAGAAGCTGAATAATAATTATCAGTGTTTTAAATTGTTCCACTTAACGCCAGTGGATTTGTTGTTGGCAAATTTTCAGATTTTTGGAGGCTAGTTTCATGGCAAAATGAGAGATTTAAAAGACAGCTGTCTAACAGGTATTTTAATACAGTGAGAATAGCCATAATACACCTCCTCTCCCTCCCACACCTCCTTCAGCAATACTTTGTCTTCTGTTTTGTGGGGCATCGTTCAAGGTCTTGTCAGCTCAAGTTGAATCCTCAGCTCCCTGCACTGTGCTGGCTTGTGCAATGTTCTGCCCTGGCCTCCCCTTACATGAGCCTCTCCATGCTTATTCCGGGAGGAGAGGAGCAGAGAGCTCTGAACCGCCGTTCACAGACCCAGCAGAACAACCTGCTTCATACAGGGTCATGCAGGGCTAACTGTGGGAAACAAAGCCGCTGTCACCAAGCGGTCTCCAAGGAGCTCTAGACTTGTCATATTGAGAGATACAGGTGTTTCAAATGGATTATGCTTTTTTTTTTTTTTTTGCTTTGCTTTTCAGTGTGCTAATGGAGGGCTGTTGGCAAAGAGATGGGTGAAACACATTTTATCAATGTGGAAAATTTTAATGTTTATACTAGATCTGCACTTAGCGAATATTCTGTGTATGAGCACATCTATCAAAATCAACCATGAAGTTTCATATAAAAAGCCAAAATTGGTCTCAAAGATTAAGTGCTGGCCACATTTTATTTAATGTAAATTTGTACAAAACACAAGCATCAAATAGTGCAATGTGCCTGACAGGACTGCAATGCCTTACTGCTATTTCACAGAAAGGCTCATCTGGGGTAACTGTTAGAAACAGAAATCTGTGTTGTGCAACAAAATACAAAATAAATATGTTTATTTTATAAAACATACCTGTTCTGTTTTCATTGAGAGGACAGTTATTCCAAGGCAGGGGCTCTTGGAAGGAGTTGAAGAAATACCACATCACACAGGCAATAATAGTATTATAATATAAGCCCACCAGAAAAGATACACACATTGATGCTATGCCTGGAAAAAAAAAAAAAAAAAAAAAAAGAGAACACTGTGTAAGTTGCAACACTCTTGTCTTCAAGATATATCAAAGTACATGGTATCAAACTCAACCTTTCCTTCCTCCCCTGCTACATTTTGGATGTAGGTTTATCACTGTGAATTTGTTGCCTAAAGGTTGGACAGGTGACTCCTACATAGAGTTACATCCTAAAACCTCTCTGAGACTGAAGGTGATGCCCACTTAGGAGCCAAATTTATGAGTGGACTTACTCCCTACAGACACCACACAATCTGGTTCACAGCCTTGCCAGCTGATATCCAGGGAGTTTGGGATTCTGGACACATGTAAAGCTCGACTGACTCAGGATTTTTATTAAATGAGACTGAAATACCTCCTGCTTCCACAATGTCCCTGCAAAGGTCAGCAGAAGTGGTGTTGTATAGGATGGATGGCTGCCAGGAGGCACAGTCTGTGACCAGGTACAGAATTCACACTGGTATCTGTCCTCCTCTGCCTGTTCCCAAGTAACCAACCTCTGATGACTTCTCTGGCAGACAGTAAGTGCTAATCATTAGCTCCTGAGAGCTCTGAGATTCAAAAGAATCTTGAAAAATTCCAGATGCAATGAACAATTATCTTTCGTAACTGATTTACAAATGCAGCGGATGACAAAGCAGTCCTGTTTCTTCATTTCAAGCATGTGGTTGAGGTTGGAAGGGATCTCTGGAGGTCACCTGGTCCAACCCCCTGCTCAAGCCTGGCCACCCAAAGTTGGTTGCCCAGGACCATGTCCAGAGAGACTTTGAGTATCTGTGAGACTCCACAACCTCCCTGGGCAGCCTGAGCTCACCCTCACCATGTTTCCTGATGTTCAGGGGCACTTCCTGTGCTTCCTGTATAATGAGGCAGCTGTGAAGATTTTTCTGTTGTGTGCATAATGCTGCTTTTACTACATTTTCAAATGGACTGTTTGAATTCTCAGAAGTTTGGTACAGAGGTGAAGAAACACTTTCTGCAAAATACTGTTTCTGTGGCTTTTGGAATGGTAATTCTCAGATGCAAAAAAAAAAATAAAATTAGGTGGAGCTGAGGTCTATCAGATAAAGATTCAATTAATATTTATCCACAGAATAATTACAGAACAATTTTTGACACACCTAAAGATTCATGCTAGTGGTAAAAACAGCCAGTATGGATAATACAGAAAATATCTCTGAGGCCTGATATAGGTTTCAGATTAGAGAAAGGTTTTAACAGGGCCCAAGGTACTTGGGAATCTGAACACAAAATTGTCATTGGGCTTTATCATGATTAGTTTGACCCATCAGTGGAGAGTTTGGAAGAGGGGAAAACTAATGGATCCTGAAATCTCTTATGGCACACCAGAATAAAACCCGGAAGATTTGTTTTTTAGATTGTAAATTCAGAGACTTGTGCTTTCTCAGATGGCTTTTTGACTTACCAACTCCTTTCAGGGTAGGGTGGATAGAGCTCCATACACCCACACTGCCTTTCCTCAGCCTTTGACCAATGGCAAACTCAAGATGAAGCAGGGGAATACCCTCCAGGACTAGCAAAATCAGGAAAGGGATCATGAAGGCTCCTGGAATGGATAAGAAAAATAACAATTCCAATCAGTGAAGTACTAAAACAAAACAAAAACCACTAGGTTTATGAGACATTGACATGAAAAGCAACCTGTAAGCATCTTTGTGGAAACCCTTCCCTGCTTTCTAAGCAATGCTTTTCCTGATTGCCCAGGCAGGGCACTCAATTACGTATGTAGTTTCAGGTAGGAATTCTTATTCTTCCCAAGTGACACACATAAACAGAAATTATACACCGTCAAGGTCAAAATTTGAAAAGCCACCTTTGTGTTGCAAGTGGAGGAAAGGTAGCTACTTTCTTGGAATGACTTCCCACTTTTTTTTTTTCTGCAAAAGATTATGGTTTTATAGCTGTGACTCATGCAAAGTATATGAAATAGTTGAATGAACTAAGCAAAGTACCTCTAAATAGTAGGCAGAAGCCTGGGGCTGTCTGCCTAAAACAACAATAAATTCTTGGCCCCTATATTCAACAACTTTCACGTTTGATTAGAAGACATTTGAAGTACAGGGTTCAAACCCTGTTAATTACGATGAAGTTGATTAGTATAGGACAAGTATTCTTAATTAATTTTTTCCTGAACAAGGTGTACCTTGGATATGGGAGGTAACACAGAATACCACACTGGACTATGAAATTGCAGAGTCAAATGCTTGAATATTGCTGCACATTAGAATTATGGTTATCTGTCATCACAAAATGGCTTTAACTTCCTAATCTGAATAGGAGCAAGCAATCTGAATGCAATGAAAAGAATGCAGACCAGAAGGTTAAGGGTTCAGTTCTGAGTATCTACTGACCTTTTTCCTCATGTGTGCAATGAAAATCAGATAGCCAGTGAAAGAGGAAATCTGAAGAATGAAAACCATTCCAGAAACTGAAATTTAATTCCTGGGGATTCCAAGCTATCAAGGAAGCTGGCAAGCTGTAAGCTCACAGCACACTTTTTTCTTTCCTTTCTTCTTTTTGTGTCTGTGCAAGGACGGTCATGGGACCCCTTTATCTGACTGCTCTGTCATAGACATATTATGCTTAAAGACCTCTTCTAACAGCATCTTAATAAAGGTACCCCTGTAAGCATCTGGAGGAAATCTCCTGAGGCTGATAGAAAACTCTTGCCATGTCCACCAGAGAGGATGGTTCAACTCTGAGAGTCCTGCAGCAGATTTTACACCATGTGCTGTCAACAGGGAGAGCTTTGATGTTGGGACTGTGCTGCTGCTGAATCTCCCTGTCTTAGAGGGAAAGCCATGTCTGCCCAGACTGCTAGAAGACTGTGAGTGGAGGTGAACTGTGCATATAAGCTCAGTGAGAAAAAATGGAGCCTAAATCAGAATATCAGTCTTCCTGCTGTCTGCTGAAAGCAAAAGGTTCAGACTACCTTTGAATGCTTTCCAAAGCTGCACAGGAAAGAGCCTCATCTTACCCCGCTTCTGCCAACAGAGAGATGGTAGCTATCAAAAAAAACTTTTTCTTTGACAGGTATGATAAGAACCAACTGGTCATATCTTGAAAAGACTATAAAGGTTGTACATTTCCATATTCAATAAGATCTTTGACCAGGGAGATAATTTCTAATCAAGTCCTCAAGTGATCTTACTGTGACCTGCCAAAAAAAGGTGATGTGTCACCATTAGGAGCACATTAGCTGAACTGCCAGTTCATGCTTAAGTTTCAAGGCATGATCCAAAATCCCTCCAGGCTGAGTCTCAAAGGGTGACACAGACTAATCCTCAGTGCACATGGGAAGTGTTTGGATCAGGTAGCTGTACAGATCTATCTTCTGGACTTAACTGTTAGCATTGCCCAAGAAGGGCTTTACCAGAGAGAACTGAGAGTGTGGTATAGCAGAAACCTATATGCATCCAAAAGAGCCGGTAACAAGAAAAGATCCAGATGAGGCATCCATACAAATTCTGCAGGGTCAGGTTTCAGACTCTTATGATGTGGCTTGGGCATGAAACAGAGAGAATACTCAGGAATTTAAAACAGCTGGTATAAACACAATGATTGTGCCCTTCTTTGGTCTTACCTTCATGAGAGCTCCTGGTCAGTGTGACACGAGGGAAACTGAGTCAGGGAAACGAGTCAGGCTGACATGAGGTTGGAGCACAGGGGATATTTATGGCTGCTTGTACTTCCCTGCACCGGTAAGTAACTCTGTCTTTGTGAAAGACCAGACACTGTGTGTGGAGGTTGTCCCACTGACTCTCCTATCAGGAGAGGGAGGGTAGGTTCCCTCCCATTAGGAAAGGAAGACATCAGGGTGTAAGGGGATGGAATGCAACAGTGAGGGTGCCCTCATTGCACTGCAAAATTCTTGCTTACTGTGAAAGCAAAAGTAGAACAGTTATGAGAAGTGTTATTCACAGAAAGAGGGTGGAGAATCAGCAGAGAACTATTGGAAGCCAAATTTGCATGCACTGCATGTCTAATCAGCTGAATAAGGGCCCTTAGGTGCACACCACTGCATGTTCCAGCACAACTAAGGAAGTCCATGAAGAAAAAACGGGGCAAGCCTTTAGAAACTGAAAGAACACAGTTCCCTGCAGTGACTGAGTCTGACACAGTTTCCATAAGTCCCAGAACCTCTGCAACATGGGCAAAACCTTTGCACTGTCAACAATGATGCCAGGCACAGGTGGATGAGGAGTCCATTGCCATTTCTGGCTTAGCTGCCTTTCAGCTGCCAGTCAGCAATCCATGGAGAGAGGGCTGCCCTGTTACATCCGACAGTACTAGCTCCTGCAGTCAGTAAATTTGCAGAAGTCCCTGGAGCAGTGGGAAACAGAGGAAGGAACCTTGTTTTGGAAGGGATCCTAGGTCCTCAAAAATTGGAATAAGCCCTATATGTTTCACAGGTTTTTGACATGAAAATACACAGTCAGAAAGACATAAGTCAGGAATTGCCTGCTTTAGCACTGACACCGTTTGTAACAATATCTCAACTAAGACCACAATTCTAAATTTGAATTTGCAACTTGGGGAGTTCACTGTCCTCAAAACTAGGGTGGATCATCATAGTTCACTCTTTCCTGGCATTACAAAAAAGCCACTTTTCTCCAAAGTGAGACAGCACCAGCCTGAGGCTCCTAGATCTGTCACAGAGCTGCTCCCCACTATGCAAGGCTGTTCTTGCCAGGACTAAATGGTCTCCTGAGAAGGGGATGTAGCTCAGATGTGAGAAGTGAGGAAGAAAATAAATGAGATGCTCTTCTTCTTGGAGATAATCCTTTTCCTGAAGGGATAGACTGACGCAGAAGAAAGAGAGGAATAGTCAGCAAAGCTGGAAGTTTAGCAAATTCTACAGACAACAAATCATAATGAGTCCTTCAGTCTCTGACTAACAAAAAGTACATCTCAGTTTTTCTTCATGTTTTCAGCTTTCCTCTGAAACGTTTTCAGTTTGTCAGTCTACATTTTTACAGTAGTAACTAGGTTTTAATGCAAGCAAGATGAACCAGGCTGATTTTAAAAACTGATCATTTTTAGTAAGAAGGTTTTTGTGTGTGGCTAAATGACATGCTCTATAGAAGTCTGAGAATACCATGTCTGTACAGCTACTTTTGGCAACTGGCTTCAGTAAAAGGTATCTTTTCTGGTGCTCTAATCACTTTTCTGTGATTAGTCATTCATCCTGACGTGTGGCACGTGCCACAAAGGACTCAGCATTTTGAATAGCATTTTGTGTATTTGAAACTACCAATATTTAGCTGTAGGAATATTGCTATATTTTCAAGAGAAATAAAATTATAGCTCTCATATATTTATATATATGACACTTCTTTTCTCTTCCTTGGGTTCTTTGGTTTCTAGAGTCCAATTCTAGCAGCCAGCTCAGAAATCCATCGCTGCTGCATTTTTCCTTTCTCTCAATTTGTCCCCAACCTTTCTGAAAGAAGCTGTAATGGAAAAGTAAGAATTTGACTTGGCAAAGCTGCGATATAGAACCATAGAGTCATTATGGTTGGGAAAGATCTCTAAGATCATGGAGTCCAATCACTAACCACAGCATTCACCACTGCACCCTGTCCCCAAGGTGCCACACACACACACCTTTAGAACACTTCCAGGTTCACATGGGACACAAAAAAATAAACAAATACTTTTTAAGCTGCCACAATTTTATGATCCTAACAAATGAACCAATGAACTGAAGAAAATAGACGCTGTATAGATGTATACACAAGCTGTATACACAAACAGTGATTGATATTCTAGTCTGAAAACCTTACAACTGAGATATTAGATTCTCAGCCTGTTTCAGTACTGTGTTTCAAAACAAAAAATATTTGGTTTGAACATCTGTATAGCTGTTTTTCTCTCTCTAATCCAAGAGCTTCTGATGTCAAATTGAAAAAAAATCATTATTGCTTGCACATAGTTCCTCACAAAGAGAAGGCAGGCAGACTTCAGATGGAGATGTTTTACTATACTAACATATCCTTTGACCTCAACTGTAGCAACATGTTATTTCATCAACTGCTAAGTGAGGAATTGCTGATGTCATTACTGTCCCTTCTTTCAGTGTGACATGCACAGAGATAAAAAAAGTTCTCCCTCATGCAGTGGCAGAGTTTCCATATGCGAGCTGTAGAGTTAGGGACTTTTTTGAAAATCAATGGTTTAAACATTAAATATGCATCCTCTTTTTTATAATGGTCATCAGGGATAAAATGAAAATGTTTATCAGTTGATTAAATGACATGTTGCTCAATAAAGATTAAACAAAAGCTATGAGCAATGTCAGAGACAGCTATCAAATGAAGGGAAATCTCAATATCATTAAGCTGGTGAAATCATTGAGGCAAACACCACACCTTTTACACTGTGTGCATATTGAACTCTGTTTTGCCTTTGGTAATGATGGATTTGACAACATTTAAGACATTAAAGGATAAAATGTGCTTTGCTCTACTAAATTTCACTGGAGTAAATATTCCATTTTAAAAAATATAAGCTCTACGATAACAAAAGTAAGTAAATTATATAACCACCAATTTATTTTTGTGTATTGGGTATCTCAGTGTGAAAACACTATCATAGTGCTGTGCTTAGGAAGAAGCAGCTTTTAAATAATTCCAGATTTAAGTTCAACTTCTGAAAATAAGCATTACTTATAAACTCAGTGTTCCTAACTACTTTCACTGCAGACAATTTACAGAGAAAAAAATCCACGTTTTTTGAAGTCCAAGTACCACACAAGGATAAATTTTATACTTCACTGTAGTCCATTTATATTTCATACAGGATGTAACATGTACTCATGCTGGTTCACTAAGTAGGTGGACATCCAGCCTCATTCAGGAGTGTCCTTGGCTGAAATACTCTCCACACCATTGCTACCAGACCTCACTCATCCAAAATGATCCAAACATCTGTCCATAAAACTCATATTCAAAAAGAAAAAAGTTAAGACAGCAAAGCCAATCCTTAGAAATTAGAAATAATTTTCAGGAGACAGTCTATGTAACCTTGATCCTGCACATATCTAATACCTGATATGTGGTCATACAGGACTTTTTCACATCCAGTGCAGATATTTCCTGCACAACAAATAGCTGGTTGGTTGTTGTTTTTTGGGTTTTTTTTAAATCTCTTAATGCACAACCATAACACACCATCACATCCAATGTGACCTTTAGGACTCTAAAATAATCACTCCAGGAACAATCCAAGGAGGAACATAATCCCTGTTTCCAGTGGGAGAGCAGAACAGGGATTCCTGCTGCTCTGCACCCAGGATTCAGTGAAGACATATCTTAAAGACACAAAATATGAGGACAAACCCCATCCAGGGTAAAGGCACTTGAACTCCTGGGCCAGAACGGAGTTTCCTCAGTGAACTCATGTTTTTTTTCTAGTGGATAATTTGGAAAAAGATGCATAATGTTACAGTTTCACCCTACTCTGTATAGAGGCCCATCTGTGCCCCTGAGTGGACCACACAAATCCAAAGATAAATTAATCACCTTGGCCACCATGTTGAGGGGCAAAGACTAAGGCAAAACTTGCCCAAAATGTCTACTAAAAACACATTTCCAACTGTATATGGGCGAAACTGGATAGAGGGAGCATAACTGAGGTAGGATGTCATAAGCAATGACTACCACAAGCATCTTATTCTGGAGTGGTTTTATGGTGTCAGGGAGTTTCCTTCAGCAATCTGACAGCTGCAATCCAAGATGTTGCACTGCTGCCTCTATTGGGTGCTCGGTGTGCTGCAAGCATGGCTGAATGGGAATTAGAGATGCAGGAGCCAGAAAATCTCATGAGAGGCAGAAATTGTCTTAAGACCAAAATATCTTCAGAAATAAGAACTTTGAGACCTGTTTTTACAACACAAATAATCACATGTCCAAATTCAAAGGCATCCATCCAAAAAGCAGGCAGTCTGTTTTTTTTCCTTCTTCTTCTTCTTCTTTTTTTTTTTTTTTTTTTTTTTTTTTTTTTTTTTTT
>VXBN01015562.1:0-29773 GCA_013397395.1 Sinosuthora webbiana | reverse complement strand
TTTTTTTTTTTTTTTTTTTTTCTGATTTAAGGGAGAAGGTTGAGAACAGAAACTGTTATGGGAGGAGGATAGTGGTGGCAAGAGTTGGATTTAGACCAACCATGAGAGGCTGAGGTGCATTGTACAGCAGAGGAGGAGGAGGTGGGATTGCACAGTAGCTCTCCATCCTTATGTGTGATGAAATTAGGGAATCCTTTCTAAGAAGTCACAGGAAGGCATCACTTGTGTTCATTGATATGAGTCACAGCATTTGGTGCTGTGCAGAAGAATATTAGAGAAGGTAGCAAGTCTAGCTAGAAGGACACATATCTGTGTATTAGCTTATAATTCCTTTGCTATGTACTCCCTTTCAAATTCTGCCTAAAATTTTGAGCAAGAGAATCCCAGGGAAAAAAGAAGCCAGGGTTAACTGCTGTCACAGCTCCTGACAGTGTTTCCTGAGAAAGGACAAGTTACAGGATGATGAGAAAGAAAAATAATTACTGCCAGAGGACTGACACACACACAAGCAATTTGTAAGTCTTCACTGACATGAATGATAAAACCATGATCCATGCCAAGTTCTTTGCATTTGTTGGGTGCCTGCTTTTCAGCTGCATTTCACATGACTAGAACACAAGGGAAAGAAAGACCAAAAAGCAGGTAAATGCCTATAAATCCACCCTGGAAAACAGAGCATGTCGACTTCCCAAAACTAAGTTTAGAAACCTGAGAAGCCAAAGAGTGCCATCAGCTTTGGAGATATACATCCACTTTTTTCAAATTAAAATTGTCAAAGAGAGAAAAGGGCTTCTGATTGTGTGTGTGTTGTAACTTCTTTGCTACAAGAACTGACTGCTGCAAATGACCTCCAGTTTGCACTGCAAAGTCTAAATATCAGCCCATGTTGGAGAAATCCTAATGATAAAAGCATCTCTTCTTGTAACTGAGCCACCTGTTGTTCCTGAGTCTGTGTGAACAACTCCCCACAGAGCCCTCATTTGTCCCTACTCTAACTAGGAGAGCGATTTTAAACATCACCATGTACCTGTAAAAAATATTACTTTGAAATACTGTTCTTTAAGCCAAAATTTTTCTTTCATGACCAAGCACTATAAAGGAACAAATACATTTCATACATATCCCAGAGTGACACATGACCAATAACCAGATAGCAGACAAAAAGTCTGTACGAAAATGAAAATTATGTTGTTGTATAATAGAAAGCAATGTTTCAGCTCAAAATTATTTTCAAAACAAACAGCAAAAGAAAACATAATTTTTAACAGGGTCATTCACTTCTTACCTAAACCTTAAGGAGTCCAAATAAAGTATACACTAAATAATATACACTTGGATTTTAAATCACTTAATAACACCAACTGCTAAACGAATTGTCTCAATGTTAAGTTCATTCATGCTGTTAATCCTAGCACAAATTACACAAACACTGACTCTACAGGTGATACATGGATCAGTCCAAGCCCAATGAAAAACCTATTATAAAAGGATCACTTGGTATCACGATCAGAATCATAGTCAAATAGTTTATTAATATTTTAAATGCACACTATATATATGTATGTATGTATATATGTAAAGCAACATTGGGTTTAGATTGAGAAAACAAACTATGTACATGACAGTGGAGGACTCACTTGTTCAGTCCTGTGTCCTGAAATAGGAACAGACCCTTTCTTTTCTTCCATCACTAATGTGACTTCAGTGGGTGATCATGACCTGTGAAATTGCTTTCTCTATTATAGTCTTCTGGAGAGAACATCACTGTTCTCTCAGGACCTGAACAGTTCTAAACATATTCCATTATTTTCTTACCAAAAGAGAGATCAAACCTGGTTTATACCCAAAGTTAGTTAAGATGTATTAAAGACATACCTCCTCCATGGCTCTGACAGAGATACGGGAACCTCCAGACATTTCCTAAGCCCACACAAAACCCTACACAGGTCAGCATATACTGTGCCTTGTTGTCCCATTTTGGTCTGGAGTCTGCCTCTTCTTTCTCAAGGACCTCAAGTTCAGCATGGGAAGGTATCCTGTCCTCCAGGCCAGGATTGGGCAGCTTCAGCTTTACCATGTTTTAAATTTCCTGCCTGAAAGTGCTGCCAGTGAGGAATAATGAGAAGGGCAGCTTGTCAGAACCCTGCTCAGAAAGAGACCATCTATTTGCTGCCTTCAGCTATATATACTGAACCTTTGGCACTGGACTTGTAAGTGCAGGCTTGTGGTAAAAAGAAGCGTCAGCAAATCATTCGATTGACCAAGTCAGCTCTGACACTTATTAATGCTTTATCTGCCAAGGTTTTACAGAACACTCTGTTCATCCAGTAGAATACATTGATTTCAGCTAATGTAATTCAGGAGATAATTTGGCTATAAACCCTAATCACCTATAAGGATACATAACACCCCTTGCCACTCCCCTGTTTAAACTCAAATACAAATATAGCCCTAGCAAATGAGGAATAGTAGGATTCCACTGGCCTCACACTAAATATAGAGACTTCATATCTGTTTTTATCAGGAAGATAAAACGATTGTGACTCACCATCACGTTCAGTTTCCAATTGTGAATGCTTACAAATTTGCATGTTTCATGGTAAACGTTTCTCTGTAATAGATTGTACTCTACTAAACGTTCTGACCAAAAGGATGGAGAATTAAAGGGATTATAAAATCTGACCTTTAAAGTCATAAGCATAATTTGCTTACCCCAACACCTTTAATCAGCACAGAACAAGGTCTGAAGAACATAATGCCTTATAAATGGGCTTGAAATCAAAGGTCACTTCACCTTTTCAGTGACCCTAGATATAATGCTAAAAAATAAAAAAAAAAATACACTGGTTATCATATATCACTCCTACTCATCACTCCTACTTCTATCCTCATTATTTCAGCACAATCATAACAAAACTGTTCCCTTTGAAACTTGTTGTTTTCAAAAGATAAGTAAGTCACTTGTCACTGAAGACTCTATATAAAATCTAACATTGTATATGTCATAAGAAATGTTGTCAGCTACAAGCTCATTGCATGCTGTGATACAGGGTAGTCAAAGTAAAGAACTAGGAGAGATCTTGTAAGTCCAGCCCCTGGAAAAAGAGGCAAACATGTCATAGCATCTCTTTTCAATCTTACCAATTTATTCAAAGTTGATTCCAAAGGCTGTTCAATATCTTTGGATAGAAAAGTTTAAAAAAAAACCAAACAAACAAACAAAAAAACAAACCCAAAAAACCCACTGCATCCTTCATGTGGAGATCTGTATACAGTAACCCATATCGATTTTCCCTGGGCCTTGTGATAGGTATTAATATTTCCCTAACATGACTTAAAATGTCTCTCAGTCTGCCTAGTGGTAACACTTGCCTTTTACATGACCCTGTCAGGTCCTTGGATGTGCTATCTCCTGATTAAGGAGCAGCAGCTTTCTTCTCCTTTACTGATTCCAACTAAGGATTTCCTAGCTTGTGACAGAACTTCCTTTTCTAAGTTGCTGAAAGCGTATGTTCAATTTCACTCCGTTTCTGCTACTCCAGTGCATTGAGCTGCACAGCTCTTCCTGAATGATGCTATCAAAACGTTCCCAATTCTTCTGAGAATGTGTCAGGGACATTTAATTACCAAGCTACTGTTTTTTGTCCTTAATCATTAGTAGAATGAGAAAACATTGTTCTTAAACTGATCCTTCAGGAACTGCCTTAACAACTTCTTAGACTACCATTTCTGCTTTCAAACACAGCTTACTATCATAATTAGATTTTCACCTAGTTCTGTTTTTCCAGAGTCATCACATCATCAGCTTTGGAAGGCACCTAAAAGGTCCTTTAGTTCCAGCCTTCCAGCCATTGGCAGGGAGACCTTCCACTAGACCAAGCTGCTCAAAGTCCCACCCAGCTTGTGGATGGGTCATCCATAACTCCTCTGTGCAACCTGTCCCAGTGCCTTGCCACTCTTGTAGTGAAGAATTTCTTCCTATTATCTAATCTAAACCTACTCTCCTTTAATTTTGAAGCCATTATCACTCGTCTTATCACTTCATGCCCTGTCAAAAGTCCCTTTATGGCTTTTTTGTAGCCCCTTTAGGTACTGAAAAGTGCTCTAAGGTCTCCCCGGAGTTTGCTCTTTTCCAAGCTGAACAGCCCCAGCTCTCAGCCTCCTCATAGGAGAGGTGCTCCAGCTCTCTCATCATCTTTATGGACAGCTCTGGACCTGCTCCAACAGGTCCCCATCTTCCTTGTGCCGAGTGCCTCAGAGCTGGATGCAATACTCCAGGTGGTGACTCACGAGCACAGAGTACAGGAGAGAATCACCTCTCTTGGCCTGCAGATCATGCTTTTTTTTTTTTTTATGCAGAAGCTGGTTGATTCATCTCCTGGACTGCAAATGCACATTGTTGGCTCACATCCAGGGTTTTGTCCACCAACATCCCTACAGTCCTACCCTCTGCAGGGGTGCTGTCTGTCCATTCACCACACAGCCTGTATTTGTGCTTGGGATTGCCCTGATCCAGGAGCAGCACCTTTCACTTGGACTAATTGAACCCCATTATGTTCTCATGTGCCCACTTCTCAAGCCTGTCCAGGTCCCCATGGATGGCATCCCTTCCTTCTGTTGTGTCAACTGCAACACTGTGTTCCTGTTATATCTTCTATTTAGTTCAATTAATACATCTAGTTGTGGTCACGTGGCAACTGATCCACTGAAAATTTCTCTCTGCTAAGCTTCATGAGCAAGCAGCTTCTATCCCGATCTGAAAATACAGTCCTGATTGCCTTACACTGAGTAAATGCTCTTTTTGAAGAATTTTATCTTGCTCTGGTAATGCCAGGTGCCAGTGGTTGTTAGTTATCTATCAGTTGTTAAATATTTGCAGAAGCAAATACGCTGGTCTGGCATCTAGCTCAAATGTCTTTATCAGTGTAATAGCATGGGTAATGACCATGGAAGGCCCTGTGCCTTTTTCTGAAGGACTTACAGAAGTAGTGACACCAGCTCCAGTATGATCCACGGGTGCTCAGAGGTGTTGTCTATATTGCCACCCTGTGGACTGGAACAGGCAAGCTGGGGCTGCCCTTCTCTTGTCACAGTCACTTACTTATTCAAGAGAGCCCTTTCCTGTGCTCTAAGGTAAACTCCTTCTTCAAGAGATGCTTGGCTTTGGCAGGTCCCACAGGTTTATTAGGGCTAATAAATCCCTATGAAATTCATCCTTTCATGATATAGGCTACTACACAAGAAATGTATTGCATACTGCTAATTATAAATGCAGGAGAAAATGGATCTTACATTTAGAATGGATTACTTGTGTTAAAACTTTTCTGATGACACTTTCCTGTCTCCTATCCCCATATTTTTAATGTACTATTTTTTCAAAAGTTAAAAAAGGCTATAAAAAAAAGTAAACCAGCTTGTCTGTAAATAGCACACAATTCCACAAAAACCCAATTAAAAGGGGAAATATCCCCTTTACAAAAATTCTATGTTTTGCTGGAACATACACATAGGCATTTATGGAAGAATATGGGCATACTCCTTTTCTTAGATGAACTTGTCTTTCCCCTTGCAGGATGATGATGATGTTATGAAAAAACATGAGAGAGGGTGGCAATAAAGAAAAGAAATGGCAGCAGAAAGTTATTGGGGATATAAATCAAGGCCAGAGGAAGGACAGAGCCACTCATTTCCTTTTGTGGGGCCAGGTCTGGTCATGGTGTGGTACCCCCTGGGCCAAGGGACTCCTGGCTATGGGCCACTCTCAGAATGTCATGGCAGCCTGGCTCCACAGGGATGTTCCCAGCTGGGAAACAAGCTGTCCTCCCCTGTAGCTCAGGTGCAGCCTGACACACTCTACCAAACCAGCCACGGGGCAGCTGCTCCTGCTGTGACCTCCCTGTACCGGCACAGGCACCCCTGGGCCAGCACAGCTTACTTCCAGCCCTTCAGGAAGCTGTCCCATATGGAGAAGGAATGGCAGTTCTAATGAGGTGGGTGGTCTCTTCTCCCAGGTAACAAGTGACAGGACCCAGAGGAAATGGATTCATCTTGTGCCAGATGAGTTTTGGATTAGATACTAGGGAAAATTTCTTCCTGGAAAGGCTGGCCAGGCTTTGTAAAAGGCTGCCCTGGGAAGTGGTGGAAGCCTTGGAAGTGTTCAAAAGATGTGTGGGTGTGGCACATAGGGACATGATTTAGTAGTGAAACTGGGAAAATTATTGGACTCCAGGATCATAGAGGTCTTTTCCAACCTCAGTGATTCTATGATTCTGTGATTCTAAGGACAGGTTCTTCTCTTCCATGACAGAGTGGAGGTGGCTGACTGAAGGACCTGGCTGAAGTGCTTGTCTGGAGTGCTTGACCCTCACCTCCTCCACCATGGAAGGAGCCACAGCCACCTCCAGGACATGCACTGTGCCAAGGGTGCCAGGGACCCTGCAGGTGCTGGCAGAGCTGAGCCAAGCCAGACCAGGGCTGGCCAGAACCAAGCTGGACTTGGTGTGGCAACTGTTTCATGTACAGTTTCCACCTTTGGAACTTGTAGTGTTTCACTGTACTGTGAAGGAGGATTTGAACAGAAAACAAGTACTCAGGCAGCTTGTCTTCTTCTAGGTATAAGTCCATCTGCTGACAAGGACAAAATCAGAACAGCTGACAGAATTAGGAGGATTTTGAAACATCCTGAAAACGGTGGATCACCAGATTTAGCAGCAAAAATAAATTAAGCAAAAGACTGGGTGCTAAAATCTGAAGTTTGAAGCCTTGGGTCCTAAAACATTCAGATCAACTTGCTCTGCATAGTTTCATAATAGTGCATTAATTGTTCCTATTTATTGTCACAATAAAACATTTGAGATAATTTAAAAGCAAACTGAAATCTTTTACAGCTATGTGAAGTTACGTGCAGCTACACTCCTGTGAGGAGCAGGGAGCTGGAACTGATGATCCTTCTGGGTTCCTTCCAAATCAAGATATTCTATGATTTTATGATTCTTCTCCCCTCCATCACAGGCTGAAGGAGACTGCCTTGGGGAAGTTTTTTTTATTTGGATCCTGTGAAGGGGAGGACAACTGGAAGAAGAAGAACAGGACTATTCTTTAAAAAAAACCAATTTCTTCCATATAAAGCCATTGAGAAAAGCAGAGACCACTGGCAATACAGATTGTTTGCAACGAAGTTTCAGGTTGCAACCAATAGTTTCTGGCATGAAATGCAATATGATCCTTTCATTGTGATTCTGTCATGCCTGGTATGACATAGGACAAATCTGTAACTGTCCAGATATTTTCATAATTCCTTGCAATATACCAGGCTATTGGGATTAACTACATTATTTTCTTACCCTTTTTAGTACTGCAGCAGATACTGGAGTCAAATCTCTGACTCCAATAATTCGATAGCAATATCTTACCAGCCTTAATGCCATTTTCTTTCCAGTCAACTTCTACTTGGTAGTCAAAGCATCATATACACAATAAAATTACTCTTGCTTGTGTAATGAATCTAAACTGGGAAAGGATGGAAATGGAGAAGGAGAAGTTAAATGAAATAGTCTCTGTGACAACCCATCCTTTAAAATAGGTGGAGAAAACACAAAATCCTTTTACAAGCTGCCAATAGGTAACATCCTTGACCAGATGTGCAGAAAGGAACCCCCAGGCTCAAGAGCAGACTCAAAATCTCCAGCCTAGGGGACAATAATAGTCACCTTAGAAAGGGAAATACACAGGCAAAATATTTCAGAGTTGCTTAGTCTTAAGGGTAATAAACAATCGCAGGTGGTCATGCAGTTTACCTTGCCAATAAATGATCTGTAGATCTTTAACTTGATCTAAGTTTTATGCTCAGTTGTTCTCAAACTCTACCTGATAAGTAACCAAAAGGCACAGTTCTCACAGCTCCTCAGCTGGCATGATTGGATTTCCTGTGTGAGTGCTTGAAAGCTGCTGCCACCAGCCCACAGCAGTTCAAGCAGGGATGCCTAAATATTTTGGAGGTATCAAATAAACTTTGGAGCCTAAATTTCTTCCCATGAGATTGTAAACTTTGCCAGATTGGAGAGAAGTTCCAACTGGTACCAACAAGTATCACTGCAAGGGAGAAATAAGACAGCACAAAGCAGTTGTTGGAACTCTGTCCCAACTCCCAACTCTCTCCCAACTCCCCCCACCACTACTGTGTGAGAACAAAACAGAGATAGGAAGTCACACACAGTGACTTCCACGTGCATCCCATTCTGGAGTCGTTTTAGGCTGTCAAGGAGTTTCCTTCAGCAATCTGACATGCCTAGAAGCTTTCAGTTTATGTTTATTGTGGAAGTAGCAATGTCCCTAGCCACAGAAAAATTTAAGGGAAAAAGCTATGAACAGCATGTCTGGTGCAGTTCATCCAGAACTGAGTTGACACTGATGCCCACATGGCCTCTTTCTCCTTTTAATCTCCCAGAAAGAGGCACAATCTTTATGTTTGCCTGTATTGGTAGTTTGCCTAATATTTACTTCAGTTAATATAGAAATATTTAACTGAAGTAATATCAGCTCCAGCAGCAGCATGCTTTGTTTTGTTCTTTTTGACACCAGGGAGGAAGATGTGCTGTCTTTAATATTTCACTATAGACAGTCAGAAGATCACTAAAATATTGCTTTCATCTTTGAACACATCTCAACTTTGAAATAACTTTGGGGGGAAATACAGATAAGGAGCATTGGGGTAGAAATGCTTCTGTGGACAGCACCAAATTGTCTGATCTCATGATCAGAGGGCTGGATGAGAGAATTTGGGTTGTTCAGCCTGGAGAAGAAAAGATTCTGGGAGACCTTACCATAACCTTTCAGTACTTCGGAATAGGGATAAATTTTTAGCAGGGCCTGTTGTGATAGGACAAGGGATAATGGTTTTAAACTAGAAGGTTGGTTTAGATTAGACATAAGGCAGAATTTTTTTACAACAAGGGTTTTGAAACACTGGCATAGGTTGCTCAGCGAGGTGGTAGGTGTTTAATCCCTGGAAACATTCAAGGTCAGGTTGGATGGGAACCTGGTGTGTTTGGAGATGTCCTTGCTCATTGCAGGTGGGTTGGACTAGGTGAGTTTTAAAGGTCCCTTCCAACCTGAATCATTCTATAATGGTCAGGGTCCCCTTAAATTTCTTAGTGAAGTGCTATTGCTCGGCATCTGTCTCACCACAAGTATCTCTCCTCCAGCAGGAAGCAGAACATGTCGACAGTTGTAGATTGCTTCTTGCAATCTTCATTAAACAATGAACAGCGATCTTTAATCGAGTTTGTCGCCGTTTTCTTTTCCACTGCTGCAACATACCATGAGGTGCTAATAGGCGGCTGAATTACATCCAACCCCTGCCTGCCGCCTTTGTACAGAGGCACCGCAGCACCCACCTCACACCTCATTGCAGACAAGTTCATTCCGGTTTGGTCACCGAACACCGTGGTTTTGCTCACCTTTCTTGTTATTACCCCCGGAGGTACTCGGGCCAGAGAGCTCTGACTGTGCAGCATTAGGAGATGCGCTCCAGCGGAGCTCATGGGAACAGAGGATGCGGCTGCGGATGGAAGAGCCATCAGCCACAAGGGGGAAGCAGCACCCAGCCACACAAACACCAACCACAGCCGCTGAGGACTTTGGTCTGACGGCGGGAATTTAGAGGTGAGGTATCTCAGAAATATAAACCTGTTATGAACACAAGAGTGAAGAGGTATTTTTTTCAGCAGCTGGACAGCCCGGGTGATCTCAGCACAAGGCTGTTGGCGTGCATGACTGTGAATAGCTTCCACCACTGTTCTCACAATCCACCGGCTCTCTTCAAACTCTTCCACCCAGACTCCTGGTTTCCAGAATATTTACTTTCAGTTACTTCTGTTTACTTTCAGTTTTTGTTGTAGTAATCACTCAGCTGTTTTGCTGTGAAGTGCCCCTTGTCTCACTGCTGAGCTATGCTAATTTCAGTGAGTTACTTCTTAGGAGGTCCATCTCTTGTCTCAGATGTGCAGCGATCGGGGAAAGCTCCTGCAGCAGGCAGTAAATTAATGACCAATAAATGCGGGGCTTCACATGCACACCAGCAAAGCCTTCATATCCAGCTGCACAACTGCAACTATACACTCGCCTTTCATCCTTTTTTCACAGCAATAACTCAAATTTCTTTGATTTCACCACAGTAACTGAACTGTTGACCACTGTTTCTGCCTTGTATCCTCCACAGAGAACACTCAGGTTTTTTCTCATCCTCACACAGGAGTGCTCAAACCCATGCTTTAAAGAGCCAGAGAATGGTGAAGGATTGTGTCAAATACATTGAAGAACTTTTATTACAGGAACAAGGATTTCCAGAGTGTCTAAACACTGTCCTAGAGCAGCTGGGTTGCAGCTCTTCAGAGAGCAGGAAGACGAGGGAAATGAAAAGCAGCTGACAGACAGAATGAGAGATCTGAGCGATTCTGAAGGAAGGCAGAATATCCTGCACACCATTCAATCAAAGGAATGTCCCCAGTCTTTCAGAGGGATGGTTACCTTTAACCCCACATCTCTAGTGAATGCTCTGCACTTACCTGTTTAATAGTGTTCTTTCCCAAGAAAAAAAAACTTTGTAACATGTTCTTTTCTCAGCACCAAGACCAAAACTCTTTATATGCCAATTTAAAAAATGTTCAATTTGTACAACCTAAAATGGTGCGAATAGTTTGGAAAGACCGAATAAAGTAGCAAATTCCAGTTTTCCCACCCACCTTGTCCAAGATACAAAACAGCACAGAAATATGTAAAGGTTTTTATTAATTGTTATTGTTTAACAGCTGAGTGACAATTTTATAATAAAAATAAGTTCATTAAATACTTTGAAAACAAATTATTCTTGCATTCTACAGATGTATTTGGGCAGTTCCAAACAATTAACCAATTCAGAAAAAGTGCTGGGAAAGATAAAACTCACATTAGAATTTTCAGCATAACAACCTACAAAGGGGGAATGTTTCAAAAATACATTGCATACCCACAAACATGAGTTTTGGTAGAAACTAACAGGACCAGTGCTTCTATATACTTCCAAAAAGTCTTCTGATGTAACCCTTCTGTCTTGATACAATGATCTTCAAAGTGTCCATGAACAATCGTTCAATTAGTTGTACAAATAAATGACACTTCTAAATAAGAGAAAGTGAATACCAAACGTTTACTACATTGCATCCAACCCTGTACATTCAAGCGTGTAAGGCTTGAATGTAAATATTTATACCGAAAAAATAGTATTTTACCCTTGATTACACTTTCTTTAAACATTTTGAGTGATATGTGTGACAAACTATGAAAAAATGAAAAAGCATAAAGCCTTTGATCTTTTAATGCTAACTTGTACAAATTCAAGGCATGAATCTCAGATACATTGGCACTGATTCACTGCCTGCTCTTAGTCAGCTGAGCGGCTTAACTGCCTGCAGGAACGTGTGAAGTGTGCCACAGCTGGACGGTCACTTTCCACATCCTGAAGGAATTACACACAGGCTGTTATTCAAACTAATTTGTTCTCCTGGGCAGTTAGACTGTGTGCCTATGTCCAGCTGCAGCAGCTTGGCTCAGGGTGTCTCACATGAGTAGCAACTCAATTGTGTTCTCATCTCCCAACCCGCATACGCTTGGCACCCAGACAAACTGTTGCCCTTCTGGTGTTTGTGATCTCTCTTTTTTCCTCCAAGTTTGTCTACTAAAACTTTATTTAAAAAATCAGTATGAAAAAAGGATTAATAAGTCAACACAACAGTATAATTAGTACTACCAAGGTGAGCAAAATCTCAGCTGCAAAACCGAGTAGTTGGGAAACATCTATTCTGGTTGGGAATTTTGTTCCATGTTAGATATTTCTCCTTAGGAACTGGATTAGGTTGCACACATTGTTTCAAAAGATTTATCTGCTGTCTTCTGTGCTCACACTAAAATGAAACCCGGAGAAAACAGTAAAAGAAAACCCCTACATCTGCAGGAAGATGGGCATTCACTTAGCTTGGATTGCTTCCAAGCCATGGTTCTACATGATTGCCTAGAGCAAATGCATGTCAAGTCCAGCCCTCAGTAAATAATAAACTGCTAATTAATGAACTGACAACCTACAGCACGAATCAAAGTCGAGTAACAGAGAAGACTAGATGTTATAAACAAAAGGGTAAACACTGCCCCTTTGAGGTCTAAGGCTGGATTAGAAAGGGGGAAGAAAAAAGTTGTTATTATTTTAAATACATGGCACATTTGAAAAACAGGTGGCTCCTACTGCTAAAAGGACCCAAAGTATACTCAAAGTGCTAAGAAACTGAAATGTACTGGGCTTTTAACTGTTCTTTGTTGTTGGATTTTTTAATCTGTTTATTTTCCTGTATTATTTCACTGTATTTATTATTTTATCTTTACCGAAACTATTTTATTTTACTAGCTAAATTAAAAATCCCCCTTTATTAAAAGTTTGCAAAGCCTGTATATTTGTAGGCTTTCATGGCCATATGTATGTAAAGTGGTGAACCACAAGCACAAAGTTTCAGAGGTGCAGAAGAGAGTATGTACTTCAGTTCTGGGAGAAGGGAGACAGGTGGAGAGGGACTAGTGGCTACCAGTGCAGGCTGCATTTAGGTTCCCATCTGCAAATAACGAACAGGACCTGTCCAAGGAGCAGAGCCAGGTGCAATGGCAAGGAGGTTCCTGCAAGCAAACCAGGAGGCAGCCAGTGCCCTGAGAGGCAGATGCAGAGCATGGGGACATCCATAATGGTGGCACATTGTTGGGTTAAAACTAAAGCCTTGGCTGAGAAAAAAAAAAGTATTCTTAAGGTATCTCCAATATGTGAAAATTAACCTTCAAGTTTATACACTCCCCAGAATCTGAGAATGGATCCCAAGTGCCAATGAGACATCAGTCTGTTTCTTTATGTGTTATTTGAATTAATATCTTTTGGATGTTTCATTCATAAAGCACTCTTTGTATATATTAAACTGGAAGGCTGGAAGACAATGCAAGACTGACTAATCTGAAACAGGATTAAACTATTCCCCTCCTCAGAATACTAACACATATACTCACACACACATTCACACATATATAGATTTATATAATTATACACACAGACACTTAAGATTTACGTGTCAAGCAGCTGGCTCCAACACCATCTCTCCCAAATGTCTGCCTCAAATTCAGTCTTGCTTAAACAAATTTTTAAAAAATAATGGTTTCTTGGGTTGCAATGCAAGATGTAACCAAAAGCTACAATGTATTCTATTACCATCTGTTAAAACCAGGTGGGGCAGTGTTCTTTATCTCTTCCACAACCCATCCTCCCTCCAGGGAGACATCTTCTGTCAATAGGCCATTGAGTCTCACTGCATGACTGGTGAAATTACATCATTCCATTGGGAGATGCTCCACCCAAGGGGAGGAGCCAAGCATTCCTACCTGGATAAAAATCTGAGATTCAGAACACCAGGACAGCCTGTTTCCACTGGATACCCAGAGGAAAACCGGACCCATCTATACCACCACTGGACCTTCAGAGGAAAACTACACTCTTCTACAGGATCATTGCTTTCAACAGAACCATATCTGTCACTCCAGGAAGACTTGACTGGACTGCTACCAACAACCCAGTCAGGTTGTATTCTGACTCTGTCAGTGTTTTCTTTTTGTTTGTTTGCTTTTTTTGTACTACAACACTTTGATTTTCCTAGTTAAGACAATTATTCCCATTCCTGTATCTTTGCCTGAGAGCCCCTTAATTTCAAAATTATAATAATTTGGAGGGAGGGGGTTTACATTCTCCATTTCAAGGGAGGCTCCTGCCTTCCTTAGCAGACACCTGTCTTTTCAAACCAAGACAAATAGTAATAAAAAGACAGTGTTGAGACACCATCTAAAATGTCAGTGATAAGGAGCACAATGTGCTTCCTCACCTGGGGGAGACAACCAACCATTCTCTGTTGCTGGAGTGTGACCATCAACGAGACAAATCCCTCTGAACTGAGTTCTGTTTTGCTGCTTCCGATGCCTGGGGAGTTGGCGTATCTCTACACTGCAACACAAACACACTCAGGGAGTTTAGGAGCATGCACAGCTCACCAGAGCATCTGTTGTTAGTGAGAGGAAAGGCACCAGCACTGCACATGTCCCATGCAAATACAAGTGCAAGGAGGAGGAGAGATGGCAACACAGCAGAAGAATTCGACAGCTTCAGACTACAACTGTGATTGTGCCTACCATGCACGGTGGATCACACGGAATCCCACTGCTTCCCCTACTTAGCGTTTTCCTAACATGGCCTTTTCTACCCTCTTGAATTTCTGCAGTTCAACAGCTAGTTCCCAGTATCTCAGATACAGCCACATAAGCTTTCCATTTTGACTCCTGGTTCTGTTCAGCACATTGCCACAGTAGTTATCATGTTTGAAAATATCTTTTAAGCCACTCTCCACTTGTAAAGCCATAGCAACAGGATTAGTTGCTGCTTTAACTAGCAGATTTTTCTCTATTTCTAGTCTCTGACTTCTGGGTACAACAAGGCTGCAGTATATGTCCTGTCTTTCCTTCAGTCCCTCTTCAAATTCTTTCAGTAAAATATTGGCTTTCTGTTGCCACTCTTCTTCCTTTGCCAGGCAACTCTGGTACAAGGTACCTTCTGCTCCAGACTGCAAAAGGACTTGTTTTTCTCGCTCCAACCTCTCCTGCTCCTGTTCTAGGAGCTTCCTCTCTTCTACTAGTTTGCGGCTCTGGGACACGAGGGCCTCACGGTAACTCAGGGTCCTGTTGCGTTCCTTTTCCAGCTCCACCTCCAGATGAGCAACAGCACGACGATTCTCCGTGATTATATCCCGGTATTTGCCTTCCAGGTCTTTTTGTAAAGTTGACTCTTTTCTGTAGTATTCTTGTTTTTCTTTTTCTATTTCTTTCTGACATTCTCTGGTCCAGATCCACCCTATCAGAAATAAAAGAGACTTCAGATGCAAGTACAACGTGTAACAGTGAGGGGTACGATTAATTAGCTGTGCCTGAAATGAAGCTAGTAAGTGGTATAAAGCTTTCTTTCCTGCCCTTCCCAGTGATACTTACTTCTATTTACATGTCACCACAAAATGTATTTCTGTGGTCCCTATTTCACAGTGAGCCACTTTAAACGATCATGCTTTCTCTGAAATAAAATACCCCTATTCTTTTATTGCCTATCCTAGCACTACTTAGATTAGAGAAGGAAAATAAAGTCATGGACAAAGAAAGTGGAGGTTTCCGATGCAGACACTGCAGGGAGAACTTTCTAGGCCTAGTAAATAAATACATCAGCAACATCCGGCGCTGTTACCTCCGGGCTCTCCAGCACATCCTGTGTCCATTTTTCTTGAGAGAGCTTAGTATATTGGGGCTTATTAACTATGGATTCAGCTCCGTGTATGCAAAGTGGTCTTTGCCTCAGCGATACCACCAGCGCTGGTTGCTCACAGCACTATAAAGAAGGCGGCCCGGGGAGGTTCCCAGACGGGGCACGGCTCTATCCCCGCACCGCTCCAGGAGCCCACTGGGGCCGGGGGCCCAGCCATACTCACGGAAGGCGGCCAAGCCCAGCATGGGGACCAGCAGGGCGTAATTCCAGCGGCTGCCGTCATCGCCGGGATCGCGCCGATTGGGCAGGATGTTCCAGTTGGGAGGGTCGTTTAAGTTATTCATGAAGGCACCTGCGATGCACAGAGGGGAGACGCGGCCTCAGCAGCGCGCAGAGGGGCCGGGGCCGCTCCCGCTGCCACCTTCTTCTCTCGCTGGGGAGGAGAATTCTGCTCGGGAATTCTGCCCGAGCCTCTCGAACGGCGGCCCCGACACTTGACAGCTTGACCGCGCCCTGAGCGGCAGATCCGGCCGCGACACGGCGTGTCGGGCCCATCGCCGTTCCCGTTCCCATTCCCACTCCTATTCCCGTTCCCGTCCCCGTCCCGCGCGCCCTACAGCGGGACCCCCACGCACGAGCCCGGGAGCGCGCGAGCCCCTGGCGCTGCCACTCACCTGCCGGCCCCGCCCCCGCCGGGCCGGCCCATCAGGCGGGAGAAAAAGCGGGGGGACAACAAAAGGACTCGCCCGAGCCTGGAGCGCTGCCGGCCGGCCGTCCCCCCCCGACGGGCCCTTTTTTATGCCATTAACGCCGACGGCCAAAGGCGGCCGTGAGCGGCCTCTGAATTCCACCGTCTGGAGCTGCCGAGTCTGCTTGCTGTCCTAGAGAGGCGATGCGGTCTTTCCTTCACCCTTCTGTCCAAGTGTTATGTCTGCGAAATGGTCTTTCGCGCGGCTTCAAAAAATGATTCTGGCCTGTTTTGTTACGCAAAATTTCAGGCGCTGTCAGAGAGACAAAGAGGCTGAGTCTGACCGTATTGGAGAACTACATATTTTAATATTTCACTAAGGAAAAATAATGTCAGTAACGCAAGTCTAGGTTTCTTTTTTTTTTTTTTTTTTTTTTTTTTTTTTTTAATGTTTTTTACGCTCAAAATAGGAGCTGTTCAAGACTCGGAAATCACGCAGCTGTGGGGCGGGATCGCTCCAGGGGACACCCCTCGCGGCACTGTTGGTCCGTCCCGCCGGGCCCCGCGCGTGCGCCCTACGCGCCCGATCTCCCCACCTCCCCCCCTCTGGTCTGCGGTGCGTGATGGCGGCGGCGGCTGCGCGGGGGCTGGCGAAGCGCTGGCTGCGCCCGGCCGCGGCTTCCCGGGCGGTGAGTCCCTGCCCTTTTCACTGTCCTTGCTCCTGCCTTTGTCCCTGTCCTTGCCCTTGTCTTTGCCCTGCTTTCCCGCCGGCGGCGGCCCGGCTCCGCTGTCTCCTTCGTGACCTTGACCCACCCGCTGATCTCCCCAGCCCCGGCAGGTTCGGTTCTGTTTTGGAGCGGCACCGACCTCGCAACTCGTGTCCCGGGGGCAGGTTCCTGGGAGTAGGTGGCTGTGGGCATGGCTGGGCCGCGCCTCCCGGCTCGGGAAGCGAGCGCCGTAGCCTGAGGCCCTGGGCAGGGTTTTGAGGGAGGCAGCGGGAATGGGATGTGCTGGGGAAAGGCCCTGGAGGAGCCGGGCAGGTGCGGCCCCAGCACCGAGGCAGAAAGCTCGGCGCAGAGTCATTCTGTATCAGCAGTCATGTGCACAGGAAGACCAGGGAAGTGATTTTGCTGCTGTACTCGGCCCTCCTGGGGAACACGTCAAGGGCTGTGTTCAGTTTGTTCAGTTCTGGCCTTCTCAGTTCACGAAGGAAGGACATTGAGGGGCTGGAGCGAGTCCGGAGAAGGGACACGAAGCTGGTGAAGGGTCTGAGTACGAGTTCTGTGAGGAGCGGCTGAGGGAGCTGGGGGTGTTTAGTCTGGAGAAAAGGAGGTTTAGGGGGAAGTTTATTACTCTCTACAACTGCCTGAGGAGAGGTTGTAGGAAGATGGGGGTCGATCTCTTCTCCCACGCAGCTGGTGACGGGAAGAGAGGAAATGGCCTCAGGCTGTACCAGGGGACGTTCAGGTTGGACATCAGGAAGAACTTTTTCACAGTAAGGGTGATTAGACATTGGAATGGGCTGCCCAGGGAGAAGGTGGAGTCACCGTTCCTGAAAGTGTTCAAGGGAAAGCTCGATCTGATACTTAGTGCCGTGGTGGTGTTTGGTCATTGGTTGGACTCGATAGTCTCAGAAGCCTCTTCCAGCCTCAGGCATTCTGTGATTCTGGACCTGTGTAGGAAGCCAGTGTATATCTGAGTTGCTTGAACCTGGCTGGTGATTGTGCCCAGAAAGGGCTGCTGAGGAGTCTGGCAGGTTTGTGTTAGGGGGCTGTAGGTTGTGTGTGAAGGCTTGTTCTTCTCCATGGTGAGGTGGGAGTTTTCAGTTTTTTCCCACTGTTTTCATCCTGCATGCCCATAACGAGTTTGGGATTACAAAAGTGGGCTGTTCTTGTACTTGTGTTACAAAGCAAGTGCAGAAAAGACAACTACAGAGAGGGAAAGGCTTAAAGAGTGTCTCCGTGTTTTAGATGGCAGTGAGCTGGCCCAGATTGGACCTTTGGTTTCAAAAGGGACACAATCTTCCTGGTGGCATAACAGTTCAGGATTACTGCAATCAGTGTTTCCTTCAGACTTAGTGTGACTTTTTTTTTTTTTGCACTTTTTTGTGCACTTTGGTTCGAGCTCAAAGCCTGGCAGCACAGCAGCGTGGAACAGGGAGAGAGAAGCTGCCTGGAGGAGAGTACTGGTAGAACTCCTTATGAGTAGGTGTTAGGAGCTGGTCTCATACCCAGAGGACTGCAGAAACCAGAAATGTGCCAGCAAGTGTCATGACACAGTAGACTTGCTGTTATGCAAGAAGATAATTTGAGGAAACTGGTATGAGAAATGATAAAACTGGGTTGAGGAAAGTGTGCTGGAGTTCACTTTGGAGATGAGGGAAGAGGTGGACATCTGGGGAGGGAAGAGCTGCTTGTTAGCATATTGTAGGATGGTGGGACCATGAATGTAACTGCTGCAGATATCACTCCAGTGCATTTTAGGTTAAATTTCAAATAGGGAAGTGCTGATGTCACTGGACAGGTCACTAACATGGCTTTGTGTTGCTGTTCTCAGCAATCATACATGCTGGGTTAGACTTATTTTTTGAGCTGTGTAAAGAAGGAATACCAGGTTTTGATACATTGGAGAGGTGGAGACTAACATTCTGATTGTTTTAATCTACCAAAGCAAAGACTGCATACTGAGTAGGTTTGGGTGTGGTGTTGTTGGTTTGGTTTTGAACAAGTCAGGGGGTAGGGAGTGACATTGCAGAAGGGTAAAACTTGCATCCCTCTGCTGAGTTTATGTATTAATGAATAGTTCTAAATTGGTCACTATTTTCATAAAGAATAAGAGAGATATCTCTGACTTTGAAAGCAGTGCTCAGCTGGAAGAGCATTCCCTACAACCTTTTTTAATTTTCAGTACTGTGACCACCTGAAATAATTCAAATTCTGACGGTTACTTGACAGGAGAGTAATTTTCCATTACTTCCCATGGTGCTCACAAAAGCTTAATTATCAAAAACCTTCAAGAATACTTGAGCATTAATTGGAGCTGCATTCTTCTGTTGGTGCAGCCTCAGACAGGTCTGAGGGGCTGGTCACTGTTGGTGAAGTCATTAATGGATACTCTGGGACACCCTGTTGACTGCAGCCTATTCTCTCCTCAGTCAAGCTTTTTATGATTATAGGGAAGCCAGAGCTTCAGTGCAGATAGCTCTATAATGTATTAATACTCTTGTGTATGTGCTGCCAGTGGTGAGTGAAGGTTTGTCGTAAACGTAGGGTAGCTGAGGGTGCCATCAGCGTGCCCTGTGGTTCCATAATCCTTGTCTTGGCTTCTTTGCGCAGTGGCCAGCGGCGTGCCAGGCTCCCGCACGGAACTTGCACTTCACAGTCTACGGGAAGAAAAACGCCTCCACCAAGGTGTCCGACTCGGTATGGCTGTACTTTGTGTACTGGGATTCAGTAATGCACTTAATGCTGGACACACATGGAACTTTCAGGCTTTTAGTGGAGCTTTGTGTTCAAGCACTTTGTGACACTGAGTTGCTGAAATGCATGGCTCTTTTTAATGACAGTTTCCAATCAAGAGACTGTAACAGATGTGACAATTGCTCCAAAACTCTGTTGAGAACCCTATACTGGTCCTGCTTGTGTTTTTATGAAACTTGTTTGACTTACCTTGAACTATTTGTGATCATAACAAAGTGATTTATTTTTCCAGATTTCTACACAGTACCCAGTAGTGGACCATGAGTTCGATGCAGTCGTTGTGGGGGCAGGAGGAGCGGGTCTGCGGGCTGCCTTTGGTTTGTCAGAAGCCGGGTTTAACACAGCCTGTGTCACCAAGCTCTTCCCCACCCGCTCTCATACTGTTGCTGCACAGGTGAGAAATGAGGTAGAACAAATGGTTAAAAAATGCCTGCTGTCAGAAAGCTGATTTGGATGTAGAATAATCATAGAATGGTTTGGGTTGGAAGGAACATTAGAGGTTACCCAGTTCCAAGGCCCCTGCCATGGCCAGGGATTCCACCCATTCCATTAGATTGCTCAGGACCCCATCCAGCCTGGCCTTGAACACTTCTAGGAATGGGGCACTTGGGTCTTGTTTCAAGGTCATGCTTCTTTTTATAAATAGTGCATTTTTAGTTGAAACTTTTTGGAGGGCAGTATATCATAGAATCACACTTAATCATGATTGTTAAGCTTGGGAAAGACTTCTAATCATAAAAGTCAAACCATTAACCTAACACTGCCAAACTTTATATTATATTTTATATTAAGTAACAGGCACATTTCATTTTGCTTCCAAACTAATGATGACCTTGCAAGACTTTTTTTTAATCTCACTTCCAGTTGTTCTTAAAATCCTTATTTGCCCTTATACTTTCATTTCATTATGGTGCGTCTTTTTTCTTCCCCATTTCTAAACATTACCAAAATGCAGTGCTGCTTCTCTGTCTGCAGTGTGTGATTCCCTGTGTTACACAAAAAAGCCATTGTGAAACTGAGGAGTTGCACAGGTTTTTCACAGCCACATTAAATGTGACGTGCCTTTATTTCTTGGTATGTGATTTTTAATAGAAACGAGGTAAACACACTAAAGCTGTACTCGAGTAATGTAATTCCAGGAGAATGGATTTTTATTTTCAGGGAGGGATCAATGCTGCTCTGGGGAACATGGAGGATGATAACTGGAGGTGGCATTTCTATGACACCGTGAAAGGCTCGGACTGGCTGGGTGACCAGGATGCCATCCACTACATGACTGAGCAAGCCCCAGCTGCGGTGATAGAGGTGAGACTCCTGGGATTTGGTGCCAGCTGTAGTTATAAATAACACAGGCTGGCTGCCAAGGAGATCTTAAAATAACTCGTTTTGTGATGCACAAGATTTTCTGATGCCTGTGTTTGGGATCAACAGCTGGAAAATTATGGGATGCCGTTCAGCAGAACTGAAGAAGGAAAGATCTATCAGCGTGCATTTGGTGGACAGAGTCTTCAGTTTGGGAAAGGAGGACAGGCCCACAGATGCTGTTGTGTTGCAGACAGGACTGGACATTCACTCTTACATACTCTGTATGGCAGGGTAAGCAGTTGTGAAGTAAACTTAGTTTGGGTTTTTGTGTTTGCATTTACTGATTTTTTTTTTCCTTTTCCCACCCAGAGTTTGAAAAAAAAATCAAAACCAAACAAATATGTAGCTGTTCACATACAAATGAGGAATCCAGGGGAATGGCTTATAGCAGTTCTGGGGTATCTTCCTCCCTGAGACAATGTGGAAGGATGAAGACAGTGGATGCTAATTAGTGTGCACTGTCAGCTTTGTGGTCTGGACTAGTTCTGCACTGTTAGTACTTCTGTGGCTGTTAACTAGACCCAAAGAGAATTTATGTAAACATCGCCCCAAGAGGCCTTTTTTTCCAAAAATTTGACACAGCAGCATTGGGGAACTCTGAAAAGAGGTACAAGCCAGCATTATTTTTCACTCATCTTCAAACTGAGAGGCGAAGGAAGCAAGGTGTAAATGAATTAAGGCCTGCTGTGCAGTTCTGAGCTTGTTCTATGGCAAGTAAGTGACTAGTGTTCCAGCATGTCTGCCTATTAATTCTACAAACCATAATTGGAGGAAGTGCTGGCTGTTTGAAAATGGTAGTGAGCTACTTGAAACCAGAAATCCAAGTGCCTGTTAGCTACTGTTTTTTGTTTACTTGGTAGCCAGCTAATTGCCCTCCTCCAGGCTCACACTGTGTGTGCTGCTGCAATACAAATTCTCAGTGGTGCCAAACACTGCTGTGATCCTTGAGGGCATGGAAGAATGTTTGACTTGGTGCCTGCTGCTCCTGCTGGTTTATTGGGCTCTTGGAGGTGTTTCTCATTTCTCTGGGAGAGCTAAAGAGCAGCGTGCTTGTACATGTATGGAGCACTGCTGCTGGCTAAGATGTTGCCAAATGTGGAGTGAAATGACAAGTCCTGCTGCCCTAGCTCATGACTGCTCAGAATTAAGTGCTTTTGCTGCTACTTGTATCATTTAAAGATAGAATAGATTAATTAGCAAATTCTTTAATAAATAGTTATGAGGAAACAGTCTTCCCTGAGAATTGGTCGGGATGTTTTTGTTCCTGATACAGCCCATGTGCAGTTTTGACAGTTTTGAAGAGAGGTTACTTCAGTAAAAGTTCCTTTTCTAATTTTCCAGTCTCTACGATATGATACAAGCTACTTTGTGGAATATTTTGCCTTGGACCTACTTATGGAGAACGGAGAGTGCCGTGGTGTTATTGCCCTCTGCATTGAAGATGGAACCATCCATCGTTTCAGAGCAAAGAACACGGTCATTGCCACTGGGTAATGTTACATTTGTGATGAAGGATCAAAACTTGGGAGTGTTACCAGCTGCAAGTTTGTGTGCTTGTGCATGTGTTCAGATCCACAGTGTGGAGAAGATACATTGACTGACAGAACATAATATATAGGTTCATTCTCCCAACACTGAAAGGAATATATCTGAATTCAGTCATTCCTTCTGAAAGTAGGCACATGCTAATTTTGTGACCAAGTGTAAGTTCGGTATGAGTTTGAATTCTTGAACAATGACATAAAGTAAGAATGTGTAAGAGTAACATAGATGATTCAGATGGTCTTTGATTTTTAGAACATGCTGTTTAAAACAGACATCGTTGCAGTGCTGCCAGCGTGTCTGTCTGTAGGAAACAGCTTTTGTCAAGATTCTATTTCATTAAGATATTGCCACTGTAATTCTAACTCTTCTAGGATAAAATTATCGTAATATGAGTGTAACTTAACATTACTTGGTTGCAAAGTTTCTATATGTTTATTAGAATGCTATTTGCTTTAGTCTTTTGCTGCTTATGGCTCTCTCCTATCTACTTCAATATGAAAAATATTTATAAATGTATCTGTAAAAGATACACTTATAAATAAATTTATAAAAGGTCGCCTACATAATTTGTCTTTCTGATGTGTTTTTCATGCTTGTGTACTTTGAGATACATGGAATATGTACGTTGCTCTTCTCAGAGTTTGTTCTGAAATTGGGCCAGTTGGCTGTTCTCAATAATGTTGGAGGCTAACCTAGATGTTTGCAGCATAATAATTCTTGTTTAATACCTGGACAGCTAAGTCTATAAATCTAAGACTATAAAACCATATGGGCAATCGAAACCATTATTATATGCTATTTTCTATGAAGCTGCTGGTGATAGTTTCAATGAAACTGAGTGGTATGGACTGAGAGAACTTTCTGAAGTAACCTTTTTTTTTTTTTTTGTTCTGATATTAAACTAATGATCCTGCTTTGGAATTGGTTTTCTTTTTCTCCAGCCTTCTGTCACCAGCCATTTTTCAAGTATGGTTGAGCAAAACTGGGCTAAACCAGTTTCGTTTTCTTTTGCTTGAAGTAGTACAGGAGATGGTAAAACTTAAGCACTTTTCTTATTAACCCTTTCTGCTGTTGTGCAAACAGCATAGTTTAGTGGTATGTTGTAGTGATGTTTTAATTTTTCTTCCTGTTAATTCTTTAACTTTTGTGTTCCGCAGTGGGTATGGCCGCACTTACTTCAGCTGCACATCTGCTCATACCAGTACTGGTGATGGCACTGCCATGGTCACACGAGCTGGGCTCCCCTGCCAGGACTTAGAATTCGTGCAGTTTCACCCTACAGGTATGGAATTTGAAATAGTGCTTACAGCATTATTTTTAATGAGGTGAACAGATTTTTGTGTTGTTTTAAAATGTCACAGAATCACACAATATGCTGAGTTTGAAGAAACCCGTCGGGTTCATTAATTCCAACTCCTGGTCCTGCACAAGACACCCCAAGAGTCATACCATGTGCCTGAGAGTGGTGTCCAAACACTTCTTGAACTTTATCTGCCTTGATGCTGTAACCATTCTCCTGGGGAGCCTGTTCCAGTGCCCAGCCACTCTCTGGGTGAAGAACCTTTTTCTAATGTCCAGCCTAAACCTCCCCTGACACAACTTCAGGCCATTCCCTCGGGTCACCACAGAGATCAGTGCCTGCCCCTCCTCTTGCCCTCACAAGGAAGTTGCAGAATGCAATGAGGTCTCCCTTCAGTCTCCTCCAGGCTGAACAGACCAAGTGACCTCAGATGCTCCTCATTCAACTTCCCCTCAAGGCCCTTCACCATCTTTGTTACCCTCCTTTGGATGCCCTCTAATTGTTCAGTGTCTTTCTCATATTGTGGCACCCAAACCAGCCCCCAGCACTGGAGGTGAGGCTGCCCCAGTGCAGAGCAGAGAAGGACAATCTCCTCCCTGTCCCCACTGGCCATGCTGTGCCTGATGCATTCCAGGACATTCTTGTCCCTCCTGGCTGCCAGGGCACTGCTGACTCATGGTAAACTTGCCAGGGACCACGACCCCCAGGTCCCATTCCATGGCACTGCTTCCCAGCATCTCCTTCCCTAGTGTGTCCGTACATCCAGGGTTGCTCCATCCCAGGTGCAGAATCCGACATGTTCCCTTGTTGTACTTCACACAGCTGGTGATGGCCCAGCCCTCTTAATTTGTCGGGGTCTCTCTGCAGGGCCTTCCTGAGCTCCTCCCAGTTTTGTACTGTCTGCAAACTTGCTCAGTATCCCTTAAAATCCTATGTCCAAGTCATTTATGAAGATGTTGAAGAGCACAGGACCTAAGACAAAGCCCTGGGGAACCTCATTAGTGACAGGTCACCAGCATGATGTCACTTCAAGCATGATGTGCTCTTCTGCAGCATTTGAGTAGTTGTTGCTTGTAAGGTTTGTTTAGACTTGTTTGCAGCTGTTGTTGAATGTAAATAATGTGAGCAAGGTCTCAGCTGTTTCAATTTAAAGAGCAATGTTTACTATTTTGAGGTGCTATCCTTACAATACTAAGAGGTTTTATGAATTACAAGCTGAAACTACCTCTTAAACATATATTTCCATTGTCCTTAATATTTTAAGGGGTTTGACATTAGAACAATGGGATTGGTGCAAATGTTAGGGAGTTATATACTAGCATCTTCAATGAAGTGGGGTAGTTGAAGTTAAGTTACATGTTTAGAACTGTGGTTTTCTAGCACTTGATCTGTATCTAAACTATGAAAAACAATGATCAGAAACTAGATTTGTAGCTAATTAAATGCTTAATTTTAATTCATGATGTGATTTTTTGTAAATGATTTGCATAATTTTACAATGGTATTGTTATGTCATAGAGACCCAACGTTTCTTTGACGTAGTTGAGGTTTTTCTAGTTAAAGAAAACAGCTTCACTGTTTACTACTAATTCTGTAGCTTTTAAGATAATTATCAAGTGCATGAGTTAGTTTGCATTTTTGTTGTCGGTGATGACCAGTGCTGCAGAGTAACAGGTGGGCCTTCCTTCTCTAAAGAAAAAGGATACTAAGTAAGCTTTTATGTTCCACAGGGTTTGAAGCTATCCTATACTGCTTCAGCGCAGAAGAGGGAATAAAAATGAGCAAATGGACCTTGAGATAATCAACTTCTGGTTTATTAAAAATCTTAAAATAATTGCTGAAGGTCTACAAGGTTTTCCTAAAACTCTCCTGATGTATTGATAGGTGCAGATCACTTCCAGTTTTAATATTTAAAATACTGTTGGTGTTCCAAATCAAGTTGCTTACCTTTAGGAAAGAGTGTTTGAAAGGAATAACAACACTTGAGGGACAGTTCCTAGAAGTACGATTAGGGTGGAATAAAATCTGCACCTCTGATTATTATTTTGAGAAGACCTTGTTTATTCAGTGTTCATTCTGATTGTGAAGCTGTGTGAAGAAATCTCCTTCAATGGTGTTTTTGTTCTTACACAGGTATCTATGGGGCTGGCTGCCTTATCACAGAAGGATGTCGTGGAGAGGGAGGTATTCTGATCAACAGTCAAGGTGAAAGATTCATGGAGAGATATGCACCTGTTGCCAAGGATCTGGCTTCTAGGGATGTAGTGTCTCGTTCTATGACCATAGAAATCCGTGAAGGAAGGTTAGTTCAACGCTCTTAGCAAAGCTGCAGAATGAACACTTAATCAGACTGGACTGTGAAATGCAATAGTTCATTTGATAAGCACATGGTAATTCATGAGAGGGAGCTTTAAGGACTGTTAAGCTGATCTCTGTGTGTAAGGCAGAAATTTTTCTTGTTAATTCCTTCTGATACTGACAGAGAACAGATGATGTTAAGAGTCTTGATGTTAAGAGTCTCCTGTTTGAATTGAGTGTGTCTAGAGACAGCTGCTCAAACAAGTTTAATGTATATGCACTTACTACAAACAAAATAATTTGGTGCTCTGTTCTCTTGACTCATTATCAAGTTTTACATATTTCTGCAGAGATGTAGTAAGTCTTAAATAATGTGAATTACTGAGAAAAGAAAGCTGGGAATTGGAAAACGGCCTCAATTCATGCAAGTGTCATAGTCGTGTTAAATATGCTGGATATTAATTTTTGTCAGATAACATTTGAAGAAGAAGCTATTTATTTTCACAAATGAAACAAACTGGATTACAAGTGCTACTAGTTTCTGTAAATTCCTGTTATGTATTCCAGTGTTGCTTTTTTTTGCTAGGGGCTGTGGTCCTGAAAAAGACCATGTGTACTTGCAGTTGCACCACTTGCCACCACAGCAGCTGGCAACCCGTCTCCCAGGGATTTCCGAAACAGCCATGATATTCGCTGGAGTTGATGTCACTAAGGAGCCTATCCCTGTCCTGCCTACTGTGCATTATAATATGGGAGGTATTCCTACTAACTACAAAGGACAGGTGAGGAACATGCGTCATTTTTGGGCTGTATTTTCATCATCATGCTAGGAAGTTACTTTCCAAATAGAAAAGCATTAAGAATGTTTCTCGTAATTGTAAGGATGATTAATACAATTTTTAATAATAATGATGTCAGAGTACTTAACACACAATCTTTTTGGTTTTTAAAAATAACTTGATAACCATGTTCCAGTCCATCTGGAGATGGGAGTTCCAAGACACATCTAAAATGAAGTTACTGTCAGGTCTGACAGCAATTCTCTGTTAATTGAGCTGAGGATAATATAATTGAACATAGATCAAAGTAGGGCTCTGTTGCATTCTGTAACATGAGTTAACGTGTGTTCTTCTTCTGTAGTTTATGTAATCTAAACACTAAAGCAGATCCTCCAATTGACACTAGCTGGAAATCAAGGTGATGGTGTCAGTGGAATTCTTCTCTTTGTGTACTTGTTGAATTTCAACGTAAAATTTTGCCTTGGAAGCATGTGCAGATCACACTTTATTCCTGTGCATTTCTGACTTGCTGCAGAATTGTGGTGAAACAGAACTATGCACTCTTCATAAGCATATATAAGGAAATCTTGGGGTTTAGTCCTGTCTGTATTTCCATACAGATGTAAATGTATGTATTTGCATACATTTCTGTGTGCCCTTTAGGACTGAGATAATTCTGTGTTTAGAGTTGGAAGAGCCCTTGGGTTGCTGTGTTCCATCCTTGCACACACACATGGCCTTTGCAAATAAGGAGGTTTGCAGTGTTGCAGAGCGTTTTCAGAAGCTGAGTGTTGACGGGGTGTGTGCCGTGCCAGGTGATCACACACGTGAACGGGGAGGACAAGGTGGTGCCCGGGTTGTACGCCTGCGGGGAGGCGGCCTCGGCGTCCGTGCACGGCGCGAACCGACTTGGAGCAAACTCCCTGCTGGATCTCGTGGTCTTCGGTCGTGCTTGTGCCCTGACTATTGCAAGTACCTGCAAGCCTGGTGAGTCTCACTCTTCTAGAGGCATTGGCCTTTATCATGGAGTTTCTGCCCAACGAAGAGTTGTTGCTACATGATTCAAATTTAAAATGATACTCGTAGGCTCTTGTTAGAAAAGGAAGGAATCAGCGTTAATGCTTTTTGTAGGCGTGTTCTTTGCCAGGCAAATGTTTTGACATTACTGTTTGCATTGTAATTGATCCTTTTAAAACTAGAATTGGGCCAATGCAATTGGCAAGAGCAGTTAGGATTTTTGACAAATTAACACAGAACATTGAACGTGAAGACTGTATTCTCTATGTACTGCATCATCTGCTACATCAAAATGTAATCTGTCTTACACTTGGCTCTTCTGTATAGTGGAATTTGCTGCCACCTTGCTGATTTATTTGTAAGAAGGACTGACATGCAAGTGGGGAGAGAGAGATACTGTATATTGTAATGATTCTTTCACTGGATTCTCACTGCTGAATCTTATATATTTTTAAATAATCTGGTTCAGCAACAGTTGTTGACCTGAGAAAACAAGCCAGCCCTCTCTTCCAACTCCCAACAAAATACTGGAAGTGGCAGTTACATTGCCAGAGCAACTGGAGTCAAGTAGTCATCTATTTTCTTAGTGCTTACTGTCCAAACTGCACCAACTGCAGACAGATGATTCCTCATGGAATCAACCTAGATCTTTTGGTGCTTGTTTGATCTGGCTTTGTGCAAACATTTTTTTGAATCCTTCTGTGGCTCTTTAGAGTTAGAAATTGTAGAAAGGGGTTTATTAATCTGAATGCAAAGCTACATGTGAGATGAACTGTGCTGGTAAGATGCTGTGTTTGCTTTGTTGCCCAGTAACATGTGGCTTCCAGCATTAGAGGCAAGATGCAGAGCTCATGTGTGACTGTCAGGCTTGTTGACTGGTCCTGGTCCCTTACACATCCAAGAAAAGGTGGGAGGTTTGGGAGTGAGGAGACAAGGAAAGCATAGCAGAAGCTGGTAAGGACCACAGGCTTATCCCATAGTTCAGAAGAATTTTCATCATGCTGCTTCAAAGGAATGAACAGCAGAATTTTGCCAAACCTCTAAAAACTTTATTAATAATTATAGGAAAAAATGAGATTCATATTCCACTGAAAACTTTAAATATATGGATAGAATTGGTGGGACTTCAGGAAAGTGACACTTTGTGTGCACCTCAGAGGAAGAAAACAGATTATGTTTTACTCAAATCTGATTTTTAGTGATTGATCATCTCTGAAACTGCCAGAAACCAAACCCAAGCCTGACTACCAAACTTACTGATATTTTCTTATTAGGAGAGCCCGTTCCCCCCATTAAACCAAATGCTGGTGAAGAGTCAGTTGCTAATCTTGACAAGTTAAGGTTTGCTAATGGAAGCATCAGGACTTCAGAAGTGAGACTTAACATGCAGAAGGTGAGCCTGGGGAAGCTCTCAGGGATAGGGTGGGACAAGCTGGAAGCAACTGTGGGGTTTGGCAACTTGGCAAAGTGCCCTTCAGGATTTGCCATGGAGAAGTAAAAAGTGTGTGAGAAGATTGTGCGTGCAGCAGAGGTTGGATCACTTTCGTTAATTCCTTCTTCCCTTCATCGTCATTCCCTTGTGTGATAGTGTGGGGTTTCAGTTGTTTGGGGTGAATGGAAGAATGTGGTGTTTTTCAGGCTGCAGACAAGTTTGAGCTCAGAACAGCTCTGTATCAAGCTCTTCTGGAGTTAAGGAACTTACATGCTTTCATATGCAGCATATCAAACTGGTTTTGTTTTGGTTTTGTGTTGCAGGCAATGCAAAACCATGCTGCTGTATTTCGTACTGGTCCCGTACTCCAAGAAGGCTGTGAGAAGCTCAGCCAAATTTATGGTGATCTGGCCCATCTAAAGACATTTGACAGAGGTAATTTGGTAGCAAAGAACACACCTTGCCCAGAATACTTGGGGAAGAGTGTTGGTATTTTTGTTTGTTGTTTTTTTTTT
>VXBN01015560.1:17676-33816 GCA_013397395.1 Sinosuthora webbiana | reverse complement strand
ACATACTAGTAAAGAACTGCTATTTCCTATTCCCAAAAATCTTTGCCTAAGAGCCTCTGATTGTAAATTTATAATTGAAAAAAAGGGGGAGGAGGCGTGGCTTACACTCCCCATTCCAAAGCAAACTCCAGCTTTTATCTGGCAGATACCTGTCTTCCCAAACCAAGACATCTGGAAATTTGAGTTTGCAGTACATGAACTTCCATTTTCCTTCACCTAAACAGTTTCATGTTCACTCAAGAAAAGTATTCCACAATTATATATTTAAAATTATAAATCCAAAATTATTATTACCTGAAGATTTATACTTAGCAACTACAAACTAAGAAGTGCAGACTTAGCACAGGCATATTCGTATTTCTGTTCTTTATGCAACATTCTGGAAGTTTATGAGGTACAGAAAGCCTACTACTCCCAGCATAGGTAACTTAATTTACAAAAATTTTAAAACCAAATTAGCATTTCTGATCCAAGTGCTACAAGGTATTGTTGAAATGAAACTCAATATATATAACAGTCAATTTAAAACCTAGGATTAATGACAATCAAAACACATAGGATTAATGACACACCAAAAATATCCTTGATTTTTAAACTAACTTAAACTGAAAAACTATTTCATTCATTTGCTACAGGCAACCATGCAAGGATTGACTAATACTATTAAGAAAAGAGACAGCTGCTGGTAAGTCAGACTTAATCTGCAGTGCAGCTATTTAATGTTCAGAATATCCATAAATGCACACAAGGCACACTCTGTAATCCTTAAGAATATAAATACAATACCTTCATCCTTAGATGCCCAAAACCATGCAGATTTTATGGCAACCATGACTATGTCAGGAAAGACAACAATATGTAATGGCCAACCCATCATGTTGTAAATTAATGGTCTCTTTCTGACCATTTCTCCCTACACTCAGTAGCTTCTACTCTTTATCTCAGAAGGTTGAACTGATCTGTAAAACTAACTAGATCTTGGAATCATTCCTCTCTTTCATGGAGTTTTGGCTTCTTTTACCAGAGAAACCAAAGCTCCAAGGAAGTATTAGAGGCTGACTGCTTAATTCAGTAACATAAGATGAATTACTAAAATCATAGAACGATTTGGGTTGGGAAGGACCTTAAAGATCATCTCACTCCAACCCCAATCATGGGCAACACCTTGCACTAGACCAGGCTGCTCAAAACCCATCCAGCCTGGCCTTGAACACCACCAGGTATGGGGCATCTACAGCCTCTCTGGGCAATCTGCTTCATCACCTCACCAACTTCTGAGTAAAGAATTTAGTCCTAATTTTTAATCTAAACTCTTATTCAGTTTTTAAGGCATTTCCCTTATCCGATCACTCCAAGACCTTGCAAGAAGTCCCTCTCCAGCTTTTTTCTAGGCCTACAATCAGATCAGAAGAGACTTTCTCAATTATAAAATGTCAACAGGGAAGACAAATGAGGCGGTTGTTCTGGCCACAATGATGACTCTCAACCAGCTCTGGGCAATATATGCTTAATAAAGCAAGACAGAGTATTCCATCCTAGCTGTTTTAACACTAAGATTTAGATCTGATTTCATACTGATTTAGATCAACAGAAGTGTTTTGATAGTAAATATAAAGTTATCTTACATAATTAAGATTCTGAATTTATGCTATGCTGCAAAATCCACTACCAATAACTTTATGTTGCAAAATTAATTTATTTAAAAATTAATGCATAGAGTAGCTAGAGCTACTAAAGAGAAGACAACTAGAAGACAATGTCTGTGCAAAAATAAAACATTAACTAACTTATTCCTCTTCATTTGCATCAAAAAATCACTATTACTGTCTCAGAAATAATTAAAATTCTATTAAAAGAACACAGCACATTTCTATTCACAGCTCTAAATTATCATCTACAGACAGAAACTTTTTTTAAATAAAAGTTTTTTCAGTGGTCTCCCAGCATCTTGTTTTTCAGGTTTCATATTTTGTCCTTATGAGGGCTACAGAATTACTTTTTCATTTTTCTCAGTTCTCATTTTCATGTAGGCATATGTTCCAAGAAGCTGGAAGTAATAAAAGGGCCATGCCTTCAGTTTGGTTCATTAAAAACACAATGATCAGAGCTGACTGTGGTTCAAGCACAGTTTCCACATGAATAAAAAAAACTAACCACCATTACAAAAGGAAGCATTAACCAACTACCAAGGCTGCTAAACCTAAGGAAAAAACCTAAAAAATATCAAATGCTTGCGTACTATGGAAGATCTTCATTTTGCCCCCTGTAAAATCCTGTATTAAATGTACATTTTATGTGGTTGCATGAGTTCAACTCCATTGTTGGTGCACGCACAAACTGACAAATGAATAAAAATACTTCCTGTCTGTTGCCTGAAATGTTCTAAAAAGCTTTACTTTATTTTCCTTCAAGAAGTATGCTGGGGCAATATGTTCAACCAACCACAGAGGACTATAATATAGGCCAATAAAATAAAGTACAATCAAAATGAAAAGCAAAATACACTTGAACAAGCCTGACACAGCCCATTACTTGCAGAATTCAAAGAAGAACTGACATAAAAATCCATTTTTAAAACAGCCACCTAACCTGTAAATTGTGTCTATCATATTGTCCTAACTAAGTAATGCATGATGTTAACAATTGTTTGGTTTTGTTCCTCAAGTACACGCTATATAAAATGGAACACAACCACTGACTTACTATTAAAAAAAATAAAACTCACAAACCCAGCCATAACTCCTTTCCAGAATAAATACAAGAGCTTCTATAAAGTGAGCCAGGATTTTAAAAACTTTATTCCATAAAACTTATGTTAAAAATTCTTTACAATGAGCTGGTTTAGTGACATTTCAGATCACTTTTTTCACAACAACATTTGAGTAGTTCTTAATACTGTCCAAGAAAGACTGTTTGCACAGCTAAACATCTATGTGTTTTATGAAAAAGCAACATCTATGGAAACATATCACCTAAGGAAAAAATCCTCGCAATTAAAGACTCAGTGCTCCTAAAGATGTTCCTTTAGAACATTTTGGTGTAATATGAGTAACTTCAGCAATTCTTGTAGCAAGACTAAAAACCACTCTCTTGGAGTATGAATCAAAGTGCTGTACCTTGAGCTAATGAAACAGCATTAAAGCAATTTCTTTAGAGCAAGCCTGGATTTTATCTCATCAGAATCTGAAATGGTATTTTATGGAGGAAAAATATAATAATACACAAAGGATGAGCACTAAGCATTCTATACCTAGTCCCATACAGGAGGTTAAACAGGAAATATCAACAACTGTAATCTGCATTAGATAAAACACCTAGATTAGTTCCAAGAAGACCAAGGCAAAGGATCCAAGTTTAAATTGATTCACCCATGAAAAACACTTAAATAGTGCGTACCAATGAGTTACCATTGTTCAAACCCATGTGCTTTCATGGTAGCCACAGGAGGATATGGCACAGTTCCAAAACCCGCCCATGATTGTCCATAGAGAAATTTAATCTCTGCTAATCCTTACTGAAATATCCATCCATGACTCCATTATCTTGGGTGTTTTCTGACAGAGAGGCTAAACTGCTCCCATTATTCCTATTATTAAACATTATTTAATTCAAGGCAACACTCCATGAAACTCAGTTTCGTTCAAATCTGCAATTTGCCAAAATTACTAACTGTGGAAAACAGTAATTCAAGAAAGGAAAATAAAATGTATTTATAGGTATAGAACTACAATTCAACAAACAAAGTCAGTCCTTCTATACAATAAAGTTATGCTTAGGGTTTTTATATCTCTATCTAGAATTACATTAATCCAAACCAGACAGCTTTAAGAGAAATAAACAAGACTCCCACAACATTGTTTTAAAAAGTTGAAAATATATAAAAGTGGTATTCTTCTATGACTCTTAACTGAAATTCTTTTTTTTTCTGAACTATGCAGTTTTTTGCTTTAAACTTCTAAACCTAGACCCTACTTTCCCTTTTTGAGGGAAAAAAATATCAATTTACCTTTCTTTGCACAAAGAATCTAAAGCACTGCTACCCTTAGGAAAGAAGGTACAGTATCTAATTATTTTTCAAGAATTATTATTTAAACTAAAAGAAGAAATATAAATTTGGATGGACAGGTTTTTTTCCTTTTAAGTTAGAGAGCTTGATTTTATGTGCATAAGAACACAAAAGGTGATCAAAATGGAGTTTTGATATTAGCATCTTGAACCAAGACCATCAGTCTGACTGGTCACTTTTAAACATATAAGTTAGTTATATGAAATAACCAAATGATTTATTACCCAACATGAAGCACAACGGAAAGGAATTATTTCCTTCCATTATTTCCAATGCAAATCATTTAATATGGGAAGAAAAAAAAAAACCCAAACCAAACCTAAAGGAAGCACATCAAAGAAATGTGCTGTTATTATTATGTTTCCTTAGATAGGTTACTACAGAAGAAACAGGTAATCAGACAGCAAAACGGAAACATGCCAGGACTATCAGCCAGAAACTGGAAAAGGAAGCTTTTTACATGCCTTTTTGCATCCATTTTGCTCCATAAACCCTCTTCCACTTTAAACTCACTCACTACGCTCACGTGTTTCTAAATAAGTATTTGAGGTGACGTCCATTGATGCCACAAAGAGACAAAAGAGACTGGCGGGCGATGTGTAATTTAGACATCAAATCACCTAAACAACTTCCTGCCTCTTAACTTATAACAAGATTGTCAATTCTCAGAAGGTTTCAAAAGTTGTGTAAATTAGAAGAGTTTCACTCACAGCTTGCAACAGAAACACAAACAGACTGCTTCATGTTTAAGAGTATTTTTCAAAAGAAAATTAAGTAAGACCATAATTAAATATTAAGAGAATACAACTCCCTTGTGATGTCCCTTTTATCTCCTGTCTTTCAGTTCCAGAAGAAAACCAAAGTACTTCATGCATGCCTTGAAGCAGAGAAGCAGAGTTACATCTGAGTTTTCAGGGTTATAATCCAATTGCCAGGCTAACCAGACAAAAACAAGCAAAAAACCAAACAAGAACAAAAAACTGAACAAACAAACAAACAAAAAAAAAAAATAAAAGAAAGGAAAAAAAAATGAAAAGAAAAGAGCACAGTTTAACATTTTATATAAAAGATGCCATTACTATAATGGCTGCAGTCATCACTTGGGCACTTCTCCCACCCAGCATCCCCTGAAGCCCGGAGGGATATAACAGGACATTTACTTTGTACTGAAGCATAAAAAGTTGTCCCCAGATGAAATAACATCATGTGCAGAAATATCTGTATTTTCTTAACTTGCTGCTATCTAAATAAGGTTGCCCTGACTTGACCCAGTTAAATTTGTGACATCTAATGAAAACTTAAGGTAGCACAGCTGAGATCATAAAACAAGCATATGCAATTGCTGGAAGATAATCACACAGAAACTAAATCATTTCACAAGTCAGTTTTGGGCACATTTCTACATTTTTGGATGCAAAACTCATTCAGAAAATAATTCTGACTGAAGTACTGGTAGACCCAAGAAAAACATTCAACCACACAGGCTTCCAAAAAAATTTTCCTTCTATTCACTTACATGCAGATATATGTATTATTAGCAGCTAATGTTAGATTGATTTCTCATTCTAAATCAATTGTCCTAAAATTAACACTAAAAATATTCTTCATTCTTTCACTGCCAAATAATACCTATTGCTTATTTATGATGGCATATGAGAAGCAATAAAAATAAAAAAGAAGACCAGATTGTCCATGCAATGACATGGTAACAACAAAAGGTTAACCAAGCTGTTAATGCATTGCAGATGCACATCTGATCTGAAAACTAATATAGATGTTTTGGGGTATTGGTTCATAAAATTTTGACCAACTACTGTCTGGATCTGCAATGTAACACAGACGCTCATGCAGATGCCTGGTGTATTTCATGGTAATTCCACTACACTGTTGATTCTGCAAGGAGAAACCAACCAGCCCTCCTGCTATATCCCTGAAGTCAGCTGAGAGATCTGAGTAAACCAAGGAAAGACACACACTCCACAGGAAAGCTTCTGCAAATACCTCATTCTGACACAAATCCAAATTGTTTTGTCTCACTCCTTTCTATTGAGGTAGTTCTCATCACATAGCAAAGAGGTATGTCCACCATTTGAATACTAATTCTACAAAACCACTGGCTTTCACAGACTCCTCCTTGAATATTCTCACCTTCCATCAATCCCACAGCTCCCACACCTAATGCTTTCTCTTGTTTTTTCCCCGTATTTCCCAGCTCCCCCATTTGTACCTTATTTAGCAAGGAGATCACAGACACTACTCTTTTTTCCCCTGTCACAATCCATCATTAACAACTAAAATAATCTCCACTCCTGCAAGAAAACATTTTAAAAACAAAGACAAAGAACATAATATAATAAGAGTTGCAACATGGAGAACATTTGGTTCTTTTAAAAATCCTGGTTCATTTGCTAGCAAAGAAACAATTGGCAGATACATGAGATATATAAGCCAGGGATACATGTTCTAGAAAATGTTGGTTTCACTAACATTAGTAGTTGAATCTGGAAGACACTCAGTGCTCTGCCTTTTCTTTTTAAAGCAGTTAACACTAAATTGGAAGCCCAAAATGTCACTACTTTACTAATTTAATTAATTAATGGAATTACCCAGATTTTCTGATTTACCACCTCACTTCTCTTACATGTTAATTACAATAGGTAGAAATCTCAGGTGATGCACAGCAATCTCAATTTTATTTTAAAATAAAGCCACTCTGGAGATAGCATATTTCTGATTTCTAATTATCATTCAGAAATATATTGCAAAGGAAGTATTTATACTGAAACGAAGCACTTTAGGAAGAAAACAGGCTATATTATAAGCAAGACTGGAATCACAAGTCAAACCTGTCTCAGGATAGAGCACCTGCATGACCGTAGAATAGCTCTTAGAAGAAAGGAATCATTGCCATATGATCTGAGGCATGGTGGCCCAAAACCTCGCACACCATGCAACAGTGTTTAATACTAAAGGAAACAGGGATCGTTACACTTCAAAGGTAGTCTTGGTCTAAGTCAAACCTGATTTTCTGAATCTTTAAGCTTTACATTAAAAATACTATTCCTGTGTTTAGAAGACTTATCCTTCTTGCAAATTAGGAAGAGTTTTCAGATACACAAAATAAAAATCTAACCAAATATGTTTCATTCAGAAAGAAAAAGAACAGCAACAGTCTGCAGCATCAGAACCCAGGGGCAAAAACACAAACAAAGAAGGTTTATTCCTTTATCTTTAAGCAGATCTTTGTTGGTCTATGGCAGTTAATGACAGTAATAAAACTTTTAAAGATGCCATCTCCAGGAGGAGGGGGAGAGGAAAGGGAAGGGAAGGGAAGGGAAGGGAAGGGAAGAAGACCACAACCTAGATTTAATAGTTCTGTTTGTAATTAACTCCCTGTTCAGCAAGTGGTTAATAGCGTTAATAGTGTTTTGCTTGTACATTTATGCTAGTTATTTTGGCTGGCCACAGTCATTTCCTTCATTTTAGTTTTCTTCTCTACTGTGTGCTGAGCTCTGCTTCATTAGATTTTCAAGGTGATGTTTTAATACAGAGATTTAAATATAACAAAGAGATTACAAACAGAGCAGCTAAACTTAAGCTGGAGGCAAAAATGTGGTAGATGTGTCTCTGCCTAAGCATGCCACAGTAACCTCATGTAAAGAACTTGTTTTGTCCTGTTGGAAACCAGACTTGCTACAGGGCTGGCTGCACTCCTCTTTCCCACCTTCCACTGTCATGTAAATCCAGGAGGAACAAACCAGATGAGTTTCAACAGAGACACTGAAAAGATTTCGTTCATCCAGGAGCACTACCAGATCTCATTGGTTTTCCAACCTTATGTGAAGGTAGAAAGCACTAGTTTTTTGTCCAATGTTTTATCTTCCCAGGGATGCTTGCTTTCTTTTCTGAGGAAAAAAGACTCAAAACACTCAAATAACAGAGCAAAGCTGCTTTCAGTTCTAACATTTCCACACATGCCCTATCTCACTTACCAATTTATACTGATCACAAATTTTATATTGCCCATTTAAACGAGTTTAAAACACAAATAAGGCACGTTTTAAAGTCAACAAAGCAAATCTTGTTGAACCTGTGAATTCTTAGTATGGAATATTCATAGAATACCCTCATTCACATATTTATTTCTGTCCCTCTCAGTAAAGTTTTCTTTCTCTAACAAACTCGTTATGAAACAGTAGGCAGACTGCTTCTATTTGTTCTCCCTTCATTTAAGGATCCCAGGAAGCTTGGTGAATAGGAAGAGTGTGTACTTAATTTTATCCTGGCAGCCTGTAAGTATAATCCTATTCAATTTTATAATCCTGCTTCTGCAATGTCAAACTTTAGCATGTATCTATCATATGGACCATAAAGATTGCTAACACTCTCTTCTTTACACTTCCATGAAAAATTGTTGGTGATCTGTTTTCTAATGCTTGCCACCAGCATAAAAGAAGCTGTAATTGTCTCAAATTTCTTTTGGAAAGCATCTGGTGTGGAAGTTACTCAATATGGATGTGTAACTGCAAGGGTCACTGAGGTGGGGAGGAAGGGGCACTACATTTGGTTGACAAAAGGCTGGGTATTTAACGCATTTCAGCTTGCATGTCGGTACTCTATGATTCAAGATGTGTAATGGGGCAGTTGCATTCGAGCCTGATCGAAGCAAGAATTCTATTTAAGTCTCAGAGCATTCCAGCAGGAGCTCACATCTTGTAATAGCACAGCTTCCCAAGGGTGATGTATGAAGCCCAAATGCATGAGTTGTTCTGACCACCTGCTCCCAGGGGCAGACAAAAGCAGGGATACTCACAAAAGCAAGATTTTAGCTTGCATGTCCACTGCACAGCAAACAGACGCACTACTCACAACACATGCAAACAGCCTATTCATCTTCAATCCATTAGATCCTATGCCAGGAAAGGAGTTCCAGCAGGTGAAGTATCGCACTGCCGTTGAAAGCTGTGCAACCAAAAGGCAGAAGTGCAGTACAGCTCTCCAAAACTGTTTGAGCTGTCCAAAAATTCAACTATACTTGCCATATCAGGTACTATTCCCATTGCAGGGATCACAAGGAAGTGTAACTAAAAACTACATTCACTGGGATTTCTCCCATATAAAAATGTTGAAACACTGTGGTAAAAATCCCTGTATAGGAAGAAAGATGTCAAAACTCAGATTCAGCCTTTTCTTAGGCTGAATCCTATCCCCAAAAGTGATTTTGTGAAGAATTACAAAAATATAAACTCCTTAATAGATTTTCTTACTATTGTTCATTCCAGTTTCATTCTGCTTGTTCTGAGACAATCTACAAAGTTAGACTGTCTTCAATGGAGAGGTAGGAAATAATGTTTTCTAGAATCTCTACTGTCCTGAATGCAAGCGACACATGAAATTAGAATTTTCTAAGAAATCAAAAATATTTTTAATCCATCGTGCTAGTGTCATTCAATAACTAGCAGTTAATAACATTAATCTTCAAAATTAATCTTCATTAACTTTGTGTCAGAAGTAAAAAAAAGCCATGTATTCCCTGTAGAGCTGCTTCAGGTTTTTTTCAAATCTAACCGAAGCACTATACTACCCAATTAGCCAGTAAAGGAACATATGTTTTTCACATCCTTATGTACTTGTTTTATTGTAAAAGTAGGACATTACAATCAGCAATATTCATTGAAATGTTGTTCTCCAATAATACTTGGCACATTTCTCCATGACACAGAACAACGGTCATCCATTCTTTTGCTGATGCTGGCAGCATTGCTTTGGATAGTGCTACTTAGGTAAAGTACTTGTCTATAAACTATTGATCAGACCTTCAAATACCTGCTTGTTACTGGCAATAAGGCCTAAAAAAGCACCACACACTTCTCGAGAGAGACCTCTTCACTGGACTGGAGATATGCTAAGATTTGTTCCAACTCAAGCCACTGTGAAAATGCACATTACTTTTAATTGCAAATAGTATTTTACACAGATTCTTTAGGACTATAAATACGCTACTGCCTGATTCACTTTCTTAAGATCCAGTGAAAATCAGAGAAATTTCAAAACTTCTCTCCAGTAAATTAGCCCAAATGTCAATGTTGTCCTCTTAGGTAGAGCTCCAGAGATGTTAAGACAACTGAGATGAACAGCACAGCAGAAAGAAGCTGCACTGTTCTGTCCATTCTCTCTTTCTAGATTTGCTCCTGTTTGCACTTCCTGAAAGTCTAAACATACCCCATTGCTTTAGAAATGAAAAGCCATTCAGATCCTTTCTCAGCCTAAACAGAAATAGCTGTTCTCTATTTATTGCAGACTGCTTCAGTCAAGAAGAAAGATTGAGGAAATCCCTGCCTCTCTGTACACAGCCATAGAGTACTACCTAAGGAATTCATTGCTGAGAAAAAATTGTAGAAATACCTCTCTTTTTGAAATTGTAGTAATACCTCTCTTTTTGAAATTAAATGAGTAGGGAATAAAGCATATATTTGCCATGTTTACAGCACTCTCGGGAAAAGCAGTGAGACTACTTCAACTTTCATTCCAGCAGTAGATAAAGGACCAGCAGCCTAATTTCTTAATTCTAAGTCCACAGTAAGTTTTTCCTACAGCACACTATAAAAATTTTACCATATATATATATATATATAATTACCAGCCACAAATAAAACTGTTCAATAACCTTTGACACATTTTTTTTCTTATTTTAAATATTATGTCAGAACACAAGCAAACAGAAGAAACAACCATTTAAATAATTAATGGTCCAGCTCTGCAATTAATTGCTTTCAGAAGAACAGTCTCACTGGTATCAGCAAGACTGTTTACATCCTGGTATGTGGCCATGAACAAGAAATAGGGAGTCAGCATGCAGATGGGAGAATCCTTGGAAATCTCTCCTTATTCATCTTCCCAGAGCACCTGTGCAGAATCCCAAAACATACTCAGTAAATCCCACTGAGCTTCAAAGAGATGTAAGGATCCATAAGTGTTTTACCAAGGAGTTGGAGAGGACTGTCACCACTGATCATGTCAGCTCTGAGATTGCACCAAGGTCAGCATAATGAAGTTTCTAGATAGTCCATACATACTTCCAATCCTCAGATTCGTTAGAAAATAACCACTGAGTTATGTTTCATTTGTCAAGATTAAGTGGCTGAATGAAGACACTTCTGAATGCAGGCAGTCATAATTTGGTTTATAATCATCTGTGAGTACAGCTTTCATTTCTCACTTGTATTTTGGCATGACTTCCATGATACATTATGAGCCTCACTATTATTACCCTTCCATACTGGTTCTTGATGAGCAGATTAAGAAAAAACACACTACTGAAGCTCTCAAAAACTGTGAAATAATATGGGGAAGCTTTAATGTTGTTTTGTATGTTAGATGCTTTACTCAAATGCCCCCAGTGAAATATTTTAAAAGCATCTAAATTCCAGATTCAGAGGGATAAGTCCCTAATATCTGCAGCAATATTCTTCTTTCTGTGTACAGAAGTTGATTACTACACAGATTTTTTTTCCCTTCTTTCCTGAATATCACTGGCATGTCAGGTCTCTGTGCCTTGAGAAACTGAAACTGATACCAGCATCTTACGTCGATGGTACAACAGCTTCACCTAAGGCCTCTCTTTAATTTATTGAAGATGCAGTACCTTTTGACAAAACTAGTCCTACAGCAACAGCCATACATCTGTACTGCCATTTCCCTGCATACGATGGCCAAACCACTACACTCCTTCACCCTTTCTCCTGCGTGGCATAATCACCGTTGTCTGTCAGACTACACCTAATTTCCTTGGTCAGTAAAAATAGTTACTAAAAGGCTATTTCTGAAAAGCAGAACGGTGTAATCTAATCTGCATATTAGCTCACATTTGACTTTCTAAAGTATACGCAGCTTACTAAACCTAACCCAAGGTCTTTGAAATGGGAGTCTATCTAAGACCTTCGTATTTTCCCTGAAATGTCTTTATATTTAAAATGAAAAAATAAATTCTAATTCCAGTAACTACAATAAAACATTTGTGGGGACAACTTCCAATGTTATTTTACATATTAAAAAAAGAAAATTTATGAAAAAGTGTAAAAAAATAAAATACCGCTTGGCTCTATTTGCAGGGTCAGGCCTAGATGAAACAAGGTGGAATATCCAACGCATGTTAGGATGGCTTTTTTCAATACTCTTGGAAACTCAGCAACTTAAATAAGTAAGAGAGCCCAAGCAATGACTGAATAAAGAATGACAAATAGCTTAGGATTTGTTATGACAATTTTGACATAATAGCACTGTGCAATTTGTTTTTAACTATGCCTGACACAGCAACACTCCCAGGAAGAACAGCTGCTTTACCATTTCACCACAAACAAGACAGTGCAATTGAATATCATGACAACACCAGTCAACACCAACAAGAGTTGCCAATTTTATTTGAGATACACAGAATAGTTTAGGTTTTCAGCTGCAGTTTTCTGGATGGGGAACATGATCAGGGCACATGTATACTTAGATGGCCAAAGGCTTTGGAGTAAGCTGGTACTCCTAGTAAAGTCAGTAAACAGTATCAAAAATTACTAATGGGGTTCTTAAGAAACTGGGATCTATACAAAAAGTCAATTTCAATTTATATAATAAATCAGAGGTGTTACAGACATGTAATGATGCGCACAGCTTTTGAGTAGACATAATAAAAAAGTGATAGTTATTTCCACCAATTTCTTTACAAATATTTTTAACTTAATTTTACCCAAACACAATGTAGAAGGAAATAAAACCCTCATAATAAGAAGGAGAAGTCAAATGCTTTTCATGAACACCAAACTCTTTTACCCGATTGTTTTCAAACCACCAGCAATTGATTCTCAATATTTTTCTCCACAATTAATTCCACTACCATGCTTCAGAAAATCTGAATAAATATCAATAATTAGATGCCAGCCACTTAAGAGTTGTGTGAAACTTGGCGGTTTCACTTTGCAGGAGTGCAGGAAAATATTTTATTTGGTGTCAATCCACCATTTTAGTTTGTGTTGATTTTTGAATAAGTTCAAACAGGCAATGAATAAGCAGTCAAAATTTCCACATTTTACCTGGTTTCACTTCATGATCATCTGAATAAAAAGGCATATCTTCATGAACCAACAATGGAACAAGTTAGACATTCAGATTCAGAAATAAATACAAGAAAGTATCTATTTATTCAGTTATGGTGATTTACACCCAAACCCCAGGATCATGGAGGATATTAACCCTCTCCAGCACCATTACTCTTGGTATTCTAAATTCTGTAAAGTAATGCAAGAATGTGCATTTATGATGCTATATAAAGGCCCCAAATGAGAATAATAGTAGCAATAATTGGGGTTTTTTTAGATCCTGGCAGCATCCTATACTATCACAGTTGAACTTTTTTATCTTTCTACACTTTCCATCCAGCTGCAAGCACCTTAGGATTGCAGCTCTTTGGATCATCACTGCTGTTCTCAGTAGGCTAAATTCTGCTCTTTATCTGGCAAAAATCATGATTGATGCAAGAGAAATAATAGCAGGGGAGCTTGTTTTAAATAAGAGAAGTATGGCACAGAAGTAGTAACAATTGAAAAGATCTGTATTAAGATTTCTGCTGAGAACATACTGATTGCATTCTTCTATGGAGGAGTTAAAAGGAAAGAAGGCCCAGATTCAAGTAACTACAGGTACCACATGTGGGAAGCTATGAGGTAGAGAAAAAAGGCCAAAGAGATGAAAGCAAAAGAATAATGAAAAGGAGAAAGGAGACACTAGTAAAATACTGGTAGAAATAGAAAAGACATAACAGATTGAAAACTGAGATGCAGAAGGAAGATAATACAAATGAGGGAAATAATTTTAGAATACAGGATGAGAATGAAGAACAAATGGATTACAGATGGACTGCAGGAGAGATGATGAAACCAAGAAAAGAAAGGAGAGGGAGAAGCGAGGTATCTAATTACAGAACTCATTGAAGGCAAGATAAAATTACAGATGGAGATGAGAAAAGTTTAAGAAACGATGGTTTAAGAAGATTAAAATCCACAACCACAAAGGTATGTATCTGAAAATGGGATAAAGAATATCACTATTGTACAGGCTAAACACAAAATTAGGATTTGTGAAATGTTATGAGAAGAGTATGAATAGGAAAATTGTTGAAAAACAAGGTTAGGTACAGAGGCAGGACCCAAGATGCTATGCAAGAAAGAAGACAGGAATGTTTTTCATTCCCATTCCTTAAGAAAGGTGCTAGCCCAGGTGCATGCAAGGTCATCTTACCAGTCCACCACAGGTACTGAAGGAGGCGAAGGATCCCGGGTAGCGGAGGACAGCACCACTGTAGTAACAAGCTCTCTCAGGTTGTGACTGTGCAGCACTGGGTGGGCTTTTGCCCTCACCCCCAAGCCGCTCTTCCACAGCAAAGCCAGGAGCCAGGAAGCGGCTGTCCCTCTTGAGCAGCAGGTAGAGTTCCCGAGCAAAAGCTGGGATCCTCAGCAGCACTTCATCTCCATCCTCTGCTGGAGGTGGTGAGGGGGAGGATGGTGGTGTTGGCAACTGAGAGGCAGCACCAGACCCCTGGGGCAGGGGGGACCAGTGGTAAAACTCCTGAGACTCATACTCATCCTCAGTGTCCTCTTCCTCTGCTGCCTCCCCTACAGCCTGCGCCTGCCCATCCACTGAGGAGGAGACTGAACGCACCTCTCGGGAACTGCCAGCCACCGGACTAGGTGTGACCGGGGCATTCAAAGCGCTGCTTCGGTTCCCACTACTGGGGTCGACGTTGCAACCCCCACCACCACCACTGCCACCTGTCGGCTCCTGCTGGCCTGGGCTCCACAGTGCAGGGAAGACGATCTCCCACTCCTCAGTCTCTTCTGAAGCATGGAGACCTGCAGGAAAGTCGGCAGATGCTTCAAATGAGTGGAGCACCGACTAGCATCCAATGCCTGCTAAACAGCTACCCTTTGCCCACCACAAGATGGTCCTTCTGACTCCTATACCAACAAGCATGCCACACAAAATACAGTGGGGTTCATTTGTCCCTTTCATCTTGTCCTTATGCACAGCAGGGGGGCCAGATGCTAGATGGGTCCGTGCCTGTTGATGCACCTGGAACACACCAAAGTCCTGCAAGAACACTGACAGAAAGACGGATCCCAAGCCAGGCAGAAGTTGTATTTGTACCAGTGTCTGGGGATGTTCTTCCTTTGATCACCACCTCTGTGCAAGGAAAGTTGCATAAACCCTTCATCATTTAGACAAAGCAACTTTTTCATATACCTAAAAAAAATTGCTGGGGAAAACCTGAACGCATTTGAAAATTACAACATCCCTCTCAGCATGCTATGCAAGACCATTATGCCTCCCAAAGTTCGGCCACACATACACACCCACCATGGCTGCACATGCAAGTGGCAGTTGCATGCACATGCTGTATCATGATCATTCTTATAATGAAACTGAATTAGAATCACTAACTACTGATGTCCGCATATCCCATACACTCTACAATACAATACGACCAAAGTCAACCATGCCAGCATTATGTTTACAAAGACCTGAGTACACACAACCTCCACTAGCCTGACACAGGAAACAGTTTTATTTGCACATTCATCTCATTCTAGGACCAGCACAGCCGAGAGAGGGCTGCTTGTGGGAATCAGGTCTCGTACAGAGGAGTGCTGCGCAGCGCACCCTCACAGCCGAGGCGCGCATTATCCGATCACCCATGGGTTACGGGCGGCGGGCGCGGTTAACAATGGCCAGGTGCCGCCACCAGCAAGCCGGCGGGGCGCGAAGGCCGCCGCGGGCTCGGCCCGTCCCGCGAAAGGCGCGCACTTACCTGCACCGAGCCCGCTTGACAGCACGCACAGCTGGTAGAACACGCAGCAGACGCGGCTCAGGCGCATCCTCCCTCCCAGCACCATGGGCTCCGCGCCCGCGGGACGCCGGCTGGCAAGACACGCAGGGCCGTGCGGAGTCGTGCCGGGACGAGCGGGGAGTGCCGCGGGGCGCAGCCACCTGGGTGCCCGCGGATAAACTGCGGGAGAGCGCGAGTAGCGCGT
>VXBN01015551.1:49508-86270 GCA_013397395.1 Sinosuthora webbiana | reverse complement strand
CATTACAACCCAGGACAATGACAAGGTTATGAAACAAGTCTTGAGCGGGGTCATTGGATGCTTGGGGCATCAGACCCAGACAGTATGGGTTTAGGAGGACCAGGTCCTGTCTGATCAATCTGATCTTTTACGATCAGGTGACATGCCTGAGGGACTGGGGGAAGGCTGTGGATATTGTCTCTTTGGACTTCAGCAAAGTCACTGTGTCCCACAGCATTCTCCTGGAGAAGCTGGCAGCCCAACGGCTTGTCAGGTGCTCTCTTCTGTGGGTTAAGAATTGGCTGGATGGCCAGGCCCGGAGAGTGGTGGTGAATGGTGCTGCATCCAGCTGGCAGCCAGACACTGGTGGGGTCTCCCAGGGATCAGTGTGGGGCCCAGAACAGTTTATTATCTTTACTGATGATCTGGATGAGGGGATTTACTCTTAGTAAATTTGTGAATGACCCCAAGTTGTATGAGAGTGTTAATCTGCTGGAGGGCAGGAAAGCTCTGCAGGGGGACCTGGACAGGCTGGGCTGGTGGGCCAACACCAACGGCCTGAGATTCAACAAGACCAAGTCGAAGGTTCTCCATGAGAGATCACAACAACCCCATGCAGAGCTACAGCCTGTGGAAGAGTGGCTGGAAGGTGGCCTGGTGGAAGAGGACACTTTTTGAGATACCTGATAGAAGAGAAAGTTTTTTAGAGAAGCATGTTTTTAAGAGTAACAATAATATAAATTCATGGTTGCTGAATTGCACTGAACACAGCATTCTAATCAAACCTATGTTTTGCTTTTACACTTAAAAAAATATTTTCTAAATTTAATCAAGATGTTTTTGTGTTTAAGAAACTGCATAATGATAAAAAGCTTGCAAATCATGAAAGACCCATTTAAAGCACTGCATATTGTTTATGTTCTTTAATTCAGGGCATAAGTAAAGCTGTTAAATGGAGTTTCTAGTATTTTTCTAACTTGGGGATTTCCTGTGCTCAGTGCCTATTTCAAAACTATATTTATCTTTCTTAAGTAATTTTTCCATGAAGAAATATATGTGATGCTATAGGAATTAAGTCTTTCATTGTAAAATGTTGGCTTTTACTTCAAGGCTTTGGTCAGATATTGTTTTGATAGGGAAAAAGTTATTTGAAAGTGATAGTAGAATGTTTATATGAGTGTTACTGGACACCTACTGTGAGCTTTCATTATTTTTCAAAGTAATAACACCATATATCTTTTGCTGAATAACATAAGTTAAAATGGCCTCCAAAATCGAATAAATTGTGGATTAAATCCAGAGAGAAGGTGTTACCCCTGATGAGGAACACTGTGGAACTTATTTTTTCGCCAATCCTCCTTAAATACTATTCTTTAAAGCTAGATCACTAAGTCTGGAGATATTCCTGAAAAAAATGAAGTAGTGAACACAAATTGAGGAAGCAAATTGAGTAACCTTCCACAGGCAGTTTGAATGCACCTTTTCTGAGATACCTGAAAGAAGAGAAAGATTTTAAACAAGTGTGTTTTTCAGAGTAACATTAATACAAATTCAGTTGCAATTCAATTTCTCATGGGCTTTTCAAAATATTTACTTTCTTCAGAATTCCAGTTCTTGGTTCAAAGTTATCAAATTCAAACACATCTCTTAATTATTATTTTATTTTTATTAGTATTTATTTCATAATTGTCATATTATTTTAAACTCAGTCAAAAATCTTTCTCTTATTTTATTGTACTATGCATTTAAAAAAAGTGAGGAAATTTTTTGAAGCTTCTCTTAGTTTTCCTAATTAATCTGTAGATCTTGCTAAGTAATAATTAAAGTTTTTTAAAGAAAGAGCTTCTAAGATGAGAAGCCTTTCAGATGGTATTTGTCATATGGCAAGTGGGGGCAGCCTTCAGTCCAGGGCATAAGGGTTAAGCCAGGAACACATGGCAAGTTTGGATGGTGGTCACTGGCATTAGGCACAGCTTAGTGATTTCCAGGCAAGTACACAGCAAGAAGAAAAATCCAAGGTTGTGCAGGAAGTCCCTTGATGGATTCTGGTCCAGGATTGATATGAAAATTTGTATATGTGTACCTCAGAACGTAAACATGAGGGATCCTATTGTGTTCATTGCTTATGTTATGGCAGATCTGAGTTAGAAGCCTGTGCCTCGTGGCTTCTGTTTTGTTTTACATAGGCTATTTTATCATGAAACCACAGAATAAGCAAAATTGGAAGGAACCCATCAGGATCGAGTCCAACTCCTGGGCCTGCATAGGATGCCCCAAGAAACACTCTGTGGGCCTGAGGGGGTTGTCCAAAAACTTCTTGAACTCTGTCAGACTTGGTGTTGTGACTGCTACTCTGGGGAGCCTGATCCAGTGCCCAACCACTGTCTCCTGTTTTTGGATATTAACCAACATTTAATATGTCAGAGCACTGGTAGGAATCTGGCCAGTCATGCAGGGAAAATTCGGTCACATCCATCAATCAGTCAGTCAGTCAAGTGACCCTAGTTTTGAAAACTTGGCTGGAGAAAAATCCAAGCAAATGGCATTTTTAGCAGTGGATGGGCTGAATCTGACTAGTTGCTTTCTAACTTCCAAGTTCTTGAGATTCTGGTCTGATTTACACAGTGACTGTTAAAAGGTTGTAAGTCTTCCCAGTCTTCTCAGTCCTTTCAAAGTATACCTGGAGCTCAAAGTACCTCCTGATGGTACCTTGGGACTGTTTAATTTCTGCTACCCCTTGGATTTCGTTAGAGCTGCCATCATGCATTGCAGCATGATACTAGATTCTATCACTACTCCTCAGTTAACAGGCCCTTTTTTGTCTGAGCTTTGTTTGGGCTCACGCAGTCTGACTTCATGAAGATGAAAGACATATATCTGCATGCTCTGTCTGGCATGCTCTTTCATTTTTGATTATTGTGTCTTAACCACTAAAGCTTGTACATACGTACCAGAAACCCATTTGATATAATGATTCATTTGTATTCTCTGCTGTGAAATATATTACCAACAGCTTAGTGATATAATTAAATTTTAGTATTAGGAGAAATATAATGAAAATTTAGCATAAATTTTAGCTCTGGAATTTTCACCTTGGCTTTTTAAATGGTATTAATGCTTGATGATTTTGGAAAACTTGCATACATTTCTGAAAGAAATGGGAATGTCTTTATATATATTTAAAATGTAGCCTCATTTGAAATAACTAAGAAATTTCTATTAAATCAGATCTCCTATTTGGAAGAATAGAGCTGCAAGTATTTGCTTTATTACTTCAAACTTTTGAGTGAACTCTTATGTCTATTGAATTCTGAATCTGAATTCTTTTTGAATTCAAAATTTCACTTTTTAAATGCTTTGTTAATCTGTTCATACAATTTTAATGGTAGATCCAGGTTTTATGTTAAATATATATTTTTTTTACATTAAGAAAATAATCTATACGATATTGAAATTATATTCTTGTTATTGCAGAATAACATCCTTTCATCTGACTTGATGTGATAGTTTTGTCATATGTGCTTATTTTCCTATTTCTATTTTTTCCTTGTTTTATTTGGGGGGTGGTGGTTTTTTTCTTTTCTTTTTTTGTTGATATTTTACTCTGGTAATCTGATGAACTGAAAAATTATCAAAAAAAAAGTTTGATGTGAGTTTGGACTAAAATAGTTTTTGATATATATTTTTTATAACTTCCAATGTACTTATCTGTTTCTATCATTACTATGTCAGATTGATGAAATAACACATGATGGAGGCACATTGATTGTACTTTTGTTTTGTGTGAAGTTATAAATATGTGCTGCTGGTGCAGTTGTGAGCAGACACAGAGTTTGGCAGTGATAGAACTCCTGGAGGAGGGCTGGGTAGGATGTACCATGAATGAGCCTTGACATCCTGAATTGGTCATGAGGTCATTTCTCACTAGTAAAGACTGCCCACTTGCTAGCATTTGTCAACAGAAAAATGCCAAGGAAAGAGGTTCCCATAAAAGGAACATGTTTGGAAAGGGAAAAGAAAACTTTGTGGTGCTCTTCTTGCTATTACTGTCTAAGGCTGGTACGATTGAAATTTCAGGAAGTGGCACTTTTATTCCTTCCCCCATCCCTTTCCTTTCCCTCTATTCTTCTTTCCTTTCCTTCTGTCTTTCTTTCTCTGTTAACAGGGTAGAGACAGAAAGGTTTGTCGTGTACTTCGGGTAAGTGCAGTGAACTGTGGTTTGTCTTCAGTGAATAAGTGCTTTGTTTTACGAATGATTAGTTTGAACAGAATCTGTCAGTAACTTCTTTTTCTCCCAAGAATTATGTCTTCTGCATCTTTTCAGGCAATGCTTGCTTGCCCTTTGGTTTTTAATTTGATGGCATGGATTTCTGGCTTGAAGGATTTATTTAGGATTTGTGAATGATGAAAATTATTAATGCATGACTCAATGTTTGACACTTTCACTTGATTGCAATAATGGATCTGTTGCCTTAAACTGCCAGAAATACAATTTGTCCCACCTAAATGGCTGAGCAGAGAACTGTAGAGAAGTTTTCTGTGTTCAAAGATGAGCAGTTGTCTTTTTTTTTTTGAATGACATATGTTTAGTTTATGTTAACACAAGTTATTGTGTCTGCTGGCATATTTTTTTTAATATGCAATAAACATGACGCATGACCCTTCAAAATAGATATTTCCTATTTGTTCATTGAAATTTTCTTCCAGAAAACCTGGAATATGAATCTGAATTCATGAACTAACATTTAATAAGCTATATCAAAACCATCATTCTGAAGGTGCCTTCTTTATGCATCTTTCAGTAATAGTTTTTCTTGCATTTTTAGTGTAATGAACTTAAATAGTGTAATTCCAAATTTTCATCTGAGGAAATTAATGCAAGAAATACAAGTTCTCTTTGTTTAAGTGATTTTGGATTGTTCCTTACATTTTGATTCAAATAAAAAGTAATACTAAATGTGATTTTCAGTTTTTAGTAGACAATTTATTTCTTTTTCTTTGTGTTGTGTGCATGTATGACTAAAAAACTAAAAACTGTAAAAAATAATCAGAAAAAGGTGGTACTTCAAGAACAAGGGTTGGGGTTTATTGCAAGTGAATGGAACACTCTGATGTGTCTTTCCTAATTCATTATATTCTTTGTAGGTAATTGTTTTCATAATTTATTCATAAAATTAATCAGGATTCTGATGTCCTTCACATAGATGTGTATTTACTTACTTAAAGAACCATCACTCAAACTTTCCTTTTTTCCTTTCCCAGAGTCAGTGTGGAAAATCAAATACTGAAATCTGGGTTTACAACTTGTGAGATTACTATTTTGGAAAACGATGACCCTGGAGGAGTATTTGAATTTTCTCCCTCTTCCAGAGGTCCCTACAGTATCAAGGTAGCTATCTGCATAACTTTTCTTAATCATTATGAAAAAGTAATCTTAGCAGAGTGCAAGTAAAATCCTGGATTTTCTTTTTTTTACAGGAAGGGGATTCTGTTGAACTGCAGATTGTCCGCACCAGAGGGAGCCTTGTCAAGCAGTTTCTTCTATACACTGTAGAACCAAGGGACAATAATGAGTTTTATGGAAGCACAGGAATTCTGGAATTTAAGCCTGGGGAAAGAGAGATCATAATTACACTTTTGACGAGGATGGATGGGATTCCAGAGGTAGAAATGAAAATTTTCCTTTCTTCAAATTGTGTTCACAGCATAACAATTTGTCACTTATTAAAATACAGGAAATATATGGGAGCAGAACAAGTATGCAATGCTTTTCTACAAAATGTATTTCCAGTCTCCAAACCTGGGATGTCTGGATAACTAGAAGGTATCTTTGGCTTTAATAGTCTCAGTGGATTCTTATTTTTGTAAATTGAAACTTAACTTCTCATCCATCTGAGCTTTTTGCATCCATGACATTCTGTACTCTAGAATGCCACTGTTTAATTGAGTAGTGTGTGAACAATCACTTTCTCTTTGTTCCTTTTTTGGTAAATACCTGCTCATTGAACTCAGTCATCCCCAGTCTACACTAATATTTGCTGTATATATTCAGAGACACAGTACTTGTTTTAGTGTTCTATGATGCATCTCCTGTGAGATTTTTTTTCAAGAAATATGTGAAGTACAAAGTCACATTAGATTAAAAATGAAAGCTGACAAATTCTTTTTAAATTAGTTTAATGTCAGTGGTTTCAAAATCTGTACTTCCACTGTTATATATGACAAAGATGCACAAAACCACTGTGCATGTGAAAAATGTGTGTAATTTTCTTTTGTTGAAATTGTCCTCTCTTTCTGCTAAATAAATCTTTTTATTCCCTCTTCCAGCTGGATGAGGCATATGCTGTTGTGCTCAGCGGCTACAGTGAAATGTCAGGCAAGCTGGGGAATGCCACAAGAGTCAATATAACCATTTTGAAGAATGATGATCCACATGGTGTCATTCAGTTTCTACCTGATGAACTATCAGTAACAATAAAGGAAAGTAAAGGAGAAATCATTTATGCTGGTAATTCTTTTTATGAGGGTTACCACCTTCTCTGCTGTCTGCTCCTGCAAGGCTTCTTTTCCCTACTTCACCATCACAGGACAATGCCTGACTCAGGAGTTTCCAGAGTGGTACAGTGGCAGCATGATGAGCAGTGGAGATTAGTGCAGAGGAGGATGGGTCTTGAAAGCCATAGGCATCAATCCAGTTAAAATATAGCTCGAGAGTATACCAGACAGGAGGGACAGGGAATTGATTTATGTGCAAGGTACAGCCTGGAGGTAGTAGTTCTGCATGGCAAGCATGAGGCATTGGGTGCTATGTGAGAGAAGAATGAGCTAAATTTTCATATGTGTGTCTTCAATTTATCTCTGTTGTGTCCATAGAGTTGATACAAGTCTTAACTGCTGTAATGGTCTATTATTGTGCAGCCTTTTGTGTAGGGCACTCACATACTAGTTTTGCAAGAAGTGAATTTACTTACTGTTTCCTTTCCTTTTTCTTTGTTTCAGCTTTGCTGACGTTTTTTATTTTGACTTGTATTTTTCTGGAGACACACACTGACTCTACATGATTTCATTTTGTAGCCTCTTACAGACTTGTAAGAAACCAAGGAAACTATGGCAATGTTAGTGTGTCCTGGATTGTTGACCCAGCATGTACCAGTGACATCTATCCTGAACAAGGGATTATTTTCTTTGATAATCTGGAATTTTCAAAAAATATCACAATTTACTCTCTACCAGATGAGGTAATCATTTTTACAGTATTTTTGTCTAAATATGTGAAACAAAGAAGAAGTGCTAAAACATTGCAAGTTAAGAAAAGGCTCTGTTTGTAAGAAACAGGGAGTTTTTTGTGAGAAAAATCAAAATAATTTTGTAAAAGTGAGTTTACTTAAGCAAATCATAAAAGAATTTGAGACATTGTCCATATCTACAAGCAAGAAAGTTAGAATCTGTCGGTAGTCAAGTGTGGTTAATTTATAATAATAAGTAAACCACTTGTTTAAATAGCAAGAATCCTAATTTTATATTTTTAAGGCTGATAAATTTGAAGTAAGATAAGAAAGAATGAGAATAATTAACAATAAAGGAATAAATAAATATAGCTGTAAAAATAAATTACATCAGCATCAGGAAACTGCAAGATAACTTGAATCATCTGTACAATAACAAAGATGAGGGAATTTATTTACAAAGATTTTTGATTGATGATTATTTTTGTGTAAGTGTATGAACTGTCATTTGTCATCCCTCTTGACACACTTATGAATCAATGAATAAGCAACAACATGCAGAAACCCTTTTTTTATTAACCTCCTCAGCTGTTCCTTTTAATTTCTTCATTGTTTTGTGTGCAAGAAATTAATTTCTTAATACTTTGTCATTCAGGTACCTGAAGAGATGGAGGTATTCATAATCAGATTATTCAATGCCACTGGTGGAGCCAGACTGGGTAATATAACCAGTGCATTTTTACAGATTGCAAGGAATGATGATCCCATTTATTTTGCAGGTTAGATATTACTGGTTTTAAATTTTGAATTCATATTCTACCCCAAATGGATTTTATTGACAGAGTAGATTATTGGAAAATCTTAATCCTAATGGAGTAGTGTTATAAAATATACTTTTTTGGTTTTGTTATTCTGAATTTGCTTTTTTTTTTTTTAACTTAAGAATTTTCTCTCATTTTATGTCACTATTCTTGTTGGTCTGGGATTGGTTAGGTGGCTAAGGACAACAATAGTCTCTTCTACCTGCAAGTATTTGGCTTCCTTAACTAGACATGCCTTCACTTTCCCTGAGGTGAAGGATCCTCTTGTGGGGGATTAGATGAATAGGCCACATGCAAGAAACAGAGGTCTGAACTTGAATTTATTGCCTGTGTGTTTTCAGAACCTCTGACAGTGAGCATTACAGAAGGGAGTGTTGCAAACTTTACAGTCCTAAGGAATGGATCTGCTGATGCTGCTGTTGCTGTTCAGTATACTACTGTTAATGGAGATGCAACAGCTGAAGAGGGAGACTTTGTTCCCAGTGAAAAGGACGATTTCATTCTGTTTGATGTTGGAGAAAGAGAGCAGACCTTATCTGTGTATATTAATGATGATGATACCCCTGAAACTGATGAAGCATTTTATGTCTTCCTTTTGAATTCAACAGGTAAAAGCAGTGTTTTAATGTATATTTAGTAACTCTTTTTCTTTTTTTCTATTTTTTTACCAGCTTGTTCTTAGCATAAAGTGATGTAAAAAATGCCAGGCATTACATGAATAAGGTTTGCATCAACATTTCTATAAAATTTCTGTACAGTGTGTTTGGATTTTGATCTTGAATTGTTTAATTGGAAGCAAAAATTAAATTACAAAGCTGAAACTGTCCTGCAAAAATAACCTGAGTTAAAATCTCTTTCCAAATGCTCCAAATTAGATGGGTTTTTTGCTCATCAATAAGTAAATATAAGTTAAATATGAGAAATAGATAATTTTCCTCTATTATCTGAGTATAAGGTAGTTCATGTGTCTCCTGAGGCCATCTAGAATTCACTCAGATACCCATCTCTCTTACAGAACACCGGCTTCATAGAAATTACTGGACAAAGCCATACTTCTCCCTTCTTAAATTTTTTTCAGTGATCTCTTTATACTTTACTAACTTGGTTCAGGATCTGCTGGTATTTTCTTTTACCATTCTTGAAAACTTGTGATGGCTTTCCTCCTGGCACACATTCCTGCCAGAATGGGCAAAATACAGACTATTTCTAGGTGAATTCCTGAAAGAAAAAAGAAATTACTGTGTTCTTTTTATCATCTGTTGCATATATTAGCCTTGATTGTTACATCCCTTTTGAAAATTATACTGGACTGTTGTACCTTGGAGAGAATACAAATAGAGATATATGAAGTTAAAACCATAGATTGTTCACTTTGGAATAGAAGTTTTGGAATAGTGCTTTTGAAAAGGGTGAAAACTGGGATGGGGGTAGAAACCTTTGTGGACAGAGTGATAATATACACACAGAAATCCTTCTAACTTCCACCTTACTTCACAGTATCTTGTATTTTTTTCCTTTCAGATAGGCTGTGTATGGGTATGACTAATCTCTTAGAGATTGTTGTTACCTTGTATTTAGTTAAATTGCAATATTTCTGTTGTAGGTCTAAAGGAGAGTTGGGATCTCTGAATATGTGTCTTTTTCTTCTGACTTGAGCAATTGATCAAACGTGAAGTACTACCTCTCATACAATCCTTTTCCTCTCAGGAGTGTATAATCTCTGGTCATGTCACCATTTTTTTTTGCAAATCTGCATTCTTGATTTCCACCTTAGATGCTACTTATATATTTTTACTCTGATTTGTCTGTTACTGAATATCTCACATATTGGTTTTCACTGATTGTTTTATCATTGCTTGTTTCTTTTTTTGCTTGAAAGCTGTTGATGTGAGAAGAAAATTTTAGAGTTACCTCCATTTCTGATTCCAGTTTTGATAAAATTAATCACCCTCTTTTTAGGGGATACTGTTATCTTTAATGCTCGAGTGGCTACAGTTATTATTGAAGCAAATGATGATCCTAATGGAATTTTCTCCTTAGAACCTCTAGAGAAGCCAGTGGTAGAAGGAAAAAGTAATTTTTTTTTGTAAGTAACTTTTAAATAATATTGTTGCCCCTTTTTTGGATACGTGTATGTCAATCTTGATGTGTGTGTTATTTTATGGATACTCCTTTGATCTAATCCTTTTTTTGCATTGCTAAAATTTATTAGAAAAATAGCTCCACCAAATTTTGGATTAAATTATTTGCAAACGTATTGAAGATCAACAAAACATCAACTCTTATATTATCAAGTACACTGTGCATGTTAAAATGTGTACAGAATTCCTGTTAAAATATAAACAAATAAGATTACCACACAAGGGGCTTGTTTATATTTTCACACAAATAACATTACAGTATATGGGTTTTTGTTTTATTTTCATGAGAGTGTAGATACAGAAGGATCAAGATGAATGATCAGAATATAACCTGGACAAATAGAGAAGTAAATATCTTTTCAAAATACAGTTAAATACAACTATGTGGTTGTTAATTTCTTTTTGCACCCTATTTTGAAATCTTGCCCTAAAAACAACCTATATTACTTTATTCTTTCTGTTAGTTTGTTTTTATTCTAACTGTAAATTACAGATCGGAGCCCATACTTAAAGTCCAGGTGTGTCTTTCTTCTAGGCTGAATATATTTTTCCCTAGTCTGACCTGTAGCTGCTGGAATGTATTCAGGAAGGGGAAGGGTTAAGATATTAATTTTCATGTCATCTGACTTTTTTATGTTCCTGAAGTCAGAATGTGGCTATATATTGATAAAAATACTGTTTTTCAATAAGAAAATTCTAGACAGGGTATAAAGAAATATATGTTCACAATAAATTTGACAGTGTGAACAGTGAGAGAAGAGGCTTTTTCACGATTGTTTAATTATCTTTTATATATTTTTATTTGATGTGATTTTTTATTTTTTTTATTTGAAATAGATGCCTATGACTGTGAGTTAGTTCTTTATGCTTGTTTTGCACATCTAAAAATTAAAATCTTTCTTAAAAGAGTATATTAAATATATATTCTGTGGTTGGTTTTATTATGCTGCACTTTGGGATTTTTTTGGTCCTTAATAACATTTTTTTTTTAAATCCATGGTGTGAAGATTGATTATTTGAACTAAACACATATATACAGGTGCTTTATGGAAGCACATGATACCAAGGTTACAAAGATCTGACTTTGCTTATCCCTGTTGATAAAATATATTAAGTGGGAAACTGTCTCTTCCATACCCTCAAAGGGATTTGACTTTTGTTTAGTATATAAGAAAAGTGTCATAGTAGTTTATAATCTAACCAGTGAGAGGACCAAAGGCAGCACTGAGCTTTCAAGACAGTAACTGGAATTACTGCAACAGTGCTACATCGCTGGAATAGAACACCCTGCTTAATAACAACAAAAGGAAACCTTTGGAAGCAATAAAAACATATATTGTGTTTCTATTGCTAGACTGCTCTACTGAATTATTTTTCAGATTTGTATAATAATGCTTTAAACAGCTTTTTTTGCGTTTTACCACAAAAACAGAAATGCTGTTTTTTTATGTCAACATATTTTGTTAATAAAGGAACTTTGTGTTCAGTTCAGTTCTTCTTGTAATACCTTTTGGAAATTGCTGAAATTATGTTATCAGATAGCTATGAAAACAAATAAAAGCTTTTTAAAAAGTCATTAAATTCTAAATATGGAAGAATCAGATTTTTGAAGGACCTAGTATATAACCCAAATTAAATACCAATACAAAAAAGGTTAAGGCACCTTGATGGTTAAAGGAAAAAGTATTTGTAGGTAAATGCCTTCTCCTTCTTCTCTAAGAGTGGCAAATTAACTCAATATTAAATGTTAATTTGCTGAACTATAAATTCATTTTGATTATTAAAAAATAGAAGTGCAAGACAAAGTGATATTGCTCTAAACAGTACTATTTTGCATGTACTTTCATTGATTACTTTCTTTCTAAGGTATCTGTGGTATACCTTGGGGTAAAATTATATTGTGAAATTGCAGGGTGTCTAAGAGGATTGTATTATTGTTCATGGTTCTGTTTGTTATTTGTGGTTATTTAGAACAAGGCATATTATTTCCCACAGTAAGGATGATTACTCCATGTTTTCCATTGTTAATGGAGAATGCTGATGCATACCTGCCAGGTCATTCACTCTTTCTGTATCTCTGAACAGAATTTTGAGACATAGAGGACACTTTGGGAATGTCTCATTAACCTGGCAACTGTTTAATAATGATTCTACACTGAAGCCAGGAGAAGAGTTCTCTGAAACTTATGGGACTGTGTACTTCGTGGATGGTGAAGGATCAAAGCTGATAGTGCTCCATGCTGTTTCAGATAAAATTCCTGAATTCAATGAATTTTACATTTTAAAGTTGGTGAACATTTCAGGTATTGTCTTCCATATAACCATTCCCTTCCTATCTGGTAGAAAGTAATTAAATTTAATCAATCAGAAATAAAACAGTCCTGGAAAGAGCTTTACCTTGATGCCTATGTCATCTGTTACTTTTCTGGTGAGATTTTGGGTTTTGTTTTTCATTTATTCTTTAATTTAGGTATATGAACACAGTTTTGGAATCTGGCCTTTAGAAAAGATGCCTTTTGGTGATTTCAGATATGTAGAGCTTTGTGTAGAGCTGAAAAAATGAAGGTATTAAAGATTATGGGTATCTACCATAATGGAGATTGCCTGGTTTGTTTGCTTTTTTCTGGAAATTTCTGTAAAATACAAATAGTTACCACTTTGTTTCACTTAAATGACAACTGCTACAGGCCTGCTAAGAGCAGAGCTCCAAATCTTTCTACCTCAGTACTATTTATGGCCTTCTGTACCGAGATACAAGTGAAAATATGTTGACATTTCTATAAGTGAAATCTGTGTGCATGTACAGAAGATTTCCTACATAGTGATGCATGGAGGCTCTACAGTCACATCAAGATCTTCTTACTTTGGACAAGTGAGGTGACTAATGGCAGGACTTAGGAGCAGTTTTAACACACAGCTGGTTACTGATTTTGCAGGGTAATCTCTGCTTATTTGTTGGCAGTGAACCAAATGTTGCCATTTCATATTTGTTTAAATCTTGAGGTACAATGAGAAATTAATTTGACCCCATGTTTTTCGAATGAAACAAAAGCAATCTATCTCATTACTAATTCAGGAAATCTGAGCTAATTCTTGTTTTAACTGAAAGACAGTTATATTCTGAAATTGAAAAATAACATGGCTTGCTTTCTATGAAAATGCTTTCTATAGTGTTTTAAAACCAATACAGTTAGTTTATGTTAATCTCATATCTGGAGAATTTTTTAAGAGTTCAGAGACTTTTTAAAGACAATATAGGCCTATTAAAAAAGATATTTTGTTTGTACATTTTAAAATATTTAGTAACCTTCTTCAGACCAGTAACTTTTACTCTTAACTTCTGTTATATAGGTGGGTCTCCTGGTCCTGGTGGGCAGTTATCTGAAACAAGCCTTGCTGTAACTGTGATGATCCCTTTCAATGATGACCCTTTTGGAGTCTTCATTATAGATCCAGAGAGTCAGGACAGAGAGATAGCCGAAGATGTTCTTTCTGAAGATGATTTTTCCTACATTACAGACTTCACCATCTGGAGACAACAAGGCACTTTTGGTGTTGTCCGTTTAGGTTGGGAAATACTGTCCAGTACATTTCAAGCTGGATTACCATCAATGGTAGACTTCTTGCTGCTGGGATCATTTCCAAGTTCAGTACAATCTCAGCCGCACATGAGACGCCATCACAGTGGAACAGATGCTTTGTATTTCAGTGGAAAAGAGGATGCATTTGGAATTATTGGTCTGGAATACCCATATGATGGAAATACTGCAGTAACTAATTTTACATTTTCAGCATGGTTAATTCCTAATGTCAATACTGATGGTTATATAGTTGAAAAGGATGATAGTAATGGGACCTTATATTATGGTGTGAAAATCCAAACAAATGATTCTCATGTTTCTGTAGTGCTTCATTATACAGCATTGGGATCCAATATGATGTACATAGCCAAAGCAGCAGTCCTGAAATATCTGGATGAAAGTACTTGGGTTCATATTATGATTACTCTGGATGAAAGTATAATTGAATTTTACATGGATGGAATTCCAGTTCCAGGAGGAATTAAGAGCCTTAAAGGAGAAGCAATTGCTGATGGTGAGACTGTATTATTTTTCTTCACATGTAAAGTTCTGAAAAATACAGAAGTGTCTAGCTCCTTCAAAGATGCATGCAAAATTCTGAAATTATTGTATCTGATCAGTTTATTAAAAGCAATTAATAGAAAATTCTAGGGATTTTCAAAAAAAACATATGGATGAAAATAAGAGCTGGGAAATTTTCAAAAAGCATCAGAACCGTAAGAGACCTTGGATTGCAATAATTTGAAAATAATAATTAATAATTCTATTTCTATATGTATGCTTATTATGTACACATATAGTTATATTTATAATTAATAATTTCCATTAGATTTGCGGTACTGTGGCTAAGAAAGATTTTTTCCTCTTGATTTCTGAAACAAAATGCAATAATGTTTTTGATTCTAGTTGTGTATTATATTACAGCTAAACCAATATTTTGTAAGCAATAGAATTTTTCAGGGATTAGATTTACTTAAGCATGTTTTTACATGGTATAAGAAAATTTTGCCCATATGTTTAATGGTGTTCCAAATAACATTAGCATGTGTACTTCACTTCCTCTACCTTGGTATTTCCAGATGTGACCCAATCATACATAACTATTATGGAATATTACACTCAAGTACCATAGCAGTGAGCATCACAATAATTCATTTATAAAGTCGGGTATTGTATGGTGGGAATACATTTACATTTACTCTTTCTTTTGCAGTTCCTCACTCTTCCGTGTGCTTTTTTTTCACAGTAGTAATCTCCATTCTTTACCTTTCTTTCTCTCCCCATCAGTTTCACAGGTTTTCTTTCATGGGGATAGGCAGTGAATAATTATCAAATTCTTGAATACAATCTGTTCTGTAATCAGAGAAGGAAAATTAAAAAAACATGCAGTGATGTTAAATGCATATGCACCTACATGCATATATGTGCACAAACATAAAGCGAGTATGAAGAGGAGTTGTCATTAATTCTCAAGTGTAGGATTTTATTTCTGCCTTTAATTTCCTGGTAGTTGAAATCTAAGAAATTTAGCCTCTGTAAAAAAGTAGTTCCTCTGCAACAAAGTAATGCCCCTGCCATTAATAACTGCCATCAGATTGAAGTACTGTAGCTTAGAAAGGATTTTTTTCCCCTCAGTTTGTAAAACACAGATGTGTGAAATGCAGTAAGGCTTTTGTTGCTAGACAGATACGTCTGAGTTATTGCAAATTCTCCGTATTAGTGGAGATGACGTGTGCTCTCTCTGGAAATACTACAAGTATAAGCTAAGGATTTAATCTCTCACCATTTAATGTTGGATACTGCAGTGAGCACTCTAGTCTGGTTTCTCACCATCCTCTACCTTGTGTCTTGGGACCATTAGCAGTTGTTGTGATTGCTTGTTTGTAGAAATGACATTCCGTGGCACATTTCCTTCCAAAATCAGAGAACAGCTGAAGATATATGTTCTGTATGTTTTAGAGTGATGGGAAAGAGTATGAGCTACCTGCTTAGCATATTTGTGAAAAAGGGAGCTGTCATCCTCTGACTTGCAGAGTAGGATAATTGTTTGGAGAGAAAGAAATGTTGAAGCAGTTGTAAAAAGTGCTTGGAACCTGGTCAATATTTCTTAAGCCCCTCTTCCAGTGCATTAGGGTACAAGCATGTCCAGTGTGGCTAATACTCTGATCATCAGAATGGATTCACTGGCCTAGCAGAGGACACATTAAATATACAAAGATACAAAATGGGTAAAACGAGTGTTTGGAAAAACAAAAGTGAGACAGCTGCAGCTGGGCTTTGAAAATTTTTAGTGGAAAGATGGAAGTTTCCAAGGTTCATTAAGATAAGGGATTATGACAATGTGCAGATAGAATTAGTAGGATGAAAAACATGAATGGTCTAGGAAGGAATTATTTGACCTCTAATGATCTACCTGCAACACTGAGATGAGGCTTCAGGAGCCTCCCAGTCTACATTTCAAGTCAAAATGATTACTAACCCAGGGATAGTAAACAATTTACAATAGATTTTTTAATAATTACATATATTAGCTATTTTGAAAAAAAAACCTAAACAAACCCATAACATGAGAAAAATTCTAATTTTCTTCTCAGGTCCAGGAATAGTGAGAATCCCAGTCTACATTTCAAGTCAAAATGATTACTAACCCAGGGATAGTAAACAATTTACAATAGATTTTTTAATAATTACATATATTAGCTATTTTGAAAAAAAAACCTAAACAAACCCATAACATGAGAAAAATTCTAATTTTCTTCTCAGGTCCAGGAATAGTGAGAATCGGAGCAGGAATCAATGGCAACAGCAGGTACACGGGTTTAATGCAGGACATAAGGCTTTACAAGAGAAAATTGACACAAGCAGAGATCTATGAACTCCATGCAACTCCTGCAAAGAGTGATATACACCCTGTCTCTGGGTATTTGGAGTATCTGCAAGGAGAAACCAGTAAATCATTCATTGTGTCTGCTAAGGATGACAAAGAGGAAGAAGGAGAGGAGTTATTCATCCTAAAGCTTATTTCTGTGTGTGGTGGAGCTCGAATTTCACAAGAAAACACAACAGCAAGATTAAGAATACAGAAAAGTGATAATGCTAATGGTTTATTTGGCTTCACTGGAGCATGTATTCCTGAGGTGAGATGCTCGTAAGGAAAACTTCAGGAGAAATTTTAGTCACAATCAAACTGGCAAGGCTAACTAACCTTTGAAGGGTCTTGATTCCACTTTTTAAATTTTTGTTGTTAAGCAAAGTTTTCTAGAATTTGGAATTGTGTAAGTTCTGTTTATACAGCCTCAGTCACACTGGCATTTGCAGTATCACTTTTTTTAAATCCCCCCAAATTATTTTTTATTAAGAAAAAAATTTTATTACATAAACTGAAGACTAAGGCTTAAAATGTCCTAGAATAGTTTTTTTCCTGTGCTTCTGTAACTTCTGAGACTGTAATCTGATGTCATCTTGGAGAGAGTTCATTTTTTTCTTAGTATCTGGTATGGTTGTGTGTTTTGGATTCAGGATGAGAATAATGTTGATATTACAAGAGTGCTTTGCTGTTGCAAAGTAGGGCTTCACCTGAGACTTTTCTGTGTCTTACGATCTGCTAGTGAGGAGCTGCACAAAAATCTGGGGAGGAGCATGTCCAGGACAGCTCACCTGAACTGGCCAAAAGGATATTCCATACCATAGAATAACATGTCCATGTATAAACTGGGGGAGTTACCTGGAAGGCAGTTGGTCATTGTTTGGAAATGGGCTGGGTATTGGTCAGCAAGTGGTGAGCGATTGTGCTGTGCAGCACTTTTTCTCCTGAATTCTGTTCCAGTCTCTCTCTCCCTTATAATAGAATCATCATACTTAACAACATCTTTTTTGATATGAATTCACTTGAAACTGGCTGGAAGTTGCTGGTTTTAAACATTACATTTTCTGTGGTGGTGGCCACATATATGCAGTACATAAACTTGAATCTTTCTTTGAGGGGATTGAAATAAACATAATTAATTGTTAGTTTTTTAATCATGATGATGGAGAAAGACATGGTACACATTTCTATTATTATTAGATTATTTTGGAAAAAAAATCATAATGCTTTCCAATTTGGGAACTCTTAGACCTCTTAAGTACATCCTTTCTAACAGAAGTCCTTATGATGTGTTTGAAGGCAACCATCTTGCCTACTAATGCTAGTTTTCAGTTTGGTTCAATTTGCTTTCCAGGTGCCTGTCATCTGCTACCATAATAGATTCCTTCAGTTTCAAATGCCACTGATAATTCTGTGACACCAGAGATCAGCAACTGACCATGAAGCAAAGTTAAAAATTTATGTGGCATGTTAATTGTTTTGCCTTTATCTTATAGCATTATTTTATCAGTAGTTTAATTTAGTTTCTGTTGGTATCTGTCTGTTAAGCAGCTGAAGATGCATTCAGTATCTGCACGGTGTTATACAGAAGCTCTGAAATTTATCTAATGCTTAAGATAGCATTAGTCATTCTGATAAATTTCAAATAAAATTATTTGTTATTTTAGCTTGATGATCATAATTTTTTTTATTATACTGGGCCGGTATCAATACCTGATTTGTTCCAAATGTGTGAAATTGTTGCTGCTGAAGGCATGTTCTTTGTGAAGACAGAATTGCAAAGACTACTTTAGGACAAAAAGTTTTTCAGTTTTTTCTGAATGATAATAGTACAGTTTAATTTAAATGTATCTATTTTGTTTTCCATAGTGTTTTTAGTCAGGGAAAGGAGGAATCCAAATCTTTCTTTAAATTAAAATTAAAATAGTTGACATTAATATAAAACAGTATAGTCTTTTGCTTTTGATATACACATTTCAAACATATTTATTCTGTTTTTGTGTCCAAAAAAAACAACAGTGTACAGTTACTAGCTGACCTCAGGGAGGTGCTAGAAGCTATTGCAATTTCCATTAAGATTGTTCTGCCCACCATCAAGATCAGTTTCAGCTTCCTATCACTCCAAAATTGCTGAAAGTAACATGACAGCAATAAAAAAAATTGCTGAACATTTGAATAGCATTAGAGAATTCAACCTTTTACATTCATTCTTTTGATGTATGCACTTTGATCATTACAAATATGTCAATTTCTTGCTTTCTTCCAGGCTGCTGATGAGGGTTCCACTATATCCTGTGTTGTGGAGCGTACCAGGGGAGCCCTAGACTATGTGTATATAAATTACATTATCTCACAGGTTGATTCCAGGGCCATTAATTACTCTGTTAGCGATTTTTCTAACAGCAGTGGCACTATCACATTCCTTCCTTGGCAGAGATCAGAGGTAAACCCTACCTTTCTATTAACTATTCATCCTGTCCTTTGCAAACCTGCTGGAAAACACCTTTTGAGGATGCTTGACTGGTTTTCATACTAAAGAGTCTTTCCTTCACATGGCCTTTATTACATTCTGAGGGTTTTTTTCTCTTTGACATCTAATGAGTGATGGTATAAACACCTATATATCTGTGTGCATCTCACTTCATGCATTACCATGCATGCATGAATGCTTAAATGCCTGAAATTGCACATTTAATGCACATAAGATATGTTGACATATATATATATATATATATTAGATATATTTATATCTATACATATGCTTCAAGTATAGGTAGTCCTGGGCTTGCATAGTGGATCCAGTGACTTTTGAAATTGGAATATGATCAGGTTTTGATCTGAGTTTTGGAGATCAGTTTTATCTCCACAACAATTAAATAGACAACAATCAACTTCACTGCTGTAATCAAATGTCATGCAACTGTTAGGCATGTTCTGTCTCTTTTGATTAATCTGTTTCTGTGAATTTGACCCCAACCCACAGCATGGGAATTGCACATTTAATTGAAGAAGAGGTATGGAACCCCAATACTGTAGGAAGGTCATATGTGTTTTCTATTAGTGTTTGTTTAATAGAAAGAGTGGATTGATAGTAGAAAATACTGTCTTTAATTTCACTTCCATAATTCTGCTGAAGTCAGTAGGACTGAGTGAAACCTACTGACATAATTTAAAAAGATCCAAGTGACTCATCTAGATCTGTGGATCTTGTCCCAGTTAAACAGTTTTACTGTTTACAGCTTGGCAAAAACTTGTGATTTTGAAAAATAGTATGCTCCTGGCTGTTTATTCAGCTTTAATTCACTACTGAAATGTGTTACTGTATTACATACAGTCATTTAAAGTTAAATTTGTCAAGCTTTTCCAGTCTGGCAACATGGATGAGGCCTGACTTATTTTATAAAGTGGCAGAAGAGACCTGGTGAGCCCTCTTGTTCCATTGCTATGTGGTCCAATATACAGTCTACATAGAGAAGACCAAAATGGTCATTGCCCTAAGAAACAGCCTAGGAACAGTTGCTCATCAGATGAAAAATCTTAAGAGAATATCCACTGACATTTTTAAATTACTCCTTCACATGGCTTTAAATATGATCAGCTACTTAAACTTTTTCTCCTATATTTTTGTCAAATCTTATCACAGTATATAGAAAGTCAGAATTGTCTGAGAATAATGTATTAGCCTGTGCAGAGCAGATTATGTTACATGACAGTATGATCTGTAACCTCAAGTGTCAGGTGGCATTAAAGGCTCACATTACTTCTCTCTAAATTAGATTAATCGCTGTAATGTCTCTGACAGCTTGGTAAAGATGTTTTTGGAATTGGTATTCTAAACTTATTTTCAGAAGATTAAATTACATGGAGGGCAAAAATGTTCTCTGCATTACTTTCTGAACTCACAGCAGATACACTAATTAACTAAAAACCTAATTGTTGAAAGGGTCATAAAATTCTTAAGGGATGTTTGTTGCATAGTTTGATTTCTCCATGATTTGGTCCTTCTCTAGGTCTTAAATTTGCACGTTATTGATGATGACGTTCCGGAGCTAAATGAATATTTCCGTGTGACATTAGTCTCTGCAGTGTCTGGAGATGGAAAATTAGGTTCAACTCCTACCAGTGGAGCAAGTATAGATCCAGAAAAGGAAACTACTGATATCAGCATTAAAGCCAGTGACCACCCATATGGTAACAATGTTGAAGATGATACAGTCTTATTGCAGATTTATGTATAGCTCTAGCTCAAGAGGTAAAAATTCGCTTAGCCTAGATAGATGAGGAGGCAGTGTCAAGTATCACACTTTATCTAATTTGAGATTAATTCCTAATTTTTATACAAGACTGAAAGTCAAATTACTTACTCCTGAGAATACTAGAAAAAAGGTATTAAAGCTGCCTGGACAAACTTGTGATCATCCCCTTTTGCAAGAAAACCAAATTTCATCTTGATGATTTTATGATGGTTTTTGTGAAATGGGAATTTGTAACAGAGAGACACATTTAAGCATGCCTATTATTATACCAATAAGTACCCAATATTATGATATTTGGGTTCTTTTGGGAAGAGTTGAATTCATTCTTGTGATATGGTTTTTTTTGGACTAACATGAATATCGGTGAGAGAGAGAACAGTACATAACACATTCCTGTAAATAACAGGATTGAATCCTAAAGGTTTATTAATATTTTCAAAATTTCATAAACACTAAATGTAGACATTATAAATACTTTTGTTTAGTTTTTTACTATTGTAATATGAATTTGATATGAGAAGCCATGTAAATAGCAATTTGGTCTTTCAGGTCTACTGCAGTTCTCGGTGGGGCCGCCTCCTCAGCCCAGTGATAAAATGATTCTGCCAGCCTCTGCTGTGCCCCATATCACTGTAAAAGAAGAAGTTGGACATATCAGATTATTGGTAGTTCGTGCACAAGGGCTTCTTGGAACAGTTCTTATGGAATACAGGACAGTGCCACTTACAGCTTTCAGTCCTAAAGATTATCAGGTATGGCCATTGAGAAGCTGTGTAATTATTTTAGAATTTAAAGAGAGCTATTTGTCCTGAAAGAAGCCATCAGTTTGAATATTTTAGCTCAGTTGTGATTCTTTTCACTAGCTCAGCTGTGATGCTTTTCACAGAAAGAGTTTGTTTTATTATGGTGGTGTGATAGATAGATGTGTTGTATTCATTATAAAAATAAAAATCACTATGTGCCTTTTGCCTCCTTTTGGTGCAGCGTGTTGTGTTTCCTAGAAGGAGTCTCTGGGTTTGATTTTGATCTCCTTAAGAAAATTTTCAATGCAGCAAGAGAGGATATTTCCTACTGTTTCTAAGTGTATCAGATTTTATATGACCATACAGGTGCATATGCTGGTGAAGATTGTATTTGTACGGACTAGGATTTGTGCATATTCCACAAAATCTTATAAGTATCTGTTCACTTGTCTGACTGCTGTTTGTGCAGAAAAATGTAGATAAATGAAGATATTCATAATTCAGTGACTTTAGTTTGCTATTTCTTATAACAAATTATAGCAGATTTTTTAAAGTTAAAGAAAAGTAGATGTTTTGATAAAGACAAAAAGAATTGAGGTTGCATTTCTTTTTTCATTTGGATGAAAACACTAAACTTGAACAAAACTGTGAAGACCTGTCATGTTTCAGGCTGTTTGGGGCTCAATGGAATTTCAGCCTGGAGAAAGATACAAGTACATTACTGTTAACATCACTGACAATTCTATTCCTGAACTAGAAAAAACTTTTAAAGTGGAGCTGTTGCACCCAGAGGGAGGAGGTAAGGCACATACATCAATCCACTGGTTGTATTTTCATGATCTTTGTTCATCCCTTAAAATCTAACCTTGTGAGCTATTTCCATGTTATTTCTAAGGACGCACCCTCCACACAGCAGCAATTCTTTTAAGGAAAAAACAGTCCTTCAGATGTTTTGTTAATCACTGCTGCAAATGACCAGATCTCAAAGGAAGTATATTACTACCATGCATTCAAAGGCAATTGTTGCTTTTAAAATTACATAATTCCATAGTAATGTGAAAAAAAAAATCCTTTTTTTTTTTTTTTAACTTAAAAAAACTTTAGCTTAACAGCTAAAAGTGTGCTTTTTATCTATCACTTGAGTGAAATCGGAGGAATTGCAATAAACTGGCTCATAACTGATTCAAATGGATTACAGCATTAGAGAATTGTGGGTTATGAGATGCCTGCAGAGTTTAGTTGAGTGGGAGAACCAACTAGAAGCTAGTGTCTCCTGCTGTGAGACATTAGTCTCACAGCTGTTGGCTAGCATCAGTGCTCCTGCCACATAAAATCACTTTTGCTTTACAGAATTTATTTCCATTGCAAAATGTTTTTAAGGGAGATTCCTCCTGGTTTGAGGAAAAGAAGTTATTCAAAATATCAAGAGCCATAAAGTGCCTTTTTAACTGGTATTATTTTTCTGAGCAATTCAGAATTGCAAGTGTGATGCCTTCTGGAAAGCTAGATCATATTAACATGAATGTCTGTGCTGCAATGTGGCACTGTGGTGCTATGCTACGATTCTGTTGATAAAAGTTTCAGAGCTTTCATGCATGTGGAATTTTTGGTCAAATAATTTCAGTTAAATAAACTTTTTTACTTTTTTGGTTAGAAAACTTACAGCTAACTTTGGTAATTTACTAGAGGCAGATACCTTCTAAACATAATCTTTTTGAGCTTTCCAACACCACTGCAAGTACAAAACTTAGGGTAAAGACTCCATCAGTTAAGCTGCCTATTCTTTTCAACTTTCTGACACAAGTTTTTGATTTGTGAGAAAATATTAGAATAAGAGAATTTGACAGGGTCTAGCTACTGTTTCGCTCTCCCCCCTGCCCCATTTCTAATTTTTCCATTAGGATTGAGAAAGGCAACACAGAAGGAAAGGGAAAAAAAAAAAAGAAAGATAAAAGAAAGTTGTATGTGTTTTCTCTCCCTTTGACTTCCTTTTACTGTTTCCAATGCAATAAATTAAACAAGAGGTAACACGTTCAATACTTTTTCTAGCTTTTATCAGAAATTCTGTATACTTCTAGTTTGAAAATTGGCACTTTCCTAGAATACATCTCTGTCTTTTTGTGTTGTCCAGAAATGTTTAAATTACTTTTTGCTTTCCCTTCATTTATAAATGTATATATCTGTATACATACATATATCTGTATGTCTGTCATCTTAAAGTTGCTGAGCTCTTTAGAAATGATGGAAGTGGTAGTGGTGATGGAAACATGGATTTCTTCCTTTCATCTGTCCTTCAACATGGTAAGCTCTTTTGATTAATCCTATATTTTATTTATAGTTGTGATAGCTGTCATAAATTACTATGCTTGATACAACGTCCTTTACAGGCAGTTAGAGATTGTTAATTTAGATTTAACAGAAATTTTTATCGAAAAAATTATTTTCCATTTAAATTTAGCTGTAATTTCACTAGCAGTCAGTGTTTAATGTAAAGCAGAGAACAATTGGTTCTTATATAATCAAAACGATATTGTTGTAAAACACAATATAGTACTTGCACAATTGAAGTTTACAAAATTATCTTTGTCTGAACATTGTCAAATTTTCTTGGGAGAAAAAATCAAAGTCTTTTTTATTTTAAATTGAAGGCAATTTTAAAACTACCTGATTGTATGCTTTGATACATTCTATGTATAATTTTGATCCCTTCATGGCAAAAATACTCTTATAGAAAAATAAGTTGTGTTAGATTTTTTAACAAAATAATTTGATTTTTTAAGATTTTTTCTTTTTCATTTCTTCAAGTTTCTACTTATGTCATGATATGCAGAAAACATGATACTTTAATATTGAAAAAAATACCAAATGAAGAAATGACATAGAATATATGGGAAAACCCTATGCATATAGGACTTCAAATTAACACCTGCAGACGTACAAATGTTATATAAGCACCCNTAACTTTGCAATCCAAATGCTTTTTGTTGTTGTTGTTGTTTTCTTTGACATTCTGTTTCTTTTTTAATTGTTTCCAGAAATGGTTTCCTTAAGTTCCAGGTTCTTATTCTCTCTGAGCAGCAGGTTATGTCACCCAAGACAATATCTCTAGAAGTAGGATTTACTTGACTTGGTGGGGGTTTTTTGGTAATTTTTTGGTCTTTCCAGCTTATGTTAGGATGAGACCTGTGTTCATCTTGTCTCTGCTTATACTGTGGTTTGCCGTATAACTCCTCACTGTCATGAATGCTGTTCCATTTTCATTCATTAAACTTGTAACTTTATTTTGGTTCCTCCCTTAAAATAATACTTTTTTTTGTTGCATGGTTCCATAGAAGAACTGAGAGGACTGCCTTACTGAAAGTCAGTTACTTTTCCATACAGGGAGTTACCATGCATTTAAAAGGAGCAAAACCAAGACAGACAGCACAGATACTTCATACTCTCTTATGTATTTTTCTGGCATATTTCTTTAGCTGTTTTCTTTCATGTAAGAAAACATGAGAGTTAAAAATAACCCTTTTTGGAACTTGCATTTAACAGCTAGCTTGGGAATTGCATCCCACATCCTTGTGACTATTGAGGCTTCTGATGATGCTCATGGTGTGTTTGAGTTCAGTGTGGAGTACCTTTCGGTGAATGGAACTGAACCTGAAGATGGAGACAGCAATGTTGTGCTGCAGGTTAGAAAGCTTTGAGTCTCATATTGCTGCATTGTACTCTTCTGTCTGTTTTTACTGGTGTTCTCTGATGCCTTTGTCTTTAGTCTGTGGGGTTTATAACAACTTTTTCATGAACATTTGTTTTTCCAGTCATGCAATGTTTGCTTATATATATTATTCAGCTTGAAAATAAAATAATAGTAATAATTTACAAAAGCTTTAAATGTTCAAGTTATTTAGAATCAAGGGACTACTATCTTTAAAAAAAGTGTTGATAATGCAAGTTATGCAGAGCTAAGATGATAAAAATTACATGTTTTTAAAACACAGACATATCTTTAATTCATCATGTTCCTGTCTTTGCTTAATTGCGTTTCACACTTCTATGTTTTTCTTTTTCATGGAACAAAAATATGCACATCTTTATATGTTTTTCTTAGGTTGTGAGAAGCCATGGGGCTTTATCTCAGGTGACATTGCATTGGATCATATTCTGCGATCTTACCAACGACCTGATCTCTACAGATGGGAATGTAACATTTGATGTTGGCCAAGTGAGAGCAAATATTACATTACAGATTTCTCCTGATGATGTTCCCGAATTGGATAAGATGTTTTCAGTTTTGATCATCAGTGTCTCCCTTGGTCGTCTTGGATATCATACTAATGCAACATTAACTATTTTAGCAAATGATGATCCATATGGAGTCTTCATCTTTTCTGAGCAAAACAGACCAATAAAAGTTGAGGAAGAAACAAAAAATATCTCTCTGACAGTTATAAGATGCGGTGGTCTCCTTGGTACAGTAATGGTGAAATACAGAACTATTGGTGATGAAGAAAAGTCTCCCTTTCTTCCACCTGATGTTGTCAGAGCAATAGAGGGAAAAGACTATATACCCATTACAGGTTATGTGATCTTCACAACCAATGAAAGTGAGGCCACAATATCCTTGCCTATTTTGGATGATGATGATCCTGAGAGGTCAGAATCTGTTTTTGTGGAGCTAAACAGTGTTGTTTTGATCAAGAAAGTTCAGGATCGGCCAAGTAAGTGTCTTACATAAAACCTACAATTTAACTATAAAGCTTAGTATTTATACGTACAGGAGAAAATGCAGCAAGATAAATGAAGAACTCTTTACCTCTGCCAAATTCTTTATAGTTAAGATATCTCTTAGTTACCTGACTTTTGTCTGTTGGCATTTATTTCCTTTGGCCCACTATTTTATTGGAAAAGCATGAGTATTTCTTTATCCCTTTTGCATTTTCTTATCCAAGGTCTTTCAGGCCAAATATGTTACAGTATTTGTTTGTGCACTAATATCTGCTCATTTAGCATTGCTTTTGGAAGTTCAGTAGTAGGAAATAAATAAGCTAGTTTTTCTTACTAAAATACAAAAAGTCTTATTAAAAAAAAGTGATGTAGAATTAGTGATGTGCTGCTTTCTTAGCATTGACAATTTTTATTTAATTTCTCATTCAGATAAATTCAGATCATTACAGCCTGATTTGTGCTTTAAAGATTCTTGGCAGGTTTCATTGCTGCCCTTGCCCACAAAATTAGGGGTAACTTCAAATATAATTCCACTTGGAGTTGAAATCTTACATATATTTCATCATATTGAGAGTAAAACTGAAATTATCCTGAACTGTATTGATTTTGCTATTAGTCTTATGGATAAATAAATAAATAAATGCATTCACAATACCTCATCTTTTCAAAAAAATTATGTCTTGTGTTCTCCACAGCATAGTAGAATAATATTCAGATGTCCTACCAGAACATAATTTAAACACATGTATTTTGATGTGGTTTGTAGTTATGCTTTGTCCTACTGTAAAAAAGATGATTTTCATGAAAACTAGAGACAGCTAAACTCACATGTATGCCTACGAATTTTATAGCCATTAATAGTAAACATTTCAGGTACCCCTCACTAAGTTTTCTTTATATTTCAGTTATAAATTCTCCTCGACTCGGCTTAGTGGGTGAGACAATAGCTCATGTGATTATCAATGCCAATGATGATGCTTTTGGAACACTTCAGCTTTCAGCTTCAGCTGTACGAGTTGCTGAAAACTATGTTGGACCAATCATAAACGTAACCAGAACTGGGGGAATATTTTCAGATGTTTCTGTGAAATTTAAAGCTATGCCAATAACTGCAACAGCTGGTAAGAAAGCAGAATAGCAGAACAGCCTATTATGCATTTGCATATATCCGTATGCAATATGCAGCCTGTGTTAAAGCTGAAACAAACAAGTGTGTAATGAGTGCTCTATTATGTAACAAGTATGAAATAAAAAGTAGTAAGGCATTGACTGAGCTTAGCATATATGAATCTAAGACCTAGGGGAAAGTTTATGCATTATCACTGGAGAATCTAAAAGTGAAATAAGGGAAGGAATTGGGGTGTTTGTTTACTTAGTAGCTCACCACCACTTAAATGCCCCTCCACCCCCCACTCCCCAAAATACTATAGTAGTATATGTAAAATCAGTTTAGTCCCATGTACATATTTAAACCCATCATTTATTACTTAGTTGAGCTTATTAGAGAGGAAGTGAGATCTGGGGATTTAGCTGTAAAACAAAAAGGGAAAAATCTATCAAAACCCAAGGAGACTTGTACTTCTGAAAATGGAACGTAAACTTCTCCAGTTGGTCCCTGCTGTAGAGAAGGTATATAAAGAAAGGAGAAAAATTAGGAAATCTTCAGGATCACTTAGACAGTTATAAATTGAGTGCACTGTATTTCAGCTGTGTCCAAATTGAGTAGGTGGGTGGTATGTGCTCTGAGAACTAATAATTTCATTTTTAGGTAACAGAATGTTATAAATTAAATGTGTAGCTAGATTTGTATCAGAGTATGCTTTAAATTAGTTTCTGAGGAAGAGCTGTGAACTAGTGTATCACAGGTGTTCCTCTAGACAGTTGAGACAAGTTAGCCTGAAGTGAAGTTGACGCATCAAATGTGCCCTTTACTGAAATCTACTTTGACATGGTGCTTCTGTTTTCACTTTTATCTCTTGGAAAGCTGGACAGCAATTATAAATCAAAGACAGAAACATCGTGGTAGTGTGTCCTTGTAAACAGCAGACAATAATGGACCTTTTGTAACTACCTCTTGGTCTTACAGTACAAGCTGTGTTTTGGTCAAACCAAGTTTTATTTTGATCCATCCAGACATCTAAAAGGCAATAGGAAGTTTAAAAAAAAAAAAAAAAAAAAAAAAGAAGTCTTTTGGGGTCTAAAGATAAAGACCCCATAAAACCACAGACATATGCATGTATAAGCGAAGAGAAGATGAGTATTACTGATAATGTTCACCACACTGAACCATAAGCCATTGATATTATCTGTGTTTTATTGTTTTGGGTTTTTTCAACTACAAATCTAGGTGAGGACTACAGTGTAGCTTCATCAGATGTTGTCTTACTAGAAGGGGAAACAAGTAAAGCTGTGCCAATTTATATAATTAATGATATAAATCCTGAACTTGAGGAGTCATTTTATGTTCAGCTGCTGAACCAAACAACAGGAGGAGCCTTGCTTGGATCTTTGACGAGGGCAGTCATAACTATTGAGGCTTCTGATGACCCTTTTGGATCCTTTGGTAAAGGAGAATATATTTTCTTTCTTCTTTTAACATTTTTTCTGGGGGTTTGTGGGGGAACTGCTATTTGGCAACTGAATAGAAATATTCAGAAGCAGAAATGTGGATGTAGGAAGCAAAGGAAAGATAAGATGAACTGAATTAAAACATGTAATAAAGGACTAATGGGGCTTTCATATAACAAAAGAATCGAGCCTCTTGGAGGTTCTGATCAGTGGCACCAAGCAGTAGAACACAAGGCAACCGGCAGAAACTGCTGCCCATAAGTTCACCTGAACATGAGGAGGTGCACTCTTTACTGTGCAGGTGATGGTGCACTGGAAAAGGTTGCCCAGACAGGTTGTGGAGTCTCCTTCAGTGGAAACATCCAAGAACTGTCTGGACACAGTCCTGTGCTGTGTGCTCTGGGATGACCCTGCTTGAGCAGGGAGCTTGAATCAGATGATCTACAGTGGTTCTTTCCAATCTGACCTATTCTGTGATTCTGTGATTTCTACTTAACATATTCCATGTTAAATACTTTAAATTTAATTCTTCAATAAGTGACATGAAATCTAGTAAAGAGTTTCTTTGCTGCAAATAATTTTGAAATTATACTCTAAGACCTTAGAAACAGTTCATGTTTCTAAGCCTCAAAAAATGGGTGTATTGGAATAGGCTTTTTGGATGAGGGCTTAATTTTTATGCTAATTTTCTCTGCAGATGAAAATATGAGTATCGAAAGTTTGCTTTTAGGTTTAAATGTGATTAAAAGGGTAAACACTTGTGCAAGTAATGCAAGCAAGTAAAATAAAACTCTGTACTTTAGGAACTGATATATTTACTTTCAGTTTTATTATTAATGCTCTGCATCTCAGTGTGGTGTATGTCAGTTTTTCAGAATACCGATTTCACTGTGGAGGAGCCTGAATTTGGATCAGTAACCATAAATCTGCCAATAATCCGCAATGCTGGGACACTGGGTAATGTTACTGTTCAGTGGGCTGCTACCATTAATGGACATCCTGCTGACAATGACTTGCAAGTTGCCATGGGTAATATTACTTTTGCCCCTGGGGAAGCCATTCAGATGTTGCTGCTGGAAATCCTAGCTGATGATGTTCCAGAAATAGAAGAAGTAAGTAGAGCAGTGTTGTCTCTTTTGAACAGTATTAGAGTTTTAACTTGTATGAGAAATGTGTCCAGATCAAAACAAGAAATGTTATGGCAGGAAGCTGCAACAAGTTCAGATTTTATTTTGCTTGTGATTTTTTTATAAATGGCAAAAATTGTTTTTCTTTTTTCTTTCTTTTTGAGATTGTCCATATAGAATTAACTCAGGCCTCCAACAGTGGTGCTATCGGTTTAGGTGGCACAGCGAATATTGTTATACCTGCCAATGATAATCCTTATGGCACAGTTTTCTTTCATCAATCCTCATATCAAATTCAGGAGCCACTAGAAAGAAGTTTACTTGCAAATATATCAGTCAGGAGAAGGTCTGTATAATATTGGCTGATTTTGAATCTTTTTTTGTTTGTTTGTTTGTTTGTTTTCTTTGTTTGTTGTTGTTGTTACTGTTGTTTTAGTTTGGTTTGTTTTTTGTTGGGTATTTTATTGGCAATAATTTTTAATATTGTGCCCCCTTATATGGGTATTTGCAACAATTGCTTGCTCTGCCAGCTCTTTTTTTTCATATACATTGATTTTGAACTAGATGTCTGCTTGTTAGAAATGTACATAAAGTACAAATATATTAAATGTTTATAGTGTAAACCCAGTGTACACAGTGTACATGAAGTTTTATTTTGCCTGTTAAATTGTCAAGCCATTTAAAGCTGCAAATCAGCCTCTTCATGTGATGTGAACTGGAAGACAAAGCAAATCAAATTTTGTGTGATGGAAGACAAAATGAAAAGCAGAACAGGTTTTGCACATGAAATATGGTATCCTGAGGACACCTCGGAGGAATGAAAACAATCCTAGACAGCAAAGGCTTTTTCTTTCTTGACAGTCCTAGGAACTAGGAAGACTAAGTTAACTCCTAGAAACAAATGTTTACAAACATGCACTCTTAACAGACTGCTACCCCAGCTATAACAATCAAACTTGCTTTGCAAAAAACCCAACTACTCAGTTATTCTGGGACTGTCTTCAAGGGAAGTCTCTTTAATTAGCTATTTTTAACTTTTCAGCAATCCAGAAGGTGTTAGTTAATTTTATTCATTTTTTTTCTTAACCCAGTAGCACAGAATGTTAAACATGCTTCACCAGCTAATATAACATTTTTATTTTAATGTCTTTTAGTGGGGGAAGGTTTGGTCAGCTGCAAATATTTTACAGCACTTCTGAGACTGACATTGTAGCTCTTGCCATTGAGCAAGGTGAGGATATACTGGCCTATTACGAGTCTCCTGTACAGGGAATTCCTGACCAGCCATCCAAGACCAGAGTGAATGTGTCAGCAGCAAGTAACCCACTGTATGCCTGTGCAACTCAGTGCCTAAAAGAACAAGCATGTTCAGCCTTTACATTTTCCAGTGCCTCTGAGATTCCTCTCTGCCTCTGGCTGACAACAGACACCAGGCCATTTACTAACGTGTCAGGATTATGGACCTACAAGAAAAACATCAGCAGTACATCTGTTCTGTTTAGCACACAAGCCATTGCTGGTAGTGATTACGAATCTATCACAAGACAGTGGGCCATCATGCAGGAAGGGGAAGAGTTTGCAAATCTCACCGTTACCATACTCCCTGACAGCCTGCCAGAGCTGGATGAAAAATTCACTATATCCCTGTTGAAAGTTGAACTACTGAACATCTCAGCCAACTTAAAAAATCAACCAACTATTGGACAGCCAAATACTTCCATAGTTACCATAATGATGAATGGGGATGCCTTTGGAGTATTTAAGATCTACAGTGTAAGTCCCAATGCAACAGAGAAGTATGTTGAAGTAGAAGAACGTCCTCAGGCCAACGTGCAGCTAATGATACACAGGACAGAAGGCAGCCTGGGACAGGTGGCAGTGGAATGGCGTGTTGTTGGTGGAACTGCTACCCCAAACTTGGATTTTGTGGGTGTTGGTGAGATTCTGGTGTTTGCTGAAGGTGAGGCAAGATCTAGCACTAGCTTCTGATGTCTAAAACTAAAGAAAACACAAAACAAACGCACACACAAAGACCACAAATACTAAAAAAAAAAAAAAAGCCCCCCAAAAAAGGATGAAAAGCATAAATATTTAAGTATTTTTAAAGAAATATTGCAGTGTGCATTATAAAGATAACATTTTTACTAAATAAATAAGGAATAATACTGCTGAAATAGTTGTATCAAAGATAATGAAAATGAGAAATAGGCCTAAGTGGTCTTTTGTTAATCTTCAGTCAATACAGTACTAATTTTTAATTATATATCTTTTTAGATTCTGAGATTGTATTGATTTCATAACATAACAGGATAGTCTAAAAATTGCAAAGGAGAAAACTCTGTAGCAGGCATTATTTAAACATTGTGCAACAAGATGGATGTATTTTATATTTTCAAAATCTGAGATGATTGAACAGTTGTTTGAAAGCAATTTATGGGACTGTAATAAAGATTCTAGTGTTCATTTATCTTGCTAAATCATCTGAACTCAAATGAAAGGTTGCCAGGAGTGATTTCGAAATTGATATGTAATTATATTATTGTTTTTAATGTTTAGTGTTTACTAAATCTACTTTCAAAATAGTTTTAAAAGCAATATAACAAAAAATATATGCATATGGTAAACTGATATAATTATTAATATAGGTTATGCACATACAATGACCAGTAGGATTGTGTTGCAAATTGTAATGTATTGTGGAGACTGGTAATTAATTGTGTTTGCTGCTTACATTGTCATTCTAAGATATTTCAGAAGACAGGTAACTAATATGATGACAGCCCACTTTAATGCATTTCCTGGTCCAGTAAAGACGTAGTCTGATTTTGTGTATATATGTCTATTTGTGGTTCATCAGAAAGTGTAGTCACTTGGTAATTCTTTTTACAAGAATTATACACTCCTTTTCTAATTATTGAAAGCCAAAGAAGTTATAAAGCAAATAAGAATTCTAGGCATTCAGAAATTATGCCAACATTGTTAATTTCTACAGAGTATATTTAATAATTTGTTAATTATATTGCCTAGTATAACTTTTCATTAGTAATTGAAAAAATATTCCTAATAATATTCAATAACTTCTAGGTTAATAAGTAAAGATTTTTCATGTCCTTTTGTATTAGTTAAGTATTTACTACTAGAGTAAATGATTGCATATTTTTAAAAGGTGATTTTCATGTGAACACATAAGTATGTATATGTTCTACTTTTAGGTGAAACAAAAAAGATGGTCACACTGACCATTTTAGATGATCCAGAGCCAGAGGGTAATGAAAGCATCATAATCAGCCTGGTGCATACTGAAGGAGGGAGTAGGATTCTGCCCAGTTTCGACACTGTCACAGTGGTTATCCTGGCAAGTGACAATGTGGCAGGAATCATTAGCTTCCAGACAGCTGGAAGGTCTGTTATTGGTCGTGAAGGTGGGTTCTGTGTTTTGGGCAAACTCAGTTTGTTTAACATGGGCTTCCACGTCTGTCCTTTCTGTTGATAACCATTCAGCGATTATATCACTGTTCAGAGAATGCCAGCAGAGAATAACCACATACTTAGCATTTCTTTGGATTTTTAACTCTTGCAAACATAGCACTTAAATGAAATATATGGAAAAGATGAATAGAGCATTTGATCTATGGTCCATAGTTGAAAACCATATTTCACAATTTCTTCTTTCCCTTCCTTTTCTGAAGGTTAAGCCTTGCTTCTACTGGCATGGCATTTCTAAGTTCCTTTTAGCATTTCTCATTCATTTATACCATATTCCACAACTGTATATAACCACCATCAGAGAGACCAATTGCTAATCTTAAGCAAATATTGTCTATTACTGACTTAAAATTAATTTTAAATTATCTGGAAAATATTCCCACAGAAAAATATAGGAAAAAAATCTTCCATCTTTCTAAAGTTTCTCTTCATAATTTTTCTGGCTCCTCATTTTAGAAGTGTGACTGTCTTGATGTCATCACTCAGTCATGATTTTTGAGACCAATAACAATTTGATATATGGTGTCTACTAGTGTTTTAAGAGAGCATGTTTCTTGTTTTACCTAGGATTTGGTACAGTTCTGCATAGGACAGTAACAATACAAATGGTGACTGCTCTTGTTAGCCTTTGCTGGAATCTCAGTGTACTGAATTGTTCAAATTGTCTCAAATTGTTCTGATGTATAAACTGAAGGGCAGAGGAAACTAACAGGAGTTGGCTGTCCAGTAACATGTGCACTGAATTTTTTTTGTTGGAAGAAAAATCTATCTCAAAAGAATGTGGGCTTTTTTTTTTTCCTATAATGAAAGGACACCATAAGCTTTTGGGTTTTGTTTAGATACAGTTTGTGTATTACTTTTTTTGTGCCAGGTTTCCATCCTTTATTAATCCACGTTAGCAGTTCTGATCTGCAGGATGCCAGCTGCAGTCTGGCAGTCCAAGAACAGCTGTTAATGAACACAAGGAATTAATACAAACCATCTCATTCCCAATGGTTATGAAGACCTCACATACTTTCCACAGGTTAAATATTGGTCACAGCATGCTGAAAGCTTTTATCTGGAGCTGAAATACTCTGCTATATATAGTATGTATGTAGTTCTATAACTGATTTCAATTCCTTCAGCTCGTGAAAAATAGTGCATTGCATTATAGCAAGAAAAACTAGCCAAACTAGTTCACTTCAATAAAAAAACAGGGGAAAAAATATACTGCCCAGGCCTGAGCACTGTGTTAGATATCAAAAGGCCTAGACCATGCCCAAATCCTTCACCAGGCTGTGTTTCACCAACCCTGTTAACTCCCTTCACCCCTTACAAAGAGGTCCAAGTCTATGGAAAAGGCTTTTAAGTCTTTAACAACAACCTGTCATCTTTTGTGAGAAAAATCCGTTTCTTTTTGGTTGACAGCCAACAATTCAGAGCAAGTGCAAATACCTGAATTTTCTCACACTGAGTATTTTCTAACATCTCCCATCTGCAGCGTTGGTTTTTAAGCAAAAACAGTTCTAAAACAAACTTTTCCTCACCAATATTCAATTTTTCAAATCTTGTCTCCCCACAGGGGTAAATAATACAAATAGCTTGAAAAAAACACTAAGTTGCTTAACAGAAACTGTTCAACAATATAATAAATAGAAAAGATACCACCTTTTGGATTTATGTCTGATAATGTTTGTCTTCATAAGAAAAAGCTTGATAATGAAAATGAAGTAAAAACACTGAAATCATATCAAGGCCTTTTCCATAGACTTGGACATCTTTGCAAGGGGGGAAGGGAGTTAACAGGGTTGGTGAAACACAGCCTGGTGAAGGATTTGGGCATGGTCTAGGCCTTTTGATATCTAACACAGCGGTCAGGCCTGAGAACTTTTTGCCCTGCTAATATGGAATAAGTTTAGCAGTGTAGGGGTCTCTGTTTTGAAAGTTACATAATGGAATAAATCTTTTCTTCACACTTCAGCTGTGGATCATGGCTGTCTTGGTGTTACCTGCATATTAAGTTCGCACAATCACCACATTGAGGGCAAGGGCAGCATTTAACTACAGACAGAACATGCAACAATTGTATGGCTATGACTGAAATAGATGAAAACACACTGCAGTAGCTTGAAATGAGGATCAAGAGGAGAATGGATTAGGTGCTCTTCTCCTTGATAAAGGCAGAAGTCTAAAGAAAGATTTAAAATGGTAAAATATTTTTAAAAATCCACCCCGTAAGACAAAATAGTGAAATTAACCTAATAATACTTTCAATATTCAGAAATCAATTTGTATTTGTTTTAGTATTTCTTACTAGATAGGAATGAGAAAGATTTTGTTAAAGCTGGCTGAGCTTTTACATGGGTCTGTAGCTGAGTACTGGAGGGTCTTTAATTGTGATGAATTGTACTTCAGGTTTCTTCTTGGTTCTTGGATTACAGTGTATCAGGGTGCTGTATCTTGAAGTATTTTACTGTCTTCAGTGACAATTTCTTGTATTACATAATGTTGCATTGAAATAACCGTTGTCTATATTGTGTGTTCTGTGATGATACTAAAGTAATTATTTTTCTTTCAAATATTTATTTGTTTGCAATGGATGTGCAAATTTCTCGAATGGGATAAACAGATTTCTGGGCAATGTTAAATGATATGAAAAATTAGCCTTTGGAGAACCTGTGAATTGTCAGTACTGTAGAAGCAGAATTCTTGTGACATCAATACATTTTGAATTCCTTTGTTCTCTTAGAATTAGTGTGGGGCAACTTAAAGCAAGGCTTAAATTAAGTTTGGAATTATGAGACTGATAACATTCTAATTCTACGTACTGGAAAATTGGTGTATACAATTTTTGTATTATACCTTTGCAATTTTATTTTTCACTTTATCATATTAAGGTCTTTTGAAGTTTGTTGTTCATATCATTCTCATTTGTAGGCAGTATATTGGCATCTCTCAAATATTTCCTTACCAAACCAAGAACATGTCCAGAACGTGATTATTTTTTTTCTGTCAGTTCTAGATATACAAACTCTATATACTATACAATACAATAATATACCGGAATAACCAAATAGCATCCCAATTTGGTATTCATTGAGTTACACAGTCAGTGAGAGTAGCTGTGTGGCTAAATTCTGTCTGCCATGGACTAAGAAAATAACCTAACACCACATCTACTCTTTCACAGATGTATCTCAGAGTTTCTCAATATGGTAGCTTTGAGTGTTTACAAAGCACAAACTAAAAGATAGAATTATTCCCAGTTCT
>VXBN01015551.1:24706-49104 GCA_013397395.1 Sinosuthora webbiana | reverse complement strand
TACTTATTATCCCTGAAATTATAATAAATTATTAAAATTAATTTTAAATTATAACACATTAATGTTTTGCATCTAAATACTGTACTTTTAAAATTTTGATTCTTTTTTTCTGGATGTTTTCTAACATCCAGAAACTGATAACATTTGTAAATTCAAACTCACATAAATGGAACTTGCAGGTAACTACAAGCAGTTTTCCAGATGCACTATGTAAAGTCACAAGAGAGTGCAGATGTTAGGAACATGTCTATTCCTTGCCAGTTAGCTATTGTAGAAAACTGTGTTAAAGCTGGGTGTAGAGCATTTTTTCTGTGCATTCACAAACAGATACTGCTCTTCATTTCGTGCATGTTTTGATAGCAGTTATGCATATGTATCAGGTTCCTTTATATTTTTATAGTTCTTCCCAAGAATGAACTAAGTTCATAAAAACCCATGAGGAAAGAGTTCATATTTGTGAGGATTTTGTTTCAATGTTAAAAGAAAAGCTATTACTTAACTACTGGGAATCTCACTATTAAAAATATTAAGTTTTTACATAAAAATACTTTAACAGTGTTTCATATTTTTTTGTCTTCATTTTAATAGTTGAATTGTAGAAGAAGAAACCCCAAAATATTGCCCTTTGTCCTTTGTTCCTAGGAGAACAACTGCAATTCCCTATTGTAAGAACTGCCCCAGGACTGGGAAATGTTACTGTTGAGTGGAAGATAGTTGGACATAACGTACAACAAAATTTTGAATGCTATTCTGGAATTCTCTTTTTTCCTGAGGTTAGTCCATAAGCAAATCTCATGGCTACAAGAAAGTATTGTAATTTGAAGTGAGCTGACAAAACAGGTATACTTTTATAGCAGTCTTCTTTGTCTTAAGATGATTAAACTGCAGGGAGTTTATAGTTTTCATTATTTTAACTTGACATTTCTTAAAGGTGTTGCTCAAAATACATATGATAGAGTGGTATTACTTGTAGTCTGTACACTAATGACTAATAAGTTTATCAATAACATTTACAGGGGGTATTGAATACAACATTATACGTCCGCTTGCTGGATGACCATATTCCAGAGGAAAAAGAAGAATACCGGATCATCCTATACAACATCAAAACAGAAGGTAATGCAGAATGACTGATTGCTATATCTGCTGTATTTAAAATTGCCATTTAGTAGTGTAATAGTTTTGTGTGTGTTTTGGAAACCATTTTGGAACTGTAGTACCAATATTGAAAATGTTGCGAACTATGCAAAATTTGTTCATGTTTTATTGAAACAGGCTTGACACTTCTGTGTATTTATGTATACATATGATACAGATGTCATAAAATAAATGGATGTTTTTATCTTTTTAAACAGATAATGTCTATCAAGCTGTCTTTCTGATCTGTCTCTGAATTACAGGAGGTCAGAATATTTTACTCTTTCAAGGAGATTATAATGAGAAAAGGAGCATGAAAGCACATCCCTTCTGAAATACCCTTTGTTAAACTGTAATTAGTGTCTAAGCACCAAAGTAATTTGACATGGGTGGTGTTGCTGATAGGTGCCTTGCCAACTTGCCTTGATGATTTGTTTACTCTTGTAATTCTTCAGGATGAGTTTAAATTAATGCAGTTATTCATCAAGGCAACACTTCTAGTAATTTCTTAATGGAATGATTGAGAAGTTGGATATAATTTTAAGTTTTATAATGAATTCCTAGGAAAACTTTCTCCTTCCTTTTACAATAGAAGTAGTTTAGGAAGTTCTTATTTAGCACTGTCTCTTCAGATTTTCTCATTTCTCAATACAGTCTTGAACTCTGTGCTTTTTATGTGTACAATTCTTGTTGTGATTGAATGCTCCTGTGCTTGTTACAGAATGCAATTACATATATATTCCACACCATCTGTAAAATTCAGTGGGTGTATAATGTGTTTGGTTTGATTTCATTTGCAGTGTTACTGGCTGTCATTTGTACATAAAAAGAGCAGTAATGTAAGACGAAACTTTATTTACCTAACACTATTAACTGTAGTTTGTTGATTCTTTTGCAGGTGTTTCTCCTTCTGGTGCTGCTGTTTTGGATAGTCAAGGATATGAAGCTGTTCTGACAGTAGAAGCTAGTGATGAACCACATGGAGTACTGAATTTTGCTTCTCCATCCAGGGTAGTTTTATTGCCAGAGGAAAACAAAACAGTTCAGCTTTTTATTAACAGAGAGTTTGGATCTCTAGGTCTGTATAATATCTCCAAGAGAAATTAAATTTTGTTTTCATAATCATTAGACAAATGAAAGCCATGACAGGGAAGCTAAAAATTCTGGAAAATCTTGGATACAGTTATGTTTTCAGAACTTCTAGGCCCCTGACTGCAAGCTTGGAAACTAAGTTTTAACTAAAACTGAAGCCATAGCCTTTAATTCCACAGGAAGGGATCTGAGAGCTATGATGAAGCTAGTTGGCTGTTAGGGTTCTACTTTTATATCCAGCAAATCTGGCTTGAATTGTTAGTTTGTCCAGAAGAAATAAAAAACGTGAGAAAAGGAGCTTGTATGGAATTATCATTCCCACAGCATCCCCTCTATAAACTTCCAGAATCTGACAGTTTAGGAATATCCCATGGAAAAGTTGCATTGATGCCTCTGAATTCAGTTTATGTCTCTCCTAAGAATTCTGTATTTCTTTTTAATTCAATTTTCCTTTTAAAATCAAATTAGATGGTACTGACTTCAATAATGTGCTGCATGCAAAAATATTTTTTGTGTTTGTTTCCCGAGTATTTTGACTTCCATTGAGAGATACCATATATAGTGATTTCCTATTTTCATTTTTAGACTATATTTAGACCTCAGTGATAATCTCTTATTTTTTTTAACATGTTTTGAGGTGAAGGTATCAGTTGAAACAAAAATTCAAGATCAGGATGCACTACAGATTTGTAGAAGAATTTAAATGTCGTTTGTTTTCCTATTTCTTTTTTACTGTCAATCAGTATCTAAATTACCTTTTGAACAGTACTTAAGAAACTATTAATTTATTCTAAGTGTCCATTATAAATGTAAAATCTCTCAATTGAACTCCATCTTTATTTATTAAAACGAAGATTCTTTTATACCTTATGTTTTATTTCATACAGATTAACTTTGAATTTAATTTGTCATTTTATCTCCAGGATCAATCTCTTTAAATTTACAATTCAACTTTGGCAGATTAGTGAGATGTGGCTTTATTATTTAAAAAAAAAGTCTAGTTTTTCCTTTATTAAAATTTATCAATGTGTCCCCTAATATTTATTCTCTATCAACATCTATGTCAGTCTTTCTGGAAAGGAAACTAAATTTAGAACTCTCCTTAGAACCTTTCTTAGACATCAGTTGTTCCCGAAACACTCTACTTCCCTTGACACCAAACCTAGTATTAATAATACACTTGATGTCCCAGGTATGTAGTATAATACTTGCAGTTCCCAGCACCTCAAATATATGAATACATTGGGTCCTAATGCTTTCTGAGTCCTTGATCTTGGACAAATCATCAAAGGCTGGACTGAAAGAAATAAGTCCCATTGGTTTCAGAGTAGTGTTTTAATGCTCTGGTTTGTAGTTAGTCTTTTCATTTCTTCAGTGAGCATTTAATCTCTTTTCTTTGTCGCTTCTAGTGCGAATTACATAAGAATTTTTTAAAAAATGGGGGTTTTTGGTCACATTTTGAACAGGTGCTGTCAATGTTACATATGCCACAGTTCCAGGATTGGTCTCCTTAAGTAATCAGACAGAGGAGATCTTGGCTGAACCAGGAGCTGATTATGTAGCTGTTTCTGACTCGGTGATTTTGGAAGAAGGAGAAACATCAGCTGCCATAAATATTACTATTCTAGAGGTAAATTCTATGTCCTTTCACTCTATACTTATTTGTATGACAACTGAAAAGGAATATTGTGGAACCTGAATCTTTCAAGCTGTATTACTTGAAGTTATCAATTTTACTGTAATTTAGAAAGACTGCTTTGGTCTTTAATGGCAAAATCACAGAAGGACAATTAATAACAGAAAACAGTGCTACTTATAGTGAAATGAAATTTAACTCTCTCATTTAGACTTTATTTTCTGATATGCAGACCAGTGTAATTCATTGCTTGCTACAGGCTCTTATATTATCAGTGGTTGCTATTTGTGCCGTTTAAATTGAGCAGAAATTTATTCACGTCTAGTTCAGTGTTACCACAATCTTTTCCATTAAATGTAATGTCTTGCTTCATAATTAACATTTAATGTAAAAAAGTTCTGGGAAAATGGAAACAAATTAGTTCCAGTGTTGCTATAAAGGTAGAGACTTGTAGTGTGTTCCTTTTTGGCAAATTCTGTGATTGTTTCTCAAAGAAAATGAAAAGAGGATTTACTGGATTTGTGTTTTTTAGGATGATGTACCAGAAGTGCAAGAATTCTTCTTGGTTAATTTAACTTCAGTGGAACTTATCATGAACCATTCAACTTCCTCCCCACCTAGGCTGGGTAAAACAATTTACAAACAATTATGCTAATTTTATTTTTATATCAATTGAATGCACATTATATGACTTTGGCATATTATTATTCTACTCGCCACTTCCCAAATAAGACAAAATGAGACAGGGTATTCTTCAAGAAACATTGTAGAACATCAAACATAGTCATTATTGCACACGGGCTTCTTAGTTTTTAAAGCCCTGTAAAAATTATAAGACAATTTTTGCAGAGGAGTTATTTAGTAATTAGCAGTTGGAGAACACAGTTATCTCAAAAGTTGCATTGGCAATAGGTTAAGGTGGTTTTAATTTTCAATTTAATGATGGACACAAGTATGTACAAAGAATTCCTTCAAGTAATTCCTTTGCTTACATTTTCAAAAGTATCTTTTTATTACTCTTTATCAGATTTACTTTTAGGAGTCATGATCTATTGTATTTCTTATCTTCTACAGATCTTAATTTATTGTTTGGTTATTTACATCCTCATTTTGCTGCTGAACTCAGTAACATAGCTGTCATTGGCTTTAAAGACAGTTGGGTTATCCTGTGGCACCAGTGACTAATTATGCTGATTATTTCTAACATCTTCTATGACTCTCTCCCTTTCTTTGCATGCGTATTGAAGTGACAGAGTTAATTCGTTTCAGACTGAAAGGTAACTTGCAAGACGGATTGTGATGGGGAGACATTGAGCTGTGATTAGTTGAGTCTAAAATTTAAAACATTAAAAGAGTAACATTAAAGTATGAAGGCTTTCCTGATTTAAGTTGTTCTGTGTGCAGTGTAATCTTACCTTCTGCTGTAAGTAGTTAGTAGTCTGAGTCATGACCATTTGACTGTGTTGTACTTAGGATGATGAGATAATAGTTTTAATCCATGAGGGAAAAGTCTGTCCTCATTATAAAATGTCACAATTTTTTCTGTTATCAGATTGTATTCTAATCTTGTTTTCCCTTTTTGTATATTTTTGTTGTTATGAGAATTCAAATCCTTGTTAGTGCAATGCAACCCCATAGAAAATCTTTAATACAATTCTATGTGTCTAATATCAAAAGTGATGGGTGTTCTGCACATGATATTGACATGCAATTAATTATACCCATCTGGAGTATATAGTAAATGCTGTCCCCGTTTTAGCCATGTACATACAAAATGTGATGTAGGTCTGGGATGTCTGTGAGACACAGTTAAACACATGGAACTTAAGTGAACTTTTTTTCTGATCTGAGACTTCATGGATATGGAGCAGAAACAACAAAGCATAAGGACAGTTCTGTTTTCTTTGTGCTGCTCTTAATTCCATCATCTAGAAAACGTGGAAGAAAAGGCCCAACTCTGATACAAAAGTGGAAGGAATTAAGAAAAGGGAAATTTTTTTGATACTTGAGAATGATGAAAGAAAAATTAATGAAGTTAATGGATAGAAGAAAGACTTAAGATGGGCTAAAATGTCAGGAGGGCATCAGGGGAGGGGAAGGGTGCCAGATATGAAATAAGAGCTCTGATGTTGAAAGTGAAGTATTACAGATGTTGAGTGATTTATGACATGACAAGGGAAAATATCAGTTAGGAACCTGAAGGGTCTATATGCGCTGTAATCCCTATGGATTTCTAAACCTTTCTGCTGACTGTAGAGGTGTTGCCGCGGCTGCTCCTGTTCATCACTATCTCATAGTGACAAGTTTGGATTAATGGCAGTGATCTGTTACCTTTGTTCAGTTTTATCTAATTTAATAGAAATTTCTCTGATGGATCTAAAAATAGTATAGTTACTACAGATTTAATGGAGTCAATTTGGTTTGTAAAAATTGTCTTAATTTCTTTTTAATTTTTATTAAAAATTTGACATGAATTGAGGTAGTCGTGTGATGCTGTTTAAACAAAATAAGGCATTATTTTCTCAGAAGAACCAAGTTCTGACTGTCAAGTTCTGATCCCTGAAATTAGTGGAAATTGCTGGCATTAATCTATTATTCAGTATTTTCCCAGGGCACTACATGCAATAATCTTACAGAATTATTGTGAAGATACATGTGTTTTAATGTAGTGACAGAATGTTACAGTTCATAAACTAATTAAAAAGAAATTAATAATTCTTTTTTTATAGCATAATCTGTGGTGTGTGCCATTAAGATTTATTATCAGGCACTGAAACATGAATACGAGTTTATGTACTGGATCATTTATTATTATTTTCATTTATTACTATTTTTCCTTCCATATTCAGAATGGCATAGTCTGCAAAACATTAAATATCATTATAATAGAAACACACAAGGAATTGAGTCTTGATGAATTAAGACTTAATGAAAAATCTTGCTTCTGTTTTTCTACTTTTTCTCTGCCATGGGTGGGTTTTTTTCGTGGTTTTTTTTTTGTTTTTTTTTTTTTTTTAATGCATTAAATGTAGCGGTGGTAATTCAAGGCACTTGGATGCCTTGTCACAGTTCTAATAGTAAGCTAGTAAAGACAGATTTTCTTCAAGCCTTTCCAAGTATCCTATCCTCTATTTTCTCCTCCACATTTTGGAAATGGAAAATTATGTATTTCTTCTACAAAATTAGTAAAGATAAAAAGAAATGCTTCTGTTAGTCTTGAACATAATGAAAATGAACTCTATTTTTCTTACATACTTGTCCTTCTGTTTTCCTTTTTAGATGTGGAGGGTTTAGCTTCTCAAATTATTATTGATGCTAATGATGGAGTAAGCGGAGTAGTTGAATGGGAAAGTACCAAGTGAGTATTGTAACCTTGAAGAACTCCCTATGGAAGTTAATGATTAGTGTTGCCCAACTATTTTTATTTTCAGTTAACAGTAAAACTCCTATTAATAATAGGATCAGATCTTTGAGATGACAACACATCATTCAGTTCAGTGGAACTGGATAGATAATTCCCACAATGGAAACCAACATTTACAGTATGTTTACTCAGAAATCTCATGCTACCATGTACATATTTTCACTATTTTCCTCTGGTATTATGAACTTTTGTCACGCTCTCAAGCCTCCATGCAGTGCCCCAGCCTCTGTATCCATGTAAGCAGGCACATTGGCATCTCCCAGATCTTTTTCTCTTAGTTCGAGGAGCTAGGAAGAAGGCATCCATGCTCAAAAATGGGCTTAATCTGCCACTAATAAGTAAGGGAAAAGGATCCTATAGTTCAATTCCATTTTGATAAGAAAAAAAAGTATAATAGTTGCATTAGATCATTGGTAATGATGCCTTATTGTAATAGTGCCTTTTTCCTAAAAGGTAGAGGGGATGATTTTAAGTGAAAATATAACAATTATCTACTATCTTATTAAAAGAACATGCTCAGTGAGCACTGAGAAATTGTCTTGGTTTTTGTTTTAGTTTTGAAGTTAATGAATCTCATGGGAATCTGACCATAATGGCGTACCGAAACAAAGGATCTTATGGCAATGTGTCTGTGTTTTTTTATGCCCAAAATTTGGAGGCACAGCTGGGTTTGGATTTTAATGTGATCTCAAGGGTAAGAAGCAAATTTTACATCTAGTAGTTTTCATTTCTCCAACTTCCTCAAAAGAACATCTTCTTATTTATTCTGCAGAATGGTCACTAGTACAGCTAGATTTCTGAACTCGTTTCAGTTGCTCTGATCATCTGGATAGAGTGAGATAGATTTAGTCTTCTTATTTTAGTCTTTCTTTTTTAATACTGAAGCATTTTTAAATATAAGGCTCATTGTAAATTTTCAAACATCTATTTCAAATACAATTTTGCTTAGACAGGAGCATATAAGATTTCATGTAAGTTTTAATATGTTTTGAAACAGAACTTTGAAAGTGAATTGCTCTTGCTTGTCCTCACTCTGCACTGTACTAAACTATTTGACTGTTTTTCTTCCTTTTCAATCAATTTATAGGGACATAGAAATTACGCCTCTTCTTGATTCTTTCTTCCTCCCTAGTTAAGGCAATTCTGCTTTACCATAGTTTAAAATTTCTGTGTACATTATCAGCTATTGAATATTCAATGCTTTCTGTGTTTCAATGCTAGACTCTCTTTTTTGCTGATGGAGAAAGGAATAAATCTGTTGTTGTTGTGATTTGTGATGATGATATTCCTGAAGGTGTTGAGAAGTTCCAGTTAATTCTAACAAATCCCTCATTTGGCCTGGAATTAGGGGAGAACACAACAGGTAAAACTTAGTTTTGATGTTCTCAATCTTCAGAATTTTATCTCAGTCACTTTAATTTCATTCTTCTGAATAATCATGTTTTAGAAAACACCAGTGCACTCCTATTGTAAATTATTAAACTCATTTTGAAAGTTCTTAAGCATCCCTGTGAAAAATGTAAAACTAACAAAATAATATGTAAATTAAGGAATCAGAAAATGCAAAAGCTGGATGTTTTAATAAGAGAGTCTAGATTCTCACTTTCTAGAAACCCTCCTAGAGAAAGCAAAATACTTACATATTCTGTCAAGTAATATCAGGGACATAAAAGCAATATACAGCAATTAAAGAAAGAATGGATTTATGTAGATATTTATTTATTTGTATATGTGTGCAATTATATTTTTACTATGTTACTCAAAGTGTATTTCTCAAATTTCTCATATTTATTTTTCAAAAGCCACAATTAATATATTTGCCAATGATGATGGACATGGAATTTTGTCGTTCAATAACAGTGATCACTTCTTCCTAAGAGAGCAAACAGCTCTCCATCTGATGGAAAGTGTTGCAGTATTAAATATTATTAGAGAACCTCCTCAGGGAATATTTGGAACAGTGTCTGTTCAATATCTTGTAAGTGAAATTAATTCTTCAGAGCCATCAGTGGATTTGACCCCATCTCAAGGATACATTGTGCTGGAAGAGGGAGTCAGATTTAAGGTAATATGATAGTTATAACGGAAAAAGTGAAGAAGGCTTTTTTTTTTTTTTTAATTTTTGAAATATTTCAGCAATTTTCTTTTCATGTATTAATTTTTTCTTATGTTTTCCTTAATTCTCAGAATAAACTGAGTTGTGGGAGTGCAGAAAAATTGAGTATGCTTTTCTGTAGATATTTGTCTCTTTGTAATAGTTCAGGTAAACTGAAAGCAATATAATGGGTATATAATATGATGTGTGTATAGGACCATTTATTTATATGTGTTCAGTACGTAGCTGAAAGACAAACTTTGACATGAAGGCATAATTTACTACTGTAAATAATTGCAGTGGAATTAAAAGTACCATTCCTTTATGGGGCCTGAACTGAAGAGAGTATGCTGCAGCAGAGGCAAAAGGAGTCAGCTTTCAGAGTTTTAGAAATTGAAAATTATTTATTTTTCTGGCAGTATTAATACCACTGCTTCTGTACTGTCCCCACAAGATTGTCAGCTAGACAATGAGCTATATTAAGTGTGTCAATAGTAGGTTAGTATATTATGGTTAGGTGAGTAGAATCTGAAACAAACCTTCCTGGAAACACTGGTTTTCAGTTTATGAACCTAAAATGCATTTGGCACCCCAGTGACAGCCAGTTTAGCAGATCTGTGAGAAGTAGGGATTAAAAGATTTATCAGTACAGTCTTTAAATATGGCTTATTGCAGAAGTAAATAGAGATCTAAAATGTTGCAAGCTCTATTTTAGTTCCAGGTCTGTCATTACTAAATAATTTTTCTAAGGCAAATCTACATGTACTACTGTAACTTTAACCTCTTTGGGTAGTGGGGAGAATGACAGTGAAAACACCTACTTCTTTCTAGACAGTTCTCTGCTGATATGAGACCATCTTGAGACAATCCTTTTCTTATCCACCATGATGCAGTAGAGGGAATAAAGCATCAAGAAGAGAGTATTTCAAATAGTCCTCTATTGCCTTTTTTTCCTTCTTTGATGCGAGTATCAGAAGTGTAACTACCCTGTTTTCCATGAATTAGTTCAGTTGACAATTAAAGTAAACCCAACTTGACTGAGCTGCATTAGGGGATCAGGTAGCTGTGTGGGGACCTATGAATTACCAAGGAATGTGTGGAGTAAGTAAAAAACAGAAGTATGAAAAAGGATCAAAACCTGTTGCATTTCAGACAATGTTATGATAAGAGGAAAGAGGGGAAGGGAAAAATAAGTGGATATGCCCACGTTAGTGTTGCACTAATGGAGGTCACCAGAGGGATTACTTTAGAACCCCAGCCTGGACTGTCCATGCCTTACTCCTGCCTTCTCCAGTTTCAAGAGCTGCTATTGTGCTGCCCTGCTGTCCAGAGCTGTCCAGAGAAAGAACAGAAACAGCAGCATGGGCTGAATAGCATTGCCATTGTTAGCTGTCAAGTATCAGCAGCTTTCTATGTTTATTTCTTGTCAGACACTGCATATTTCTGCAATCCTGGATGAAGAACCAGAATTGGATGAGCACTTTATTGTCACCCTGTTCAATCCAACTGGAGGAGCCAGACTAGGCACCAGAGTGCAAACTATGATTACGATATTACAGAACCAGGCTCCACTGGGGCTTTTCAGCATCTACCCAGTTACTAATAGGTACTGAATCCTGATTCAATTAAAATCAAGTTTTTCATATTCCATAGAGATGGTTTCCCTTTAAAAAATTAATAATCCAATTGTAAAATTTATTATTTTAAAAAGTACACTGTCAAATACTATTTCTGCTATACAGAAGAATAGAAAAACGCTTAAAATGAACTATTCACCATTAGAAATGTTGATTTCTCTATGCATTTTGCCTTGAAACAGTACTTTGTTAGTCCCCAAACATTTCACTAATAGTAATCGATAATAAGAATTCCAAACCATAGACCAGTGCCCTGGGAATCAGAAATTTTCTAATTTACCTATTTATTTAAGCTTGTGTAAGATGCACCCTCACTCAGGGCTGTTTTTCAGAACAAAATGAGCTGTCTTACTTGGATAAGCTCAAGAAGTGGCCCTTGGGAATCTCATGAGGTTAAACAAGACAAAGTGCAAAGTGCTGCACCTTGGTCAGAGCACCGCCAGTACAGTACAGCAGCAAGAGCTGCCCTGCCCCAAAGGACTTGGGGGTGCTGGTGAGGGGCTGGACATGAGCCAGCCATGGGCACTCCCAGTCCAGAAAGCCAAGTTTGTCCTGGGCTGCATCCAAAGCCCTGCAGGCAGCTTTGGAGGGAGGGGGTTCAGACCCTCTGCCCCCTCTGGTGAGACGTCACCTGCAGAGCTGCCTCCAGCTCTAGGGTCCTCAGCACAGCAAGGACATGGAGCTGTTGNGAGGCCACTCAGTTGATCAGAGGCATGGAACAAAGTGCAAAGGCTGAGAGAATTGGGATTGTTCAGCCAGGAGAAGAGGTGGCTTTGGGCTGACCCCATTGCAGCCTTCCAGTACCTAAAATAGGCCTGTCCGAAAGTTGTAGAGAGACTTTTGGCAAGGACAAGTGACAAGGCAAGAGGCTTAAATGGCTTAAAACTTAAAGACAGTATGTTTCAATTAGAATCAGGAAGAAATTGTTTACTGTGAGAGTAGTGAGGCACTGGCACAGGTTGCCCAGAGAAGCTGTGGATGGCGCATCCCTGGAGGTGTTTAAGTCCAGGTTCAATGGAGCTCTGAGCAATCTGGTTTAGTGGAGGATGTCCCTGCTTATGGCAGGAGAGTTGGAACAAGATGGTCTTTAAGGTTTTTTGCAAACCAAACCATTCTATGATCATATGAGTCTATGATATGGAATGATGTTTTCAGAAATCATTCAGCCTTACCCATACAGTTAAATTTCAGGCTGGTTTAAGATTTTTTTGAATTTCGCATGATTTCATCACGGTCTTGTGTGAAGAAATATTGGGCAACTTTAATTTGTATTAGTATCACAGAGCTAACTCAGTATTTTCTTATCATTGCATATTCTATGCTGAAAGCATACAGTAAGAATCCTATTATATTACAAAAATAATACTTCTTAAAATTTTTCTTCGCAATTCTCAAATTTAGGACAAATATCTTCACAGTTGAAGAAGCGAACACTACAGTTTATTTGAAAGTTTCACGGAGTAATGGGCTCAACGTGTCTGTGAGTGTTGAGTGGGAGACACTGTCGGATACTGCGTTTGGCATCAGTACGTTCACTTCATCAGGAGCATCCTTTGCTATTTTCAGAGTGGAGATAGCTACAGAGCAACCAAACATACCGAAGATATAACTTTGGAATGAAAATTCACTTATAATATTCCTAAGATATCAAAATTCATTAATCTTGGGATTCATCAAATCTTGGGTGCTTAAGAGTCATTGTCATCAGCCACTGCTGCCAGAGTTTCAACAATCTGTATTGCTCTTTCTGTTGCTTCTGTATTTTCACAAGGCCTTTGATTTATAAAATCTGTTCTTTGCTACCTGTAATTCTGGATTTTTCTAATATAATATAAAAGACACAATTTTCTGTAAGTGTTGAATGACTAGGCAGTTTAAGAATCTTAGTGCCATGACTACTTCTTGTGATGACTGAGGGAATGAGGATAAACACATTTTTAGTTTCTTTGTCACCTTTTTATTTCTTTCTATCTAGTTAATTTTCTCACTACCTAAATTCCAAACTGAGTTACTCTGAATCACACTCAAATTGCCTATGCATGTCCCAAATGTAATAATAATATAGGAGAAATCAATTTATTGTTTAACTCTCAGTACAACCTCAGTGCTATAACATTTCCATGCATTTACATGCACTTATACCAACTATTAGAATATATCAGAATATAGTTCAGGTGTTTAGAACAGGGTGCTAAAAATGTCAAGATTGTGGGTTTGACCACAGTATGAGCCATTCACTTAAGAACTGGACTTGATAATCCTTATGGGTCCCTTTCAACTCAGAATATTCTGTTATTTCTGATACTAGATTTGGTTTTGGCAAATAAATAATGAAAACAGTGTTGTGAAAGACCTTAAAAATAAATACTTTTTTCTTATACTGTATTGCAGGGGGTAGTGTCCGTGTTCTGTCTGTCTTGCAAAATTTTGTGGAGGAGTCAGCATCTAGCTGGTGTTTTTTTCCATCAGAAGAAATCCTGTATGGTGTGCTGTTGCGTTCACCTCCATCTGTGTTTTCTACTCTCTACCAGTGGAAAGGAGTTTTTGTTGCCATCGAGGTAAATGCTTGCTTACCAACACCAACTATGCTGCTTAATGAAACCTTGACATTTCAGTTCTACTGTTTTTGTTCCTCTCTCAGAATTTCAGTATGTGGAATCCTAAAAGCTGTGTGTCTTTCCAAATCCATGCCTCTCACTACCTTGTGATTACTCATGGAGGAAGCAGTCAGGGAGCATCCAACAGCAGTTTGTATGCATTCATGCCTGGACGCAAACTATTGAAGGTAAATCTGTGTTACTTATAAAATCATTAAATAAGGGGGTTAGAAAGGACTTTGTGAGGCCCTTCTGTCCCAGCCATGTTTTGGGAAAAAAGCACTCTGTTCTCAGCTAGTTTGTCAACTGTATACTGCATGAGTCAGTGATGTAATTAATGTCATGGTTTAGGCCAGGACAGGGTTAATTTTGCAGTAGCCAGGAGGGGCCATGGCTGGAACCCAGAGGTTATTCCATACCACTTTATGTAGTTTTCTGGGGATGGGAGAAGGAGGCCCTCCCGGGGGTTGGGGTAGTGTGGGCGCAGTTCATGTATTGACGGGTTGTGCATAGTGAGCATTTTCACATGTAAATCTTTGCCTCTTTCACTCTCTGCTATTATTATTGGTGTTTTTGCTGTTCATTTTCTCATCCCTGTTGCTGTTTGCAGTAAATTGTTCTTATCTCAACCCGTGATCTTCACCTTTTATGCTTCCAATTCTTCTCCCCATCCCACTGCAGGGCAGGAGAGGAAGAGGAAGCATGGTTTGTAGTGTTTCAGGGGGAGCACTAAATTGAAAAATACCATTCCTAAACCATGACAGTTATTACAGCTTGTTGTCTAATGTTTCTTATAGTCATAATTTGAGGGTGAGATAAAATCACCTTGGAAGTGAAGAAAGAAATTGTGGAGAAATGAGGTCATAGAGTATTTTCTGAAAAATGTATGACAAGTAAGATTAATTTTTTAAAATGACCCCACATATATTTTTAAAATTATAAAATTACAACTATGACAATTTCTGTATGTTTTATATGTAATTTTACAGTTTTTTTAAAATATGTGTGTATATGTATAAACTTGAACTGACTTCCAAATACCATTTTTGCCATATTTTCCTTATAGCTACAGACCCTCTCTATTTTGAATGCCACACTTGTCAAACATTTTGCTGTGGATGAGGAAGACTATTTGGTTTTTGTGAGTGATACCACCAGCTTCAGTTCCATCCAGGTGAGAATAACACTTCTCTTCCATGGCTTTGGTGCAGACAGTTTGGTTAGTTTTCAGTTTGAAATCTGAAGGAAATATACAAAAAAAAGTAAGTATAAATTCCTGGAAAATTAGTTATGTTTCTATTACAGATTTATGAGACAGAAAATTCTAGACGTGTTTAAATGTAACGACCCTTCTTACATTAGTATGTTATTTAGACTTGGTTTGATTATATTGCTACTGTCTTTTCTATTTTGAAGTCTATTACGTTAAAGAGCTATAGGAATAGAAGTAGCTTCTGACCATAAACCTGTTCACCTGAAGAACAGAAACAGGTGCTTGCAGTAAGGTAGTTAGTTATAGTTGCTTGTCAGTGTGCTTCCACCATAATGTAGGATCCACCACAGAAATTAGGAATTCTGTTAATTGTAAGTCTTTCCAATTTTTCATCAAATCACTTAATTTCTTCCTAATTTTATATTTATAACATGTAAGTGCACATTATAAATATATAATAAAATGTATTTTCTATTTTTACAGGTTTTTCAGTGGAATAAAGATAAATTTGTGCTGCATCATCAACTTCCACTTTACAGAGCTCTGAGTATTGCCTTGTTTCCCCGTGGAGGCATTATGTACTTATTAGTTTCTTTGTCAAGTACCAGCCAGAATGTAGTCTTGTACCAATGGCTGAATAATGAGTTTAGGAATCTTCATCAGTTACCAGGAAAAGAAATAAAACACATGGAGGCCTGGACTTCTGGATCTGATATATATTTAATTGTTGCAAAAGGTATTCAGCAGAAAGCAAACACGGAGTTTGCTAAGTATGTGCTGGCTTGTTTGATAACAAAGTTGTTTGGAATAAAAGGGGTTTAGAGAGAGATTAAAATATTGCTGGAGGTGACAATTTGCTGGAAAGAGCCTTTTCAAAGCAATGTGTTTTTTCCTTCAGAAAATGAAAGCATTGTGTTTGTTCTCAAATATTTATGAAACTAATAAAATATTTTCTCAAGAACAATAGGAAATAATAACTCCATTCGTCTAGGTGCTAATTGCACCCTTTCTAAGCTTTTCTGAGCTTTCTTGTATGCAAAGATCATTGTTCAGCAAAGAACTTTTTTTTACAAGTGTGACACTTTAGACATGGTTTTATGTCAGCATCCCTATGACTGTTTAAAAATGCACATTGCAGTTCGTAGGTTTTTTTGCACTTGACTGTTGTCTGCTGGGATTTTTAGTGTTCTTATATGTGAATGGCTGCAGAAAAGCCCTTAAATTATGTCATGGAATAAATCATCTGATGGGATATCATGCTATGGAGTTATGCAAGTAAAAAGGAAGATACAAACACTGATCTCTCTTTGTAATTAAAGTTGCCAGTCTCTGCCTTTGAATGGCCACCAGTGTGTGATTTAATTAACAAGCAGCAATATAATGCATGTTTTGTCATTTTTCTCCTTTGTAGAAACTGGAAATTCTGAAATTTTCGTCTGGGAGACGGGGCAGTCTACCTTCAGACACTTTCAGTCTCTTCCAGTCTCTGCTGTAAGAAACATCCATGTGTTCATGCCTCCTTCAGGTTTAGGTGAGATTTCGTTTAGAGTACTGAAATTTAAGAAATGTATGCATTCAATTTTCATATTATGTATCAGATTTTTAAGAGATACTTTTACAATTGTGCTGCCAAGGGCATTTCTGGTGTTACAAGAGTTTTTAAATATATCACTAAATATTTCTTTTTTTCTCTTCCTTGCTCAATGTAGTTCACATCCTACTCTCTGGTAAGGACTCAACAGCACTGTACTCCTGGAACTCAGAAGGGAACCAGTTCTGTCTGGTGCTGGAAGCTCCATATGCAGATCATATCACTTCCACTACTGCAAGGTCTCTGAACTCCAGCAAGAGCTTGATTGCTCTTTCCATAGAGTCCAGCTCCCAGATTTATGAGCTGACAGCTATCTCCAAGCAGTCAGATTTTATACCTAGGTAGGTTCTTTGGTCTGTCTCCCAGCTCTTGCATTCCTTTTTCTGTGATCGCCTTTTTGTTATAGTGGAGACCATTATAGACACCTGTGTGTGCTGTGTTTATTAACACTAAAAAGAATTTTTCACAGGTAGCCTTAGGATAACTTGAAGTCAAACTTCTCACAATTTAATTTAAAATATGGAATAAAAGGACTTGCAGTTAAACTTGATATTGAAACTTTTAATTAAGATAAATCAAATTACATTATATTAATAATAAATTCCCATTACTATATATCCTATTGTAATTAACAACAACAACAACAACAACAACAACAACAACAACAACAACAACAACAACAACAACAAAAAAAAAACACCACAAAAAAAACCCAAAAAACACAAGCAACATTAATCCCACAACCTTTAAACCTCATTGACTTACTCAGGAATATAAACAACAATTTCAGCATCAAAAATGCTCTTTAAATTTTCAGTAGTGCTTTCAAAGTTCGTTAATCATATCCTCAGTTTATAATTACTTGATGTGTTTGTTTGTATGCTAGTTCAGGTGAATTGGTATTTGAGCCTGGGGACATGGAAGCTGTGATAGCAATCAATATACTGGATGACATCATCCCAGAGGAGGAAGAATGTTTTCAAGTGTGGCTGAAAAACCCTAAAGGAGGGGCAGAGATTGGTGTTCACAGTTTTGTTAACATAATTATACCTCCCAATGACAATGCCTATGGAGTCATTGCATTTGCTCAGGTAAAACTCTTAAGGTAAATCATTAAAATATGTATATATAATTTCTGAATAACAGAACACAAACATACTAAAATGGCATGTGATGGTATTCTTTTTCTAAAGTCTTGTAGCGACCTGAGACAGAAAGGCTTTGACTTCCATTTAGCATTATTACTTACATATAGATGACAGGCAATAGAAACTCAATTTCAGTCTGTCACTATTATAGCATTTTTATTATCCCTTTACATTTAGAACGACACATTAATTTATCAGTTTCATTTTGCAGCAACCTAAAAAATTAGTTTTCAGATGGCATATATAATAACATCATAGTTTCTACTAATTGCTTAATCAAGGGAATTAAGTAAAGATTCTTTTCCTCTAAAATAGTCCTGCCACAGGATGAGCCCATCTGCCTGAATAAAATAAAAAAAATTGGAGAAAATGTCAGACTGAAAGTATTATTTGGAGTTGTGATTCTTAAATCATCAAATATTGTAGAAGTTACGTGAACAGTACTAAATGCATAATGAAGATATAAAACACCAAAGAATCATCCCTGAAATGAAACATTGCATCTGGACTTGTGTGAGGAGGATGATTAATAGTAAAAGTAACAGCAGTAAAAATATGTCTGTCTTGAAAGTCTACATGTTTGTTATTTGCTTCACATGATTTGGACATAAGATACTGTACTAAAAAAAAACAAACCAAAAACCATTGAATTTTTGCCTAGGATGAAGAGGTCTGACATTTCAAATTCATATGTTCTTGAAATTTGAGCCTCTTGAGTATTAAGATATATAAAATTTAATCAATAGACATGCATTTAGCTGCTTAAGAGCAGATTAATTTATTGCTGCCCAATGTCTCTGGCCCCCTTTGAATACCCTGTTCCCTAAAGAAACTTTTCTTTCTAAGAAATAATGCTTTGTTTTTGCTGCTGTATGTTTTCCAGAGTTCTTTATTTAAGCAAATTGAAGAAATGGAACAGAACAGCTTGATCACCCTAAATATTGAACGTTTAGTAGGAACATATGGACGAGTTACAGTAGAGTGGATCGCTAATGGGAGCATAAGTGATGTATTTCCAGCTTCAGGAATGGTATTTAATAATATCACTGTTATTGGGGAAGCACTGACTGTATTGTATCAGACAATGGATAAAGATGTACTGAGTGAGAGGAACACTACATGTTAACACTTTTCTGTTAATCCCTGCTTCCTGGTCCCTTTCTGTGATTCTAGCAGTTTCTGCTTCTGGCTGGCACATAATACAGCGATATCACTGTAACACTTCTAGAACCTGATATTGTAATGCTGTCCAGGTGATGGAAATGTGTATCTGTAGTATCCTATTCCCATCTTCCTTTCTTCCTGCTGTGAGATTCAGCTACTATTTGCATGGCAATCTGGGAGTGTTTGCTTTTTGTCCTGACCTTCTCAATACAATGGAGAACTTAAGTGGCCTAACAGAATATAACAAGTCCCAGTTTTTTATGTTTCTGAGACTTTTAGATTCTCAGCCATGTTAAAACCCAGTTTTTTCCTGTGGCCAAAGCTCTTTATATGCGTTAGGACTGGCAGGATCCAGTTTCTGTAAATCAAAGTCCTCCACCTTGTGGCTGTCTATAGCAGACACAAAGCCCAAAGAAAAATGAAGAGACAAATAGATGGACTGGAAAATCAAGGATGCCAAAACAATCATACTGAAGTTTCTAGAGTACTCCTTGAGCATTCCAGCTACATACCACAGGAGTACACTGCATAGCTTTGCAGACAAGGAGAGCCAGAAAGGTGTATTAAGTGGAAATTTCTGTTTGTCCTCCACATTATTTGTAGCCTAAGTGTTTATTAGACATATCTTCCTTGTTGAGGGACACCAAATCAAGTGGCAGGCCCTTTGAATTTAAAAATAAAAATATAGGTAGACAAAGCATGTATCAATCATTTTATCTGAAGAAGAAGAAAAAAAGAAGTTGAGTAGCCATTTCTTTACATAGCAATGATTTTAATCGATATTATATGTTCATCCTTCTTTTGATATGGATATATGTGATGTGTTGACCTTAGCTGTCTAAAAACCCCAGACTAGTTCTTTCTTACTCCCCCATGTGAGCAGGATGAGGAGAAAATAAGGTGAAAAATCTTGAGATAAAGGCTGTGTAATAAGAAAAGAAAAAGCCATTGTCTACCTGGATTTCTCCAAGGCTTTTGATGCAGTTTGCCCTATCCTTCTTCTAAATAAACTAATGTGTCATTGCTGCCCCCAGGGAATGGTGGTAAATAGCTCCTTTTCAGACTGACAGCCTGTCACAAATGTGGTCACTCGGGGATCAGTATTGGGCCCAACAGTGTTTAATATCCTCATAAGTGATGTGGATGATCAGATCAGGTGTACTCTGATGAAGTTTCACGATGATACCAAACTAAGTGAGGAAGTGGACACTTTGGAGAGCCACCCAGCAGCAAGACCTCGAAGATTCATCAGAAAGAAGTTATGTACTACGGAAAACATAATCCAGGAGTGCAGCACCCACTGGCATTTATCGTGACTAGGGATTAGCTCCAGGGAAAGGGACCTGGGGATCCTGCTGGTCGATAAGCTCAGTATAAGTGAACACTGAGGGAATCCACCAAGATGTTTCTGGGTTGCATCAACAAGGCCACTCCCAGCAGAGATGAAGCAGTCATTAGCCCATTCTACTGAATACTTTTTGGGCTACACCTGGAATTCTGTGTTCAGTTTTTGTCCCCGTTATGGAAAATAGATATGGGCAGGCTCATGGGGGTCTAGAGCTGGTCACAAATGTGGTCAGAGGACTGGGAAGCCTGTCATATGAGGGAAGGCTGAGAGAACTCTTCAACCTTGATGCAGAGACCTTATGTTCAGACCATGTTTCAGTATTTAAAAGGTGGCTCCAAAGGAGGAGACTTACATTTTACAAGGTGTCAGATTGAAAAGACAAGGGGTAACAGATGCAAGTTACTCCTGGGGAGATTCTCATTGGACATAAGAGGAAAATTTTTCACCATGAGAAAAATCATCCATTGGAATAATCCTCCCAGGAGAGTTGTGGACTTCACAAAACCGCCACTTTTAAGATTGAGTTGGACAGGTTGCTGGGCCATCTTGTTTAGACTGTGGTACTGCCAAGAAAGACTGGGCCAGATAATCCTTGTGGTCCCTTCCAACCTCGTATTCTATAATTCTATAAGATATGTGTGTGTGTATGTATATGCATTTTATAACTGATAGTTTATAGAATAAAACTCTAAGTTTAACAATGCTGACAAGAAATTTGACTTTCCCCCCCCCCTCTAAAACTTTAGATTACATTTTCAGAAGGTCAGGCCCTGTCTACAATCACTCTGACAGTCCTCGCGGACAGTGTTGCAGAACTTTCAGAGGCAGTGGAAATCATACTCACCCGTGTTACCACTGTGGATGTTCAAGATACCACAAAAGGAGCTGTCATTGATCCTGAAAGGGCAAGAGCTGTACTTACCATTTTACCCAGCGACTCTCCACATGGTGTGATTGCATGGCATATGGAGTCTCTCTTTGTTAAAATCACAGAGCCAGAAGGTAAGTCTATTTCTTGATTCTTAGGAAAGAATGTATGTTTTCTCAAAGTCAGCATTGTTGAGCTTATAATACTGGTTACACCCACACATCTATATGTATGTATGTATGTATATGTATATATTCTATATATATATGTCAGCAGGTTTTTATTAAAATGTAGCATAAATATCCCTTAAAGTATGTTACTATGCTGTATTTTACATTGCATGCATCAATATTCCCCAGCCATTCTTGTTTGAGAGTTAAGTTACAAATCACTAATGCATAAAATACGTCTGTTTATATAAAAAGCAGAAGTTGCCCATTTAATGGGATTGCTATATTATTTAAAATAATTTACATAGAAAGATTTTCCTCTTGAAGTGGCTCAGAAAGGGAAGCTTTTTACTCAGAGGATCAAGGAAAGGAAGAAAGCAGACCAGGAGTGAATTCCACTTCAGGAATTTGGTTTTCCTTCCAAGCACCAGTTAAGAAGGATCTCCCAGGCAGTTGGCCAGAGGGGAATTGCCATGATGCTCCGGCTTCTTCCCTCTCTCCTGACTCAGGAAGCTAGCTGGCAGTCTTTGGGGCTCTTCCCACAGCTACATGATGTGCTATTCGTATTATAACAACCCATTTAGGATTTTCTAATGATTTAATATTCTGTCCATATTAATAAAATAGATACACAAAAAATACTTCTTCCATCAGAGTATATTATCACAGGTAAAACATTCTAGCATGTCTATTTTCAGGTGTATTGGTGTTGGTTGCCCCTTTTTGAGCAAGGAAGTAATGTAATGTGTTGATATCTTACAAATTATAAACATTTATACTTTGAAGTTAGGATTCAAGGAAGTTTCCTAGCTTCCACTGGTTGCACAGGTTTGTTTTTTTTCCAGTCTTTGACTGTTGTATATTTAATGAATTGTACACAAGTGCTATCTATGAAATACTATCTGGTTAAAATAACAGGTTTGAAATACACACCTGTTTACATTTTATCTGTTTCTATTTCTCCAGTCATAAATGCACCACTTTTAGCCAGATTATGTGTTTCATCATTTATTGGATAAAATTACAAATCTGCTTTCCCAAAAGGGTGCTGAGCCTGACTGATACAAGTCTATTTAACCTCCTCAGTATTTGAGTTAAGGAAATGTGATGTTTACAGCCAGAATGACTGCCTTCAATACCACTTTCTGTGTTAGAATCAATAGTGATGGCCTAGGCATGAAAGGTCAGGCAAGTTATTGAGATGGAAGTTTTGAAGGATAACTGAATAAAAGTAGAAGTGTTGAAGTAATAATTTGTGTAATACACATACAAAATGGTAGATATTCCATATCTTATTCTTCTTCTAGATCTGGTTTTTAAATGCACAGTAAATACCTCTAGATGTGGGTACTGTTTTGTGTGTTCACACCAGCTGTGTGTGCTCATCTGCTTAAGCCCTGGAATTATCCAGGGGCTGTTGTGCCTCTGAGCAGAATTGAAGTGGGTTCTAGCAAGCAGCTCCAGTAGTTAGGTGAGCTGAAAATCAAGCAGGCCAGGAGTTAAAATAGGGTTTTCATAGGGCTCCATCCTAGTCTCAGTTCTCTTCAACATCTTTGTGGACAACTTGGATGCAGAGCTCTTAGGAATAGAGTACTAAGTTAGCTGACAACATTAAATTGGGAGGAGCTGTTGACTCCCTTGAGGGCAGAGAGGCCCTGAAGAGACCTCAACAAATTAGAGTGACCTTGACAAATTAGACAGCTGGGCAATCACCAACTGTATGAAGTTCAACAAGGGAAAGTGTTGGATTCTGCTCCTGGGATGAGGCAACCCTGGATGTATGGACAGAATGGGGAATGAGGCTGGAAAGCAGTGCCATGGAAAGGGACCTGGGGGTCCTGGTCTGTGGCAAGTTGAACATGAGCCAGCAGTGCCCTCGCAGCCAGGAGGGCCAAGCTTGTCCTGGGGAGCATCAGGGACAGCATTGCCAGCTGGGCAGGGGAGGGGATTGTCCCACTCTGTTCTGAGCTGGGGAAGCCTCACTTCAGTGCTGGGGGCAGTTTTGGGAAACACAATATAAGATATTAAACTATTAGACAGCTTGTGGAGGAGGGCCATGAGAATGGTGAAGGCCTTGAGGGGAAGCTGTATGAGGAGTGGCTGAGGTAATTTGGTCTATTCAACCTGGACAGGAGGAGACTGAGGAGAGACCTCATCACAGTTACAATTTCCTTGTGAGGGGAAGAGGAGGGACAGACCCTGATTGCTGCACTCTCTGGTGTCCAGTGACAGGACTTGAGTAAATTGCATGAGGCTGAGTTCAGGCAGATTTAGGTTGGATATCAGGAAAAGGTTTTTTACCCAGAGCCTGGCTGAGCACCGGAACAGGGTCCTCAGGGAAGTGGTCACAGCACCAGCCTGACAGAGTTTCAGGAAGTGTTTGAACAATTCTCCCAGGCACATGGTGTGATTCTTGGAGTGTCCTGTGCAGGGCCAGGTGTTGGACTCCAATGATCCTGATGGGTCCCTTCCAACTCAGTGTATTCATATTGTAAAACAATTGTATCTTGATTTCCTTCCCTCTCCTTACTATAGGGCAGGAGAATTCAACTACTGTTACTCTACAAATTGTTCGAGAACAAGGATTTTTTGGAGATCTTGCAGTTCAGTTGAGCACTGCACCAAACTTTGAACTCCCCCCCTCCAACCAAGCAACAGAAAATGAGGATTATATACTGGAAAAGAAAACAGTCATTATGGCAGAGAATGCAACAACAGCTTCTGTCATAGTCACTATTTTGCCTGTGAGTAGCCTAACAACTTCTTTAGCTATTAATATCCTTTAAGGAAATGGAAATGGTACTGATTTTATACTGGTAGTGTGACATAACATTCTAGAAATGGCTGTGCTGGGACCCTTGCAGCAACTTCTTTAAAAAATAACTTGCATACTCATCACTGTGAATGAGCCAAATTCTTTGTTTTATTATAGTCCCAAAATGTACTTATAATAATGAAAAAGGAAAAATGATTATGTATATTCTTTAAATATATTTAGAATAGAGGTACTGATTTCCAAGTCAGGGCTTGGTTTCTGAGAGCTGGCTGACTTTCTTCTAGGTAGCAGTAACAGGTGACAGCCAGCACTGCTTTCCACTGTTTTTGCACATCTGGAATCTGACTTGTCAGCTTCTATTTCAAAATCTCAGCAAATGTAGTCTTGTTCATCTTTCATATGGTATGAAGCAAGGGATTGGTTATATGGCCCCAAATGCTGAGAAGTTTTGAACAGTAAACAAGCTACCAGTAGTCAACTCTATTATAAACTTGCAATGTAT
>VXBN01015551.1:0-20757 GCA_013397395.1 Sinosuthora webbiana | reverse complement strand
CAGCTAGTCTCTACTGGAGATGCAGAGATATCCCCTGTAAATGGTAAAGAGTTAATTCAGTATATTCCAGTTTTTGATATTCTATATGAAAACTATTCTAAGTCTCTGCATATTATTTTCGTCTCCAGTGCTTAAGTATTTTGTGTGCAGCTAGTTGGTCACAATTTTGAATGTCAGGTTTTTTCCCTAAGTAACTTGTCTGAAGAAGTCAAAGAGAGTTCCATAGGCCCTCTATGAAGCTGATGTTTAACCACTCATGTCACAAAATTTACCAAAGGTAGCTCATTGCTTAATTTTCACTTACCCTGGGAAGCATTGTTCTCTTCATAGGTGTTGCAACCATCATTATTATGGGAGATGAAGGAGCTTCTGGGGTGGTTGGGATAGCCCATTCATCCAAGCACATTTTGATTGGAGAACCTTCAGGAAATTATAATGGAACTGCTCTTATTAGGTGAGTACAAATCTCATTTTTTCAAAGAAAGAACAGCAGCCCAGATTCAAAAGCTGTAAGACACCACATTTGGCAAGAATTTATTGAGTACTGCCTTTTATCATAATTTCTATAATCAGAACTATTTTAAAAACTAGGCGATTGGTTTTAAGGAAGGGCAGAATATACCATGTGTATGTCCTTTCAGTGTTAATGGGGAGGTCCAAATATTCCTCTGTTTCAAAGTTGTTTACAAAATTGATGCACCAAAGGAAAGATGATCTTAATCAAAGGAAAAGGGTAAGGAAATGTGACATTTGGAGGTGCTTTGTGCTTTCTAGAATTTGATTCAGGATTTGTGCCTGAATAGTATTTCAGCAAATTGTTATGTTCTAGCATAAACAATGTGGGAACGGGGTTTTTGGTGGAAACGAGATGCAATTGTTTTTTATTCAGTCAACTGAAAACAGAATGAAGAGTTTTAGATTCTTAGAAGAACCTTCTAAGAGCATTGGAAAAAAGAGAATATGACACTTCCAGAAAATATAAAGCAACAGAACAACTTCTGTTACTGGCCCAAGAAGCCCAAAAGACAAAACGATGCTTTGTGCAAGTAGTTTAAGATCAAGTTATGTGCAGAATGTGCAGACAAATCTTTACTGTGACTTATTTCACCGAGTATAATGTTATTAGTAGGGTTTTAGACAAGTAGCAGATAGAATGTATCTTGGAAAATCTCAAAGGAGTATTCTAGTATCCATCATCTGACTTATAGATCAAATTGCCCCTGGCATTACCCTGACATCCAAGTTCCGTTTTATTTTGCATATCTATTTCTGAAAAAGCAGAATAGAACCAAGAGAAATCAGTTTTCAGATCCCATCTTTGGGCTATACATGGAAAGAAACTTGAAAGACCTCTTGGTAAAAATACAGCTTGAGATGCCTCCCAACACTGAGAAATAAAAGAGAACTTCAGAGATAATCTGAAAATTCCTGAGAAGGGAATTCTCATGTTCTTAAGTGATTAAGTACGTTGAAACTCAAGCTTTCATAGTGCTGATAACTTTTCCTCCATGCACAACAGTATGATATACTATCTCTGTATTGGATATTAAGTACTAAAGGTAAAAACGAAATCTGTGTTTGTGTCCTTACCTGCAGCCTGGTACGTGGCCCAGGGATTTTTGGAGAGATCATAATATATTGGAGTATAACACCTCCTCATCAGACAGAATTTATGGAGGTATCGGGGACCTTGACCATGCAAGATAGGCAGTCTGCAGCAGTTGTTCTAATACAGGTATATGAGAGATCTGATACCAGTAGCTGTTTAAAGTGCTATCTTTTATTTTCTTAGGATCTTGGCTAGAAATTTGTTATATGTCTCTCCCTAGAAATGGTTTAAGTCCTTTTGGCTGTTGTTGGTTTTTTTCTGTAGGCTGTAGATGACAACTGTCCTGAGGAGAAGCGTTACTACCAGTTTCAACTAACCAGAATCGGTGGTGGAGGACTCATAAATGAATCTAGCAGCACAGCAAATATTACCATGGCTGCCAGTGATTACCCATATGGAGAGTTTACATTTTCCCATGAATTATTGCAAACAGCAGAAGATGAAAAATGGGTATTAGATTAAAATTCTTTCTTATGTAAAATTACTGGTATATATCAACATTGTTGCTAGAATTATGTTCAACTTTTGAAAAAAATCAGTCTCTAAAATGACTGAGGCTATCTGCTAAATTACATGTACTCTGTACTTGATAAATCATATTGTTACCTGACAGAACCATTGAAAAGATGCCTTTAGAGCATCTCTTAAAGGCAACTGTAACAAAAAAAGCGCACCATTTTTAAAAGAAAATATTCTCTTTCCCTCAGGTTAACATCACTGTTGTGCGTTCCAGGGGATCCTATGGCAGAGTGCGTCTTTGCTTTCAGATAATAAATGGAACTGCAGAGGAAGGAATGGATTTTACTCTCACAGTAAGGGAAATGGTGTTTGAACCAGAGGAGGAAAGTAAAACTATTTTGATTGAAATACATGATGATGACATTCCTGAAGGTCCTGAAAACTTTTCATTGATGATTACTGAAGTGGAACTCCAAGGAAGGTAAAGTTAACATTTCCAGCTGATTTGTTACAAGCAGAAAAACAAACAAGAAAAACAAACTATATTTGGATTCTGATCTACCTGAATAAAGTCGCTGCTAGACATTTCATCTGTTTTACTCTAAATTTTGTAAGACAGCTATAATTGTAATCATAATAGAAAATGGATTTTAATGTTAGTATAAAAATGTTGCTGATTAAGATTTATTAAAGCTTAAAATGCATACATTAGATACAAATTCTTAAGGTGCAATAAATTTCAATAAAAAGATGAAATGAGAAAGAATAAATGAAAGATAGAAATTTCTATGAATAAACTACTGTTTTTGCAAAAATGATAATATGAAAAAATACGACAGAAAAATTTTTGGTAGTGACTCTCAGAAAATGAAGTTATTTGCAGTAATTGACAAATTGTTACAAACACATCTTTATACTTTCACAAGAAGTTTAAAATGTATTTTTATGTTTGATTGTTTTTTATGTTCTTGCAAGTGGATTTGATTTTACTGTAAGAGAGAATGGCCTACAGGTGGATCAACCTCCAATAATAGGAAATATGTCCACAGTATGGGTCACTATTGCAAAAAATGACAATGCTGAAGGTGTCATAGAATTTGATCCACAGTATGTCCTTCTAACAGGTAAGTTTACCTTAATTTCATACTATAGCTTAGAAGATAAGGCCATGGCATGAATTTTGAAATAACCTAAGTTCTCCTCAATTATTTTTATAGTGGAAGAGGATGCTGGATTAATCATGATTCCTGTTTTGAGAAAGCATGGAAATTACGGCGCTGTTACAGCTGATTTTCTTTCTCGAAGTATTTCTGCACTTCCTGATGGTGTTGACTATATTGTTCATAATAATACTGTATCTTTTTATCATGGACAGAACCAGTCTTTTATTTATATCTCTATTATAAATGATGAAGAAAGGTAATTAAATTTTCAGATATTCACCAATTAACTTCTGATAAAGTCATTTTTAGCATGTACAAAAAAATCTACACATATGCGTGTGTAGAACTGGAATTGAAAAACAGATTTCTTCAGAGCTAAAAAATCACCTAAGGGAGAAAATCACTCAAAGGGGGGAAAGAAGGTGTTATATTAGAGTGTCGTAGTTCCTGTTAAATAGTATGCAATCAAGTACGGTTTTTAATTACATTATGAGAAATGTTGGTGTCAACAGTACTGCTATGAAGAATAAAGTATTTTTCTGTGTTTTTGTTTAACTTAACACTAGTAGAAAATAGAATAATGATAGAATTTCAGAATGGTGATATCTGAAATATTTTTATTTCAGATATCACCATTCAGTGCAAACAGAAGGAATATTCTACGTTGCACCAATGGAGATGATTTTTTATCCCTTTAAACAGATCCAGTTGGATGCATGATTGAATTACTAAGTACGGTTTTAATTTTTTTTCTTTTCATTCAGATATCTGAGAATATCTTTTTCTTTTTCTGTGCAGTGAATTTGCAGAACAATTTGAAATCCAGCTGACAGGAGCCACTGGTGGAGCAGTCCTGGGGCTCCACCTGGTAAGCCAGGTCACCATTGTGAAAAGTGACTCTCCCCAGGGCATGGTCCGATTTCTGAACCAAAGCCAAATTATTCTTGCCAACCCTAATGCAACCACAACAGTGTCCCTAGTGTTGGAAAGGACTGGGCAGCTGGTGGAAGCAGAGGTGAATCATGCCTGTCAAAGACTCAAAGTTTTCCACTGACTATGTAAAGAAGCTCCTGCATTTTGCTTTCAGGGCTTTCTTAGTGACTGATTTCTAATAGGATCATTACAGCTTTTAATTAAACATGAATTGCAAATAGCTGCAGTTTAACATAAAATGTTGCTACCCTTTTAAAATCCTCTTTCTCCTTCTGCTTGCCTTCTTTTATTATGGTACTGTGTACATTGTTTTCAACTCGCTCCTAACCCAACCAAAATTGTAGTTAACTTCATTAACACTACTACTAGTTTAATTTAATTCAGGAAATTGCTTACTGTGACTTTTCTAGAGTATTTTTTTACTTTGTACAGACCCCTTAAAAAGTGAAGGTATAAATATAAAACATGGTGAGCCTTTCACAGTCTTTTCAAATAAGTGGAAAATTTGCATTAAAAGCCATGAGCTTCTCCACATTCGCTCAGTCTTTGACTTTTTCTAGAAGTCATCGGAGAAAGGTGGAAAGCACTTAAGTTACCAAAATAATATTTGTGAAGTCCTGAATATGACCTCCTTAAAAGCAACCTAATTTGTGGGAAATGCTGGAAATGCTATAGCTTTTAATCAGGCTGAAGAAATAAGAAGGATTCATAATTTTCTTCATAATCTGAAGGATTAAAAACTTTTATGATTAAAAATATTTGTCATTTTTAGACTTGACATCACAGTTCAAGAGAAAATGGTTTTGCTCATGAGTACTCATGTGGGAAGTTTTGCAAAACAAGTCACAAAAGAGAAAAGAAATAGACTCTGGCCTGTGTGATTCTTGCTAAATACTAAAGAAATCTTAGTTTCTTTTCTATTACTAACATCTGGAATTTAATAAACTGGCATTGTTTAACTATTGTTAAACAATAGTTAAACAATGTTAAACATTGTTTAACTGGCATTTGACTAACATTTTAAAATTCTCATTTATAAATTGTCATGTATGTTTAGGTTTTCAAAGGCTTTTATATTTTGCCCCATAGAATTAATTATGATTATTTTGTATCCTGTATTAACAGCAGAGATTTAAACATAGCTAAGTACTTTTGGTACTCTGTCACTTCTCCCCTTGGGATGCTGTTATACCCCTCTAAATCTGAAACTTATCTCTTCCACAGATTAACTGGCATATTTTGGGACCCAATTCAGAAGAGATTTTGTCTCCTCTGAACAGTGACATTGGTGACCCTGTGAATGGATCATTCTATTTTGAAGAAGGAGAAGGAGGTCTAAGAATGATTAATCTACAAATCTATCCTCATGAAGAAGTTGAAGTTCAGGAGACCTTCATTATTCGACTGAGCCTTATGAAAGGTGAAACAGAAATAGATTCTAAGGCAAACAGCATTACATTAATAGTAAGTTGTTAGTGCTTCTCTTTTTTCAGAGATTTTTGTTGATACTGGTATTTATCCTGCAAAGCTTTTAAAAATTAATCACAATGATTATTTAGTCATTTGGCTTTTGTACCTTTGTACTATTTTGGTGTATTATGTTCAATTCTGAAAGAAAAAGGGCAGAGAATCTATCAGTAAAAACTGGTATAAAGTGCTGAGCTGGCTCTCTTATTTGCAATTTTCTATGGCTCTCTTTGGAGAGAGCATGAATTGAGCCAACGTTTCTATATGTCAGTATATTTGTCATCCGTTGTAGTTTAAACCCAGCTGGAAATTAAACTCCACTCAACTGCTTCCTTTTCCCTAAACCCTCTTGTGAAAGGGAGACAAAAAGCAGAGTTTCTAAGACAAGATAAGAATAATTTACTTGAAAACACCGATGAGATGAGAAACAAACAGTAACAGCAACAATATTAGTGACAAAGGTATACAATAGAGAGGGTGATTTACACACAAAAAGATGCTCTCCACCAAAGCTCCATTGAGACAAAGACAAAATATCTTTTTCCCCTGAGCAAACAGAAAACATTGATGGAAAGATCATCCACACACACATACTCACCAAATCCTGAGACAGCAAAAACCAGTGATAGACAAACTCTCCAGGCTGGACTGCTTGGTCTGCACCAACCATCGTGTGTGTGGTAGATAATAGTGATCTGGACATGCCCACACAGCACCAGGCTCCGACCCCTTAGCAGCTGCAAGTAGGATATTGTCACTCTTGAAATATTCAGACAAAGGGACAAAATCTGACTTCTCACAGTTCAAGAGAAATGCAGATATTTTTGAGTTATCAAAGACAAACCAGTGCTCTAGGGATGCTGCAAATAAGGAAATATTTATAAAGCTGCTGTAAGAAGCCCTCAAAAAAATCTCTCCTAGAAATTATATTTTTATTTTATTATCTGGTCTGTAAGGTATTGATAGAATTAGCTTTTACTTCCACAGTCACCTTCAGGAAGACAGGTTACCCCAAATTCTTGTGGCAGCTAATGGTTCACACTGATGTGGATGAGCTCTCTTTCCCATAGTTCTGAGTTTGAAAACTGATAGTGTTGGAAGAGTTTCTGTGTACTAGCTCAAGGTGTCTGAGCATTTCCTGCTTTAGAATCAAAATATTCAGATACAGCATTTGAAATAAAACTCTTTTTTTTCTTCTTGGACAGGGGAACTGAAAAAGGCATGTTCAAAACTTTCTCTGCTGTTTTTAGAACCAACAGATATGTGCCCCTGTAGCATCTAGCAGTGAAAATCTTAGTCATATGAGCAAGAATACAAGTCACATTACATTTTTAGTTTTTAAATGTTTGCTTACCTTTTTACAGATAGAGAAGTTTGGTGATCCCAATGGAATTGTACAGTTTGCTCCTGAATCATTAACTGAGAATAACTATGCAGAACCCGCAGGAGATGAAGGACCACAAAGTATTACACTGTCTGTCAAACGAATTCAAGGCATTCTGGGGAACATAACGGTATTGTCACTCTTTTCCTAATAAACAGTTTTGTTGAAATCATCCTCAGTGTCAATGTATGGAAAAATATCTCATTCTGTGCCTTTCAATTGCTTGTTTCTCAATTTTTTTTTTTTTTAATGTTGCCATTTAGACTGAATTTGGGAAGGGCTTAGCCCTTAGCCCTTACCTGTGGTTCAGTGAGTAAAACTCAGTCTTCCCTGGTCCAGGGGAAGAAAAAAAAAACCATTCTGCTCTACTGCTCTCACTTTCTTTCTCTCCCCATTTGCTTTTGATGGGAACAGGTGGGAACAGAAGAGACAATACTTTCATAGTGAGTTGTCTTTGATATATCATCACACTTTTTTAGACAGAATCAGACTTTTCTGAACCATCATGCACATTGTTTTTTACCTAAAGTTGTTTAGAAGTCAGCGTTTAACAGGAACTCATTTAATTTAAAATAAATTGATCAATTAATAGAAACAATTAATAGAATCTGCTGTGTTAAATGAGAATTCTTCATTCCTTTCTTATGTGAGGAATTTTGGAATCAGAAATAATAGCAAGGGTGGTTGGTGTGAAAACAGAAATACTTTTTGAAAAATGTTCATAAATTCCACAGTTTTACATAAATTTTCTGAAAGTAGACAAAGGAAATATTTATATTCATAGCACGGTTAATGAAATAATACACAATCTTGAAAGATAGTCTGTGTGATAGGATATTGTTCCTATGCATACACAAGGCAATTTTTATTTTACCCATTTTAAAGCAGTCTCTTCCATATCCTGTCTATACTGAATCCTGAATATGCAAGTTTCTGACTTTAGAGGTAGTTTTTCTTTCTTTAATGTTTTGCATTTTCTATATTAATTTCAGGTTTACTGGGAAATATGTAGTGAATTTGACATCACAGGTGACTTTCTTGAGACAGAGGGATCTGTTCTCATTGCTGACCAGCAGAGTACAGCTGAGATAATTATCTATCTGTTACCTGATGATGTTCCAGAACTGGATGAAAACTATGAGGTACGGCTGATTTCAGTGGAAGGTGGAGCAGATTTGGACCATGAGAAAGGAATTTCTAAGATCACAGTGTTTGCAAATGACGATCCTCATGGAGTGTTTGCCCTGTACTCTGACCAGCAGTCAGTACTGGTAGAAAGAGGCCAGGATCGATATGTTCAGATTAATGTGACTCGGCATGCTGGGGCGTTTGGGGAAGTGACGGTCGAGTACCGTGTCACAGCCCTTCATGACGAAGCACTGATTGAATCCGAGAATGAGGTGGGAGTCCTCACCATAGAGGATGGTGCCAGCTTTGGAGTCAAAAGAGTGCCAATAAGCAACCAGGTGAGTATTACTCTTTTAGCTCCTATGATATCTATTGTTTCCATTTGTTTCATCACAATACAAATAAGATATAAAACTCTCACTAGTGTCAATTGTGAAGAAGCAGAAAAGAGAGTTTTGGTGTCATGAATTTCCTCTTTATGGAGTAGAACTGGATTTTAAAATCACATTTTCTGATAGTAATTGCAAAATCACTGCTATGCATGGGTTCAAATACTTAATGTTTTCTTACATTGTTGTTTTGTGTTACTGTCAGTTCAATATCTTATTATTATATGTATGCAAACATTTTCTTAAGTTTCTTTTGGATTGTAAATAATGATCTGTCATTTGTGGCCAATGAAGAAGATAAATGTACCTGCAGTCTTCTGTGTTTCCTTGTTGTTTGTCATTATTATCAGTCTTCCATGCATCTTTACATGTTCCTCCAACCATCTTAAATATTTTTAATCATATGAATTAAAGTCAAGCTAAGGCCCAATGTGTCAGATACAACTTTTAAAAATGTCAGTGGTTGCTTTACAAACTCATGTTCCAGCAAACTTCTGGCAGATTATTGATGGCTTTCACACTATTGATGGCTTAACTGTAATTCTTTGAGAAACATAATCAACAAACAGTTGTCTTGAAAATGCTGCTTTGGACGTAAGCAAACAAAATCTGCAGGTTGTTTTGTTAATTACTTGAACTGTTGGATAACATGTTTTTAGTGGAATTAAATTGCTACCTTTTTAATTAAATTCTCTTTCTCAAAGGCATTTATTCTACTGGGCTTGAATTTTACTCTGGAACTGACTAATGTAAGCCTGGTTAGGGGAAGTGCCAAGGATGTGCCCAAAATATTAGGAATAGCAAAGTCTGCTGTGTTGCTTATTCCTGAGGAAGCTGCCAATTCACAGGTCAGTAGCCTGGTTGTGGTGTCATGTTCCTACCACAGAAGAAAGGTACACTTCACTACAGAAGATACCTGTTACAAGAACTCAGTGAAGTTTTCATTGTAATCAATATGACAGAAGAGATTTTTCCTGTTATTACTTGCACTGTATGTTATTCTTTCCTTTGATACAAGTTCTTATAGAAATATTTCAATACAGTTGGAAAAGGCCTCTTCACTATAAAATGTAAGTTGTGTATATTTACATGAAATAGCAGTTCTAAGACTTAAACAAAAATAAGTAAATCTGGACTATGTTTCTGTGAGTACAGCAACCCCAAAGCAGATAAATAGCATGTATTCCGTATTATGTGCAAACAGTGATGGAATATATGCTGGGTGTTAATGCATATATCAGTATGCATATATCTGCAGATACCAGTAAATTTGGTAATCATTGAGTGATAATTTTTCCATTTTTCTTATTTTGTAATAAGATAAGTGAGAAAAGATAATTTTCCTACTTTAGTATGGTATATGTGCTGCCATTCCCTTTTTTTATGTCATGCAAAGGCATGATGAAGTTTTAATGCTTAAATTTTATTGAAATTCTACTTAATAATTTTAATTATCTTGAAGCATTGTTCTGGTTTTAATTTATGATGAAAATTAAGTCAAATAGTCTTTCTGTATTTGTTTGTACACTGTTAACAGAGAGACCATTATATACCATAAATTGCCATATATCCATTTATCATTTATTTTAGAATATGCAGATTATCCTCAACCCTATTTGCTGCTCAGAGAAAAAGAAAAGTAGATCACAGTAGCAAGAATAATTCTGGGAACAGTGTCATGGAGCAACGACTTACTTTTCACTGGATAACAATTAATAACTTATTTTAGACCTAATATATATATATATAGAGAGAGAGAGAGAGAGAGTAGTGCAATTACTACCTGTGGGCACTGAGGGCAGGCTTGATTTATTTAACTTGTAAACAAGAGACACAGATTACTGTATTCATTGTTTTCAGTACTGAAATGTAACTCATACTTTTTCCTTTTCCCTCTAATATAATTGCCAGAAATCTAAAGTTTGCAAGTATTACTAAAGAGCTGTGAAGGAAATATTCATATGTCCGTAGATACATGCACATATATTTACCTATTTGCATACATCCTTATTGTAATATGACCTTTTTACAAAAGACACTATGCTTTCGCGTATGTTATTGTCAATTTTTATTCAATTTTCTGATAAAATCTACTACATTTCCACAGGTTGGCTTTGAATCTGTGATATTACGACTTACAAACATTGTGTCAGGGACAGGCCATGCTGTCATAAGCAGAAGAGGAGTTTATGGCTCTGTAACAGTAAGCTGGATTTCAGAATGCCCACCAGACCTTGTAACTGACCCTGTTAAACTAGGCAATATTACTCCTCCATTTGGTGAGTAATTGCTGCAACAAATTATGTACAGCCGCATGAACAACAGCTATGGCAGTTGCATAAGTGATTATACCACCTTTTAGTTATTTGTAACTCTACATGTTTCCTTTATTAATGAAGAGTCATTGGAAGGAAGTCATGTGATCCAATTTTTATCTGTAAGGGACGTACTTACTTAATGAGAAAACTTTTTTTTCACAGACACAATGCTATGCCTCTGAAGGACAGCTTTCTATAGGAAAAACCCTTATCATGAAGATTTCTTCACCTCAATGGAGTGGAATTGTGACTTAAGTCCCTATGTCAGTGTATTTCCAGGTGAAAAGAGAATTCCTTTTTAGTCAATTTGACCCTCTCAATCATTCTTCTTTCAGGTACTGTTGTATTTTCCTCTGGGGAGGAAAGTAAAGTGATTTCATTTCAGGCTACTCCAAGCCTAAATAAACCTGAGACATTTGCCATCACTTTAACAGCAGTGTACAGCAATGTGTCTGGTGGGGCCCGCCTGAGGTAAGGATATTACACTTTTGAGTCGCACTGATGCTGTAAGAATTATGACATGTATAGAGGCATATAACTTATACAAATCCCTATTAAATTATAGGTCGCTAACAAATTGTAGTTCCTTTTTTGATAAATTTCTATGTCTTACCTCACATAGAAACAAATTTCATTACTGCAGATCTGGACTGCCTGAAACTGAGGATTTTCTTCAATTCCAGTCTGTTTCTTGGCATTGGGATCTGAGGTGCCTAGAACGTTTCTAGAATGATGGAGATAGTTAGGAGAGACAGTTAGGTTGAAGAACCAAGATCAACAGTTTTAACCAGGAAGTGGAAGAATGAAATAAACTCTGTCAATTTTCAGTGTCCTCAAAAATCCATATTTAGAAGATCTTAGATAAAAATATTATTTAAAATAAATCAAATGAAATGAGAAATTCTCTAAAACCACCTAATTTACATTAAACTCCCTTTTTATTCTCAAAAAGTAAAACATTACATTCAATGTAGTTTTTCATCTCAGTTAAATTATTATCTGTTCTTCAAACTATTTTCACTCTTCCTTATTGAAGATAAAAGTGTATAAAAAATGGGCATAGAGTGATGCCATATGGAGAAAGGTATTGGCTTCACCGTGTTAAAATTGTACTGGCAAATCTGAAGGAAGTCAGGAGTGAACCAGATGCCTAAATTCCTCAAACTGACCCTTTCTCCTAGGCTTGTCCATGCTATGGACTTCCTCAAGCACATGTTTACTGTGCAAGTCAAATACCTTGAGTGTATGAGAATAACCTTTCCTTGAAAACTTAAGATGGCATCCCACAAGATGTAAAGCTCACAATTACTTAGAAGGTTTTTTGGCTTCTTCAGTGTTGTAAGAGTCTCATCTGTTAGCCAAATCCACTCACTGTAATTGTGCCATTTGGTAGCCTCTGGCATTGAATAATGATTCACTTCTAGAGGGAAGGGAATGACACAAGATTTAGCAAAGCCAGTCTAATATTTTGTAATAAGAAGAGGATATATTTAATATGAACAAAGTAAAGCTTAAATTCATATTGATAACAAGACTCAGATCTGGGAAAAAAAGTACTCTGAGTAATATTGTAAAGAGGCGGTATTTCAAAGCCTTACTGTATATTTTAAAATAACTTCCTGTCCTGCTCTAGCTTTCTGGCTAAAACTGTAGACATGCTAGCAGCTGTCTACTTCACAGCTTTCCCTTGGTACAGGAGGTTTGTTCAGTGTTTAAAACTGATAATACTTGTAGTGGCTATATTATATTCCTGTACTGTGTGCACAGTATGAGGACCTACTTTCCTTTGCCTCTCCTATTTGTCAGGAAGACCATATTTTATGTATCATTCACTCAGTATCCTGTCCAGACTTAGGATGCATTAACCCTGTGGAGGGCTGCTCATTCCAAACATTACAAAAGCATTTTTTAGGGAACCTCTTTATGTCTTGCTTTGTATGATTGCTATTTCTTCCCTCTACTTTTATACATTTTTTAATCCACTTTCTTAGAGCCATTATTGATTGCTCACTGAAAATGATTATGCTTGATTGTTGTGATTTTTGTTATTTGTATTTCCTCTCTCAGTGTGATATTGTTTCTGTTTCAGATCAGGATTTACGATAGCTGAAATTGAGCCAATGGGGATTTTCCAGTTTGATCTTAACTCAAGATCAGTTTCAGTTGAAGAAGATGTCCAGGTAGTCAGACTACATGTCCAAAGATTGTTTGGTTTTCAAAGTAATCTCACTAAACTGACATACCAGACCATTCCAGGAAGTGCCAAACCACTAGAAGACTTTATACCCATCTATAATGGAGAGCTTATGTTTTTACATTTTCAGACAAATGCAGTGATAGAAATATCAATAATTGATGACACTGTGTCTGAAATACAAGAGGTTTTTTTTGTAAATTTGAGTTCTGTGGAAATTCTGGATGTTCAACCTGCAAACCTTGACTGGAGTCCCCGTTTGAATCCAGCTTTCAGTGTTGCAACAGTTAATATCCTGCCTAATGATGTTCATCATGGAATACTAAGTTTGGGGCCAGAATTTATTTATATTGAAGAAGATACAAACAGCAATACTTCCAACACAGCAGTCCTTCAGATCAGAAGGACCAAGGGATTTACTGGTGATATTAAAATAACTGTGAAAACCTTTGGGGGACTGAGTGCACAGAGTGGAGTAGATTTGTATCCTTTTGGAAATGTTTATGGAAAATCAAACTTCACATGGGCAATGGAAGGAGAAGATTTTGAAGAACAGACAATCTCTCTGGTTTTGCTGGATGGAGAAAGTGAAAGCCAGGTGTCCATAAAAATTTTTGATGATGATGAACCTGAAGGACAGGAATCATTTTATGTTTTCCTCTCAAATCCTGAATATGGAGCTCAGATTGTGGAAGGAAAGGATGAACATGGATTTGCTGCCTTTGCAACAGTAGTTATTGCAGGTAATATTATTTCCCCCAGGAAATGAGTAAATATATTTGAATTAAAAAATGGTAAATAACTATAAGTTCTCATAGCAATTTTCATGTAAAATTGGAATTCTACATGATAATAAGCAGGGTATTCTATTCCTAAATCTAATGTTTTCCAGATCAGAGGTAGCATCTAATACACAAAGCCCTCTTAGCATCCCTTAGCAATATAACTCAAAATACATCTGTAGGTGCTGCTCCATTTTTGGCGTTTATGAAGAGAGAACACTGAGTATAAGTGTTTGTGTTGGAGATGGAGTAGCATTGTAGGCTCATTTGATTTTTTGGCATTTTCCTTGTTCCAACCCTCCCTCCTGGGACATGAGATTCCTGTCTCAGTAGATCCATGACTTCCAAATTCAAAGAATAGGTGGGGTACTTTATGATACAGACCTGTGACTATGAAAAGTGTTACCACTTAACTTATGGTACGAAAATGGAAGTGTCCAAGAGGAACCTGTTATGAAACTGCTGGGCTTTCATTGTTTGTTCTCAGTATTGTACAAATGATCCTTTCTCATAGTACTGTAGTGCTGCATTCAGACCAAAGTATTTTGTGTAACTGTAAATACTGACCGCTTCTTGACAGTTTATGACACAAAAAGATCACTGCCTTTTTCTTTGTTTCTAAAGACCACATGATTTGTATTTTGGTACTTCAGAGGTACTTTGCTTTCTCAAGTTCCAGAATGTTTTAAGCTTCTTTTACTTTTTTTTTTTTTTTTTTCCTAACAGTCTATGAAACATGATTTTATAAAAGAAAATGTCATGGGGCATTTGAATACAGGAAGACATAGTTCCTATTGAGACCATAAGATTACTTAAAAGAGGAGAGACATAAAAATTTACTGACTCATTATTTAAATAATGCATTATGGCATCAGTGCCTGGTGGGAGACAGTGAGTATAAGCTGAAATGAGATTTAGCTTGGGTATTTTTTTTTTTAATTGAGTACAGAGAGCCAGTGGCACCGGTTGCCTGGGGAGGTCGCATGGTCCCTTTCCATCCCTGGAATTTTTTCCAGCCCCAAACCTCTGAGCCATCTGGTCTGGTTTGAGAAATAATTCAGCTTTGAGAAGGGTATTGGACTAGAGACTTAAAGGGCCCTTTTAACCTGAATTATGTTGGCATTATATTAGATATATTTCATATACTTTGTATTTTTAAGTTAAGTCTTTCACTTTTACAATGGATGGAATTTGTACAAAGTATAAAAAACCTTTTCTGTTTTCATTCTTTGCTACTATGCAGTTCATACCTGAAGTGTAGTCATGCTCTGCTTCTGTGCATGGAGGATAGGAATTAGCATACTTAGTCACCAAGGAAGAGTTTTTCTTTCAGTCACTGTGCCACTGTGAGAAAATGATGTCAGAACTCCAGTTTCCCCTAGCTTTTAGCTATCTGTCAGGCTTACCAACTGAATATAAACCAATATAACCTTCAATATAGATTAAGTTTTAGAAAGAAGTTGGGCATTGGAATGAATTTTAGGCTAATTCAGTTTAGGCTAATCAAGAAGGTAAGGTTCAACATTACTGGGAGTTTTGTGTATTTACATAGTCTTAAGAAATCAGTGTGGGTATTGAGAACTAGGATTAAACTGTGCTGCTGGATGAGTGTAGGAAGCAACCAAGATCATATGCAAAACCAGATCATATGAAACACATATTCTTCATGTGCATTGTCTCCAGAATTTACCAGGAAGTAACCAGTACCTCCCTGGGATAGGCACATTAACTGCAGAAGTAGGTATATACGCACAGGTTGTAATTTGGGCTTCTATTGAATACCACAGAAGTGTATGAATGCACTCTAGAGTTACACCCACTGTTCAAAGTGTCCTCAAAGCTGGAACATGAGACAACACATTAAGGAGAAGGGTCAAAGCATGTACCTGCATTTAAGTGTATAGATAAGTACCTCAGGTTAAATATTTGTGCATGCACATAAGCAAACACACAGTTATTAAAGATGCAAGACAAAAGCTGATGTAATAATCTGTGAAAATGGATGGGTTCAACAGCATCATGGATAGGATGAATAACAAAGCTTAAGTTATGTCTCTGGAAGTCCATCTTTATCACATTACTTACTTTATAAGTTGAGGCCCATTTCTGTTCAGACAGAATGTTTTAAGATTTATGATAAACATAGCTGGAGTGATTATCTCATAAGGGCATTATAGGCAAAGCTTTTGAGGTTGTTCTGGAGATTACTGTGACAAACAATCTTTTCAAATCAAGAGACACAGAATTCAGTCAGTTTGTTGAGTGCTGCTGAAAATACAAGCTTACATGCAAAAATTGTGCCAGGACTCTCATAAGGAATTTACTTTCAAAAATTGTTGTTATTATTCTACTGATTAAAATAAAATTTAGAAAAGCTAAATTCTAAATCTGAAATTCTAGAGTGTAAATTAAGAATAGAAATATTAAGAGAATTGAGGTGTCCTTAAATAGTACTTTGCAGCATGCTTTTGATACCTGACTTTTTTGGTTTTTAGCAGTTGTGCATATTAAAAGTACAATTTACTCTCAGCTTAACTTTCTTGCTTACTACTTTCATGGATATTTCCTACACAGGAAGCGATCTCCAGAATGGCATTTTGGGATTCATTCCAGAAGTACAAAGTGGCCTGATACTTGATGAAGACTCAGAAAACAGAGAGGTGCTGCTGACTGTTGCACGGCAACCAAGCAGGTGCAGGCAACAGCTGATTCCAGTGCTCTTCCCACACTCTGTAATATCTTGTCTTTAATCACAGGAGCTACTGTTAATGGAAGAGGTTTTCATCACAGAGTTTTAGAATAAGGGCTTTGCTTTCAGCTCCTTTAATATCTTCACAGATTTTGGCAACAGGGCATTTAAGTTGTGAATATAATTAGGTCTGTCACTTTATTGGTATAAAGCAGAAACAGGAAAAAGCTCAAATGTTTACCATTTTATACTGTAAGTCAGCAAACGTGAAGGTTTTGCTAAGGTAAAGTATTAGCATTGCTAAAGGTTTAACTCCAATTCTCACCTCTCTGTGTAATGTAAGTAGCCATGAATAAACTACAAGGAGCAATTAAGAAGTTATGTAAGTGTGCTTATGCCTTCACTATTTTCCTAATTAGCACATATATATATTGTACATTTATGTGTACTTCAAACAAATATGCTCAACTATGGTAATTTCCTTACACTTACAGGGAAGACAAATTCCACTTGTCTTTCCAGGCCAATGTTACTATAATATGAAAGTACTTGGGCACATCTCTGCTTTCCAAGCACCAGTGTCTCTTATTCAGATAATTGCATGTTTTCTAAAAGAAAAATTAAGAAGAATCTGGGTTCTCAGCATGGCTTTATTGTCTTCTTCTGTTACTTTTTTAATAATATAAATAGATATTAGAGGAAGAAATTTAAATAAAAAGAGCAATTTTTTTTCATTATAAAGCAATTGATTCCCTAATGATAAGTTTTGAATAATAACATAAAGTGTATGTTACGTCTGTGCTTCATGTTTCATGTATCTGTTGTGCTCTCCTTCAGTACATGCATACTCTTCTCTTTTGCTTATAGGGCTTTTGAAGATGTGAAGATCTTCTGGCGTGTGACCTTTAATAAAACAGCAGTTGTCCTTCTGAAGGATGGCGTGAACTTGGAGAATGAACTTCTGTCTGTGCTGGGATACACGACCTGTGTGGCAGGTCAAACAATGTGCAACATCTCCATTGAAATAAAACCTGATCATGTAAGTAATTATTGCTCATTTATGTTCAGCATTGAATTGCAATTTGTCAAGATGAAAAAACTGCCTATTCAGAGGAACTGATGCTTAGTTTGAACATAGTAACTTGATATCTGCTCAGCTTGTCTAGAACATGTTTATTTATAGTCTTGTACTGCCTTCATTGAGACTGAAAGAAATTTGGGAAGGAGGTAAGCATTTAGTTTGAGGAGTAAATTACAGATCTTAGGTTTTTCTGTAATAGTAAGAAAAAAGAATGGAGTTGTTTCACTGAAATCTTTGATCATATACTCTTATCCTTCACCCAGCAGGTTTTTCATCTGCTGAAGCATTTCTTAGAGTGGTTTATGGAAAACATTCTATAAATAATATCTCATTGCACAAAAAAACTCTTGAGTCTAACTTGTGTGTAATTTTATATTCCTACATCTAGCACAGTGATCTGTGAAAACTCACAAAACTGCGTAAGAATCTCTTGAGTGTTTAAAAATCTGTCCCTGTTCCCATCCACCTTCTGAATGGTGAAGTTCCTGCCAGAAACCTGCTCAACTGTGGGGCACCCATGGGGTCATAACCTCTCAGGCATCCCCCTGCTCCAGTATGGGGCTCCTCCATAGGCTGCAGTTGGATCTCTGCATTCCCATGGACCTCCATGGGCTGCAGGGGCACAGTTGCTTCACCACAGACTGCACCAGGGGCTGCAGAGGAATCTCAGCTCCAGTGCCTTCTCCCTCTCCTTCTCCACAGACCTTGGTGTCTGCAGAGTTGTTCCTCTTATGTGTTGTCACCCTGCTCTACTCTGACCACAATTTCATCTGCATAATAAGAGGTTTTTTCTTCTTAAATATATTGTCATTGGGTTGTTAACATCATTTCTGGTTGGTTCAGCCATGGCCTGTGGCAGGCCCATCTTGGAGTTGTCTGGCATTGCCTGTGCCAGACGTGGGAAAAATTTCTGTCAATTTCTCATAGAAGCCACCCCTGTAGTTCCACCAGTACCAAAACCTGGCCATACATGTTCAATCAAAAAAATTGTAAAAAAAAAAATGGCTTCAATGATTACCATTTTTAAATAATTAATTTCCTTGTAAAGAAATATTTTTTTCTCTTTTTTTCAATTTTGCTACTTGACAAGTGCATGGAATAGGTACAAGTAACATCTTTCCAATAATTTTTGGAATCTTAGTAATGGGATGTATATTTTTAAATGTTACATTTGTGTTGTAAATACAAAATAAAAGATGAAGCAGAATGTCATATTGTAAACTTAACACTGCTACCTTATTTTCAATAAGGAAACAAAGTTCCACAGCCTGTAATTTCCAAGTGATGTGTTTCTCTATATGTGAAACATCACAAAAGTCTATCAAATAGTATTGTCTAAGCTCTGAGATTTTCAATAAATTCAGTTGTGTGCAAATCTACTGAGTTTTTAATTTCTTGTAAAAACATGCATAAACATATTAGTGTTTAAATGCTAAGGTTGTATGTAAAATGTATTTCGGAACTTTAACTGAGTTCAGTACTTGCATACAGGAGACTTATTATGCAAATTAATTGCATTTTCAAAATTGCATACGTAATTTTGTGCAGTTTTTCCAAAAGTGAGTAGGTAGGTACGTGCAATTTTTTAACGTAAAAAGAAAATGAAAGAGCAAATTCTTCATAAGTTGTACATCTATGTAAATCCATAATCTGGAATATGGCACTCTTTGAGAGTTTACTGTCATTTATGTCAAATTTACAGCCACATACAGCCACAATGCCTGCGCTATTTCAATAGCTACTTTAATGCAGTAAGTTCCATGTGAAAATCTGGGATTTAATTAATGTGCCTGACAGAGTGATGCCTGTTGCAGTATTGTTTCTAGGATATAATTTATTGTACTTATTGCACATTTCAGGAAGCATGCTTGTGGAAAGTAATATTAAAGTGATCCACTGTGCATACAAAGTAATATATAAACATTTAGTAAAAGCTGAAATTTATTAGTGGATCTTATAATGATATGAAAATCATCCCTCACTTACAGGTACCAGAATTTGAAACTTACATTTTTGTTGAGCTGTATGATGTAAGTACAGGAGCTGCTTTGAACAACAGTGCCAGATTTGCCTTTATAACTGTACTGGAAAGTGATGCTCCTCATGGTTTAGTGTATTTTGCTGTGGGATCTCGATTTGCTGTGGCTTATAAGAAGACAGCTTTAATCAGTCTTCAAGTGCTTAGAGATTCTAGTACGTCAGTAACAACAATGGTTAGCTACAGTATGCAGGTAAGACTTATTATTATCTAATTTATTTTTGTATCTTCTTCTGACCTTTAGGAAAGCAGACTTTGAGCTCTTCAGGGAGTTAGTCAGGGGTTCCCCTGAGAGATTGCCCTCAGGGACAAGGGAGTGGAACAGAGCTGACAGATCTTTAAGAAAGTCTTCATTAGAACACAGGTTCTAGCAATCCTCAGCAGCAAGAAATCAGGCAATGAAGGCGGGAGACTGGCATTACTGAGTCAGAACCTGCTGGTCAAAGTAAAGAGAAAGAAAAAAAATGCACAAGCAGTTGAAGCAAGGGCAAGTGAGCTGGGAAGTGAATAGAGATGGAGTATGAATGTGTAGGGAAGGCTAAAGTGGAGCTGGATGTTAACCTGGCAAGGGACACAAAAAATAACAGGGCATCTAGAGGTATGTTAACCAGAAAGGGAAGGACAAAGAAGGTGTTTCCCCTGATAAACAATGCTGGAAAACTGGTAGCAACAGATTAACAGAAGGCTGATGGACTCAACAACTTTTTTGCTAGTCTTCACTGGCAGCCTTTTTTTCTACACCTCTGTAGTGGATAGACAGCAGGATGGGGCATGGGGGAGCAAGTCCCTCCCACTGTATGGGAAAATCAGATTTGTGACCACCTGAGGAAACTGAATATACACAACTCTATGGGAGCCAGAGAGATGCATCCCAGAGTCCTGAGGGAATTGGCTGATGTTGTTGCCAAGACAGTCTCCCTTGTTATTTGAAAAGTCTTGACAATCAGGTGAAATCCCTGGCGACTGGAAAAGGGGTGTTGCTGTATCCGTCTTTAAAAAGGAAAGGGTAGAAAGGAAGACCCTGGGAACTATCAACCTGTGAGCCTCCCCTTTGTGCCTGGGAAGATTATGGAACAGATCCTCCCAGAAACTCTGCTACGGCACATGGAGGGCAGGGAGGAGA
>VXBN01015507.1:0-11636 GCA_013397395.1 Sinosuthora webbiana | reverse complement strand
TTTAACTTGAGATAAAATTACAATTACTTTCTTTGTTCCTACAGTGTAATATTTGAGACACAAAATCCTGTATTGACCTTGCACTTATGTCAGAGGAGCGGTCCTATGAATTTGGCAGCTAACAGTGACCACCTAAGCTACCAAAGCCACCTAAGCCTTTCAGAAAAAGGAAATAGCCCGGTAAGGGTCCCAGCTCTGAAGGAGGGCGTGCTTTTTTATGTGACTAAGAACGATCTGCCACTGCAAACCCCAACAATACCAAGAAAAGGAGATGAAATCCACGGAGAAGGAAATTTATGGGAGCAGTGGTAAAATTCTTACCTAAGGAATCCTAAGCAGGATTTTTTATATGACAGAAGTGTGCATGCATCTAGGAACTCAGCAGCAAGCTCATTCTTTACTGATTTTCCAACTTGCCCTTGAGGTAGTGTGCAAGAAAAATACTTTGTGAGCATTTAGATTGTTTAGTACAGTATCACTATTAAAGTTACATCTCAATTAAAATCTTATTTAAAACTATGAAAATAATGCATTTTCTATGCACAGAAAATAACTCAATTAGAAATTAAAAGTAAAGCTGCAGTCCTGTTTTCATACTTTTTCCATGTTTTCTACATTGTAATAAATATACTGTATAAAATTCGTGTATCAAAGAATGTATATGGAAATTTGTACACTGGAATTAAAAAAGCGAAAAACCTAGATTCTTGCAGACAGCCATAAGGTGTCTCAAAAGAATTCCAAAGTATTTTTTTTTTTTGCTTGGAGATACCACCACAACATTTGCAACATAACAGAGGAGGAAACGTGAGAATGGACCATTAATCAAAGGTGGAGCACATCCTCGCCCTCAATCAAGAGACTGTTATCAATCAAGATAAGCAAACTGAACNAAACTGAACAGATGACTTCATCAGGAACTCCCACAAAGGATTCAGTGACTCTTTTTGGACTACTCTAAACGTTTTCAAAAACACCCCTCAAGGCAGCAGCAGAGCTTTTTGAGAATGAAGTCATGCTTTTTGCAGGTCGTGTTTTGAGAACAACATCATGCTCTTTGCAACAGTCGTGCTCTTGCCTCAGGGCAGAAAAACTGTATAAAGGCTCTGCCCTGAGACCCTGCAGGTGTGGTCATACTTGAGAGTACTGTTGTTGCTGCTGTATGGTCCGCCCAACATTCGATCGATGTTGTCCTGATTTATCGTGGCGTTCTCGAAATTGATTTTTGAAATTGTTAAATAAACCTTTGGATTTTGAATTGGCTTGTGATCATTTATAACGTACATTTTTCAGGAAATCAAAAATTAGCTCAGAAGTCCAATCTATCTGAAAGTCCATGCTTGTCAGATATATATGTACTGAAAGAAGAAAACAACTTCTCTGCTATCTACTGCTATGTATAAATATTGTACATTATTTATTGATTTTCACCTGTAGCTTTTCATATTCACCAACTAGTTTTATAGAGGTAGAAACAGAAGTTTGAAGTTTAAATAATTAAAATGCTGACATGGCAAAAACTGTGACATAAATCAAACAAAACCAAGTCAGACTGTGATCTTGAATAGTGGTATGTATGGAGACAGTGGCATCGTTCCTTGAAAAAGGCTTTTACAGATTTTTTTTTTTTATTTTTTTACAGAGGCTTGCCACAATTGTGCCTGGATATCAGAGGAAATCTTCCTGTCAAGCGTAATTAGAATTACCAGCTTTTGATGTTTGTCTTAGTATTTACAGGGATCAGCTAAAGCCCAGTCAAATCAATGGAAAAGCTCCTGGCATGTGTCTCTGCTGTGCCAAGTACAACAATCTTAAGCAATGCCTGACTTGGTGTTAAGTGGGCTGCCATGTGCCGAGCCATGCAAAAGGCAGCGACCAGGGGATAGAAAAGACAACATTGACAGAGCAGGTTAAGCCTCAAACAGGCTTTGGTTGCAGAGGCTGCTCACTCTTAACTGGTGCAGCAGCCCCCTGCAGTTAGACAATGTGTGGCTTGAGCACTACAAAGTCATGAGTAGTTTGGTCTCCAACTGAAACTCAGGCAGTGTCTGATAAATCAAGTGTCTTAGGGTTTATGTGCTTCTCACCACATTATTTACCCAGTTACCTGCAGCAACATAACATCAGTAGCAAGCAGAGGGTGTTTGAAAACTCAGTCTACTGCTTTATTGCTAAACTGTCAGGTAATGCATAATTCCTTAGACCTCTTATCTGAAGTACCAGTCCTAAAGCTTCCATAATACTTCAAAACTTAGCAGGAAGGTACGCAGATTTTTAACTGGCTTGTAGTTGTATAAATACAAACTTGTGCAAGAGAGTTTTTAATAATATTATGAGGAGCAGATTAGCTGTAACACTACTTTGATGAATTTTATATTCCCTTTAATTGTCTCCATTTAAATCCCTGCAACTGTTTAGAAAGGGAAAAACAGCAACCACCATATTCTGCAACCTGGAATGATTCCTCATGGGCTTCTTAAGCCAAAAATAGATAATGCATAGAAACAGAGTGGTCATTCACATTGGAAAGTTATTATGAAAGTGATCCATTTGACATTTAGTGAGACTCAAAGAGAAGGTTGTAGTGCAAATATAATTTGTCCTCCATTCCAGATGGAAAATGCAGGGATTATAAAATACACTTAAGGCCGTATTTTCAAATTATAGACTTTTGTTTTGGGAGTTATCCTTTTTCCTGTGCTTTTTAAACTTGGCAGGAAAAAAGCACTGGCTGAAAGAGCTCAAAAACCTCTTGTAATTGGCACCCTAGAATGGGCATCTTAGTGAGCTTTCAGTGCTTTTGGGCTTGAGTTTAGCAATCTATTTTTGTCCAAATAAAGCCTGGGTTCATTTCAGCACCAGCAGTATGCTTTATAACACATTCTGTAATAAAGAAGCAGCATTTAGTGTATCAAAACCTAGCAATGAAATAAAACAGCCTCAGCTTTGTGCATTTACTGACAATGTTAATTCTGCAATCACCAGTCTGAAGTGGCTCACATCTTCTCAGCAGTGTAGACAAAATTGAATTTTGTGGCCTTAAGGTTATGAAAAAAATAGGTGAACTATACTTATTGTTTGGAAATAAGATGTGGTGCAGCTGTGAAACTGTCCTCCTCCAGCAATCACTTTTAACTCTGCCCTGTCTGATCTCTTTCTTAGGCTCTCTAGCAGGAAAAGCTGTAGGGTTGTCTTGTGCAGGCAATGAAGTAAGAACTTTTCTGTCCCTTTTTGGAATGATTTTACCCAGCTTAGACTCCACCACAGAAAGCTGCCTGGCTTTCCTAAGCTTGCAACTGGTCCAGTCTTTTGTGTCCAAAACTGCTGCCTTCTCATTAGCTACACCAATGTTGAGAGAGGGTGGTCATATTGTAATTTCATAAAGGTGGAATTACTGTTGCTTGAGGCCAACTGTTGGTGTCACCCCCCAGCATCACTTCTAGAAGGGTTGTTGTAGTAAAAAGAAAGTTCTGGCTCTTTTGTTTTTTATAGGAATTGCTGATAGTATGCAAAATGCTAATCAATTTTATTATTATGTATTTTTCCTATTTAATAACTAGAAGGAGCCAGCATTTTGGCTATTAAACACTTCATGTGGTTAAAAAACACTACATAAGAGGATGTCTAGTGAGAAAAAAAGTGGTTTGATCTACAAAAAAAGACAGAAGTTCTGAATGACACAACTTCAAGGTAGACCGGGGTAATGCATTTTCAGATTTCCCAGCCATTTTATTGCTGCACTGGCTATCATAGAAGTATCCTTGCACTACCTTGGCTGGAGTTACAGATTTATCAAGAGGTCGTAGATAATTGTTTTTGTTGGAACATGTTTAAAATAGGTAATAAAGCTATAATTTTAGGTATGAATGCCTGTTCTTATTTAGGTTCTAGCCCTGGAGTTCTAACACTGACGCCTCATTAATTCCTGCTCTCGAATTTTACATCAGCAAATTCATTTAATGTCTCTAAAATATGCAGTTTGTTTTTTTTTTTTTTTTCACGTGGAGCTGGTTCTTCTGCACGTAAGAAAGATGTTCCATTAGATAAATGAACCAAAAAATTCTTTAACTTTTCTTTGGCCCTTTACCCTTTTCCTTTCAAACAGAGCTTATGTCTTAGCACTTCAGATTCTAGGGAACATACGAATTTTTCAGTAGCCCAGAATGAAGCAATTATGTTGTCTCAGTGCAAATGTGACACTCAAGAAGGTACAGTTTTCTTAAATTATATTTCTGTTAATTACTCTAAGCCTTTTCTAACTAAGATGTGAAAGGTAACTTGATTGCTCTCAAGTACAAAATTTGGAATAAAGCCAAGATGAAAATGTCTTTTACTTCCTGCTTGAAGAAGAAAACTTTAGAAAAATATACTGACAATATCAATGAAGTAGATACATATTCTGTCTGAACTTTCTCTTTTTCTATTTAATCTATCAAATTCCCAAATCATTTCTATTCAAGCACTTGTCATCTTACACTTCTTATGAATAACTTCTTTATAATCTGTTCAGAAGTAACAATAGCTGCCATTAGAATAGAATTTAATGATAGCAAACTGAAAAGTTTTAAATGATTTCTTATTCACACTTTTCTTTAGTTATTCTTATTAACAAAATCACTGAATATTGATATATTCTTTAAACTAAAAATGTTAACTAGTTTACAGTTTGGTTTTACAAGTGATAAATTTTTATGTAGTGATTATGTCTTTGTCTATCCCCTCAAAAAACTTACCTCTTCAGTTACCTACTCTAAATCAAACTTAATGTTTCAGAGTGTGAAGCTGCTGAGGTTTTGAGCAAATCAGAAGCTAACTAGAGAAGAGGATCCAGAGCTCTACTGTGTGCACCGAGGGAAGAACAGTCATAAGTCAGAGCTCCCCATTTTAAGAGGCAGGAATCAGATGCCTCAGTCAAGATGTGCATATGAAATGATCTCTCAGCACTTTGACAGCTCCAAACCAAAACTGGCATGTGCTGACAGTCTGTGAGTCAAAGAGGAACGGACATTGGAAGAAACAGTGAAATACTGTGACAAAGAAGAAGAAAAGATGAGGGCAATAGTAGGGTGCTGTGTGTAGTAAAAGGATTGAGGAGGTGCCTGGAAGGTCCACATACAAATTCACAAACAGGGAGGCTTCCTGTTGTGCTCTTTGTGGAGGAAGTCTCAAGCACTCTGAATCACTCTTGGTAAAATCAGATAGGAGGAAAAGCTGTGCACTCACCTGAACAGCAAAGCATCTTTACTTTCACGTGGAGGTTTAGGTAGAATAAGATTTATGTAAGCAAATCTTTATTAAGTAATTTAAAACAGGTTTCATATACACTTTAGGGTTTTTTTGGCAGCTGAAGTGCAGACCAAAAAATGTGATTTACTGTTGTAGAGGGGAAATGAGAATGATGGATGAATGTGTGTGCAATGCCCATGATGTACAGTCCACAAGGCTGATATGTAGGATGAAGCAAAGTCACTCAGATTTTATTTTGCTGGAAAAATAGTGCTATGTGTTATTTTAGTCTCAGAGGCAGGGTCATTCCCCAGTAAAAATGAACTTTAAAGGGGCCTGAGTTTGGGACCATGGTTTGCCATATTGTACCTTGTTCAGAAAGTGCTCATGTTGACAGGTACAAATTTTCATAATGAAAATGCAAAAAACGGGACCACCAGTTTAACTAAGTGCGGCTTATTGTTAAAATATCTGTTGGAATTTGATGACTGACTCAGAATGAACCTTTAGAGATCCTATTTACTTAGCATGCCAGTACTGGACTAATTCTGTGGACATTTTCATGGTATTGGAGAATAGACTTCTGTGTAGGAGTAGACTCGCATGTCTACTTTTTAAACTTTTATTGAGGAGGAAGGGGGATTTGTGTTGATAATACATGAATCCTGTTACCTGGAAAGTAAATTATCAGAATTTTTAAAATCAAATCAGTCCTCTAAACAAACTAAAGAGTGTTCTTATCACCTGCCTACTAAAATGCACTTTACATTTAAAAAATAACAGTAATGCACTGTTGTACCAGTGAGCCATCAATCGTTAGCTTAGCTACTTGTTGACTGTGTGATCTGCATGAATATCAGACTACATGACTACAAAGAACATGCAATTTTAAAATATTCTGCTCTTCAAGAATCCTCAGAAGAAGAGAATGCCGATTAGGAGGTACAAGAGCTTGCTTTCATCTTGAAATTATAAATTAATATCTCTTTCACTGGCTGTGGAGAGGAAAAACTTAAAAATTATTTTGAAAACAAGGATGATTTTCTTCCCATGTTGATATGTTGGAAAGGACTGTAAGAATTTTACAGAACACCTCCAAAGAGGTTATGCAACGTTCATAAATACAGTACCAAAAAAAAAAAAAGAAAAAGGGACTGTACTATAAGTTTGCACTGCGATTCTTCCTGGACACCTGGTACTCAGCAGCAGTTAATCTCTTTTACAGATCTACTGGGCTAAATGCTTACTGCTTAAATGCTGGGCTTACTGACATAAATATAGCCATATGGAGAGGACTTAGGTGGGGAAGAGATCAAGCAATGCTAAAGGAATTGGACAAAAGGGGCCTTAAGTATGGCATCTTGGACTATATGAGAAATAAGAGCTGAGATAACTACTTATATTCTCTCAGATTTTCACAAGAGAAAACTAGGACTGGAAACTGGGGATCAGCAAATTTGCAAAAGCTTTTGTTACCAACATACCTAAGCATATTAAAAAATGTCCTATGCCTCATAGTGGAAGGAGTCTCTCCCTTCCATTCTGATGTTAAGAAGAAGTACAATATCATTTAGGTGACTTACTAAAATATCAGAGCCAATCTTGATACATTTCTGCTCTAATACTGAATATTTTTGGACCTGACAGTGAACTCTTGTTTCACACCAGGAAATACCAATATCTCTCTCCACTACCAGGTTCTTCTCCTTGGCTTTCCTTCTTTTTACTCCCTGAATTGGCCTTGTAACATCTGATGACACACTAGATCATAGTCCAGGTAATGTTTCGATGCAGGCAGTGCTGTGCTACTCACAGCAACTCTCAGCTAGTTGCTCTGTGCTAGAAAATGAGCCCACCCAAGTGGAAGCACTTTGGCAACTAATGAACACCTTGTCTACTTCAAATTGTTGGACCTTCTCCCCATCTTTCCTAGGATGGTACAGGGAAAAGTCAAGCATTCTCACATCTGTTCTTCCATCAATTCCATCATTGCATCAATTCTTCCAGCTCTCAGCATCTCAGCCATCAAAGGCAGCTACATAGTGTGTGGAAACTCAGCATATCAATAGCAAATTTCCGGAACCCTGTTCTTAGACTAGGAACTCTCCTGATCCATGTTTTATGGACAGTCCAGTGGTCTATAGGTTCCCAAGCAATCACTTCTCCCTCTCACTCTGCTTGTCACTTGTGAAGCCCTTGCTACTAGAGAATAGCATAGCTGCAGTGCAACATTTTTGCTCTGCATTTCCCAGGCCAAGTAACTAGGTCAGCATGGGAAAATCTTCCATGGAACTGATTCAGCTTAAAAGACCTGCTTATGATCTCTAGATGCCTGTCCCTGCCTAGACCATCTACAATGTTCACCATATTGCATTCCCAGTTAGCGCTTACACTAACAGAAACTCACATGTAGATTAAATCTTATTTCTCCAAACATTCCCTTCCCAAGAGCTTGCTATTTTTAACAATCATTTTAAGAGCAGTGCTGCTGTACCATGTCTTTGTGTTCAAGGCAAGGTGGCCCTGCTGCAGTTAGTCAGACTTTTTAGAGCTGATGTGCACAAACTCAGGCCTAGTAATAAGATTCCTATTATTAACACACCCATGACACTGGCCCCAGTGGAAACACTAAACATCAACTCTGAAGGAAATTTTGCTGCCACTGCAGCTCTTGCTATTACTCTCTCTGCTTGACAGCAGTAGCAAGGCATGAGTGTGAATCAAAGGAAGGTAAGGTCAGAAAGGAAAAGAAAGCTGTTAGTGATGTGTTTTTTTGGTTTTATCAGTTTTGTGTATTTATTTTTTCTTTGTTTTATACTGTTTTATATAAGGTATAATGGTTTATTCCAGGTACCCCATGTTTTACCCCTTTATGGTTTACCCAGTTATTGTCATTTATCAATCATTATTTATGTGTCACCTAGGTCCTTTCTGTCACTTCAAAGCCTCACTCTTATGTCTAGAAAGTTCCAGTGAGGGCATCGAGTGATTGGACTGGGTCCCGGGTATCCCCTCCCTTGTGTTATTGATTTGTTATATTTGTCATTTATGTACAGAGTCATACCCTTCACAGCCTGGATTGGTTCCAAGCTGTACCCTACCCCCTGCCCCTTCCCTGTTTATAAGGTGCTGTACAGAGAGGAGCCCCGCTTTTGTGGGCTAACTTTCTGGGTGTGAAGAAGTCCTGCGTGGGCTAATAAACCCCAGTTGAAGTTCCCCATAAGAGAACTTTATTCCTCGCCACACTGTTTGTGCTTCTGTGAAGGCAAGAGCCCACAGGATCGGGGACGTATCCCAGGATACAGAACTGTACCTGTTCTGCTGCTTTGGTGCCAGAGCTAGCCAGGAAGAGGGACGCGGGTCCCCAACAGATGCACCGCATCTCAGCAGAAAGCCTTTACCAACATTATCCCTGAAAAAGCGCTGGCCCAGCACTGAAGTGCCTGGTGTGGTGCCATCTGCTCCATCTCCAGGAGACAGATCATTCAGAAGAAAGTAGAGCAAATGACCAGTGAGATGAACCAGATAGTCATGAATTTTTGATTACTTTTTTTCCTTTTTCTATTAGAACTCTATTTACATCCAGGATCACTTTTTTTTTTCAGTCCGTTGAATTTCTTTTGCTAAAAGGTTTCTCATCTTTTGAATCAGAGCTCTCTTGATTAGGGCTGCTTGTGGCAATGGTGTCCTACACCTGATGAGCCACTTTGACTCCTGTCCTGCCTTTGGTGACTGGAAAACCTTTCTTTTGTACCTGTGCATAAGCCACCCTGCTCAAAGAACTCCATGTAGCTCCAAGGCAGTTGTTGTTTCACCTGGATATCCCTAGTTTTGTTTTCCCACATCCTCCTATATGACAGCTGCCTTTCTCCAGCCTTTTGGCCTGCAGAAACAGCCAGTGGTACCTAAAGGTCAATCAAGCAAAAGGATGCCCTAAAATGTTATGTCCATGTGCTCCTTCACTCCTTGAGAGTGGTGTATGAAAATAACGTGCTGTTTGGTGAAGATGGGGGCATACCACAGGTGTTGCCCCCAGCCAGACTTTCCTGCCTCTGTATTGGTCTGTCTCTGCTCACTAGACAGGGCACTTTTAATTGTCCTGGGAACTGATGTGCCTCATGTGAACCCGGTTGGGTCACCTGCTAGATGGAAACTTCCCCTTGCCCTGAGTGCTGTCTCCCACAAAACTCTGTATAGGTTTTCTTGATTCTCTCTTTTTTTCCTGATCTGGAGTTTCCATGAACTCCCTTAGATTTTTCTCTTCTTTATTGTTGCTTTTTGCACTGTTGCTGATCTAGACACCATGTGCAGAAACATGCATTATTTTTAACATGTTGACAGGTGTCTTCAAAGAGCTGCCCAACTGGTCCTGGCATTACAAAAATTAGTATAAAAAGATATAAAGACCAAAAAGCTTATTGCAGCTGTCAGTATGGACAGCTGAATGACCAGTTTTGGCTATGGTTTAAATGCACAGAATAACATGGATTTCCATGGAGAATCTGTACAAAGGAAACAATCCAAACCAATATCTTTTTATGGACATCTGAATATAGCTGCCTGCATGCGAGACAACAGCAAAAGTGTTTCATGATGGGAGAGAGGAGCTCAGGTGAGCATCTTCCAAACAGCAAAACACTTGAATCAGTGCTAGTAATCTACTTTTAGAGAGGTAAATTACACCCTGACTTCATGTCTCACTTGTGATGTCTAGGTGTTACTGTGCTATAAATAATAACACTTCTTTTCACAAGTGAAGGAGATTGAGAAATTAACTAGGAGAAAGACTGATTTTTTTTTCATCTTACAACATATGGATGATCAAGATGGGGAAGGGAATGTGCTGAACTTGGAAGGTTTGTGTGAGGCTGTGGTTCCACTCTTCCTTGCAGGATTTGTGACATTTCTTTTCCTGTTGGCAGATAAAGCAGATAAAGTAAAGATTAAAGCACAATGACAAGCAAATTTTGAGAAATTTGCATAGTAACTGCCTGGCTAAATTTTGCCTGTGAGATCTATAAATCTGTCACTTTCATGAACGTAGGATTCTCACAAATCATTAGCCAAAAACTGAGAGAGCTATCATGTATTTTCACAGGAAAAAAGATAGTTGCAAAACCAATTTAACTATATTTCCAACCATGAGAAGCTATCCTACCTTCTCAGCCATCATTTAGTATGGCTGTGTTCACTGATAGAAAGAAAAATCCCTATGTCCACTAGTGATTGGTATTACACAAACTTTTAAAAAATGAACAGAACAGGTTTTGTTATATCCTCTCCTTGATGTTAATTTAGACAATTTTGCATAAAACTCTGTAGCACCTTAGCACAAACCATCAGTAATAGTTCAACATACTGTATCAAGGAGAGAACCTCACTTCTCAAACAGGCTGTTTTACCTGTTTAGAATTTAAGAACTGTAATATGCATGATATAATAAATCTATCATAAAGTCACAAGGCACCCAGGAGAGAGCTTCATGAATTAATTTTCCATTTTGTTTCTACTGTAGAAACCTCAGTAACACTTTTAATTTGTTTGGACAGTGCTCTGATGAATCCAGAACACATCTCCATCTATTTTATTTAAATAATCTATTTTATTTAAAACCTCCCATGATGCAGGACAGAAATTGAGTTTATATTCAAAAAAACTCAAGTTAGTAAAGATTGTGAAATTCCTAAAATTGCCAAAAATTATCCATTATATGTCACAGTCATCAATTTTGAAAAATGTTAACTGATTTTATTAAAATTTTAGAGACTTCAGATTTACACCTTTACAAAATTAGTAGAATCCAGTCAATTTGCTAATGTGTTTTCATTTCAGTACTTGAATTCTTCTGTCCTGTTTCCTCACATTATGAGTTTATTATCTACAGTGCTAAATACTCATATTCCTGGAATTCTAAATGAAGGCTGAAAAAAATCTAATTGATGATGTAATTGGCAGAACAATATTAAATGCATGCCTCTCTTTATAAAGATTTTGTCTTGGTTTAATTGATGGTTCTTCCTGATAAATTATTTGAATTACTTATCCTCATACCTGCACTATCTGTTACGAAGAGCATCAGGGCACATTTTTGAAAACTCATCTGTAAGAAGAAAGAATGATTCCATGGATTGGTGAACATCCAACACATGTGGTTAATCCAAATTGCAGATTCTTTCTCTAAAATTTTGAGGAAATATTCTGACCATATTGAATATTTTATTTATGTTTATATTTGGTTTTTTTGCACAAGTCCCAGAAACATTCTTTTTTCCATTTTTCCTCTTAAGTGTTTCTTCAGGATTCTTTTGTAAGATAACTTCTAGAGAGAGAAACAATGTAGTAGGAATTGTGTTGATGACTTATATGAGCACTTAAACCCAAAAAACTAGGCTTTTCTTTCTTTCTTTCTT
>VXBN01015498.1:75180-153955 GCA_013397395.1 Sinosuthora webbiana | reverse complement strand
TGCAAGTACAGATTTGGGTGGAAGTGAGGCAGCCCTTAATGCGAAAGATGCTGCAGGTTTAGGGAGAAGAGGTGGAAGGAGAGACGGCAGCAAGAGAACACAAACCAAGACAATTTTCAGTTGTTTTGATTTCCCTAGTTTACCTCCTCCCACATAACTCATGTCTACCACTGCCATACTCAGTGCATTACACCGACTTCACAAAGCACATGTCTCTGCAAGACACAAACCAGCATGAAAAATGATCCACTACAATCCATTAGCCTGTGGCACAAAGGAAATCCCATGCCTGGAAATAACTCTTCAGCAAAGAACTTGTGATCCAGGGGAGCAATCCAGCACTGAGGCATCTCTTCCATCTTATCTGATCTTTGGGAATGTTTGTTTCGGAGCAGCTCTGCTGTCAGGGTGTCTCAGATGTTGTTATTTAAACAGGCTCCATTTGATCACACGTTATCAGATGGCACAAACAACATCACAGGTTACATCTTACAAGGTTTCTGCAGACATGAAATAAAGAGCTGCTCATCTCCCGCTGCAGGTGAAGAATCTCCTTTCTAGAAAGGAAATATCAAACTAAAAGCAAAGTACAGCTTCTGGAGCTGGATGTTATGGATGGCACGAAGAGAACTGACTGAGAAAGCAACAAATGCCACAACATGGAAATGTATAATTTGTTAAATTATCCGAGATTTACAAAAGAAACAAACCAGAAAGCTGAAATTAAGGCTTGTTCACATACATACCCAAGCACTCAAAACAAAGCCTTTGTGGTAAAGCCTTTTGCTTGGCAGAAGTCACAGATGACTCTTGGAAATGTCCCAGATTTTCACAGAATCACAGAATCATTCAGATTGGAAAAGAGCTCCAAGGCCATTGAGTCCAACCTGTGACTGATCCCCACCTTGTCACCAGCCCAGAGCACTGAGTGCCACGTCCATCACTCCTTGGACACCTCCAGGGATGGGCACTCCAAACCTCCCTGGGCAGCTCCTTCCAATGCCTGACCACCCTTTCCATGGAGAAATCCCTCCTGGTGTCCAACCTGAACCTCCCCTGGCACAAACTGAGACCATTTCCTCTCCTCCTGTCCCTTTCCCTGGACCCTCCCTGGCTGTCCCCTCCTGTCAGGGAGTTGTGCAGAGCCAGAAGGGCCCCCTGAGCCTCCTTTTCTCCAGGCTGAGCCCCTTTCCCAGCTCCCTCAGCTCATTAATTTTTTTTTTTAAGCCCTGTGCGCACCACAGGGAACCAGGCACCCCCTCTGGATTGGAAAAGCTGGGAAGGACAATGCAGAATCCTCACCAACATCTGCCCTACAACACCTTCCTGAAGGAAAGGGGATCCACAGGGATTACAGTCAGAGATAATTCCTTGTTGTTCCATTCATAAATGCAGGGATGGGTAAGAGCATCTGCTCTGCCCACACACCCTGAATCCTCAGGCTGAGCATCAGAGCAGTCAAGATTTCACAGCCACTTTCACTGCCATAAGCTGATACTCAGGGGAAGGCCAGCAGAGAGCTGGGAGATAAAACCCCACTTATCTCAACACTTCATAGTTATTGCCTGATGCTGCAGATAAGGGACCTGGCTCTCTTGAGGGCATCGTTAAATTTCCTGGCTGAAGTTTATTAGGGTTTGTGAGTAAGGTTTTCCAGGTCTGGCTCCTTCTGCATCCATAACCTTTACTCCCATGAGCAGGAATGCAAAAAATTGGTGTCATTAGTGATGCATTACGAGCGGTGATTTCCTCATCCATCTGCTTTCAAGAGAGCTATTCCAGTGGAACGAAAGTAAGGCTGCACTTGAGATTCCAGTGATGTTTGTGTGGGCACTTATCAAAATTAGGGACTTTTCTTGTAGGGATACGTTGTAGTGTTCCTGAAGGGTTATGAAGCAACTGAAAACTATTTGACTTCTGGCAAAGAAGCCTGAAAAGGGATGTGGAACACTGGGAAAAACAGGATGCATCCGCACAGGTTACATTTGAAAGGGGAGCTGCAGCAGAAGTTTAACAAGAGAGAATTCCCAGGATAAATGGGTTGAGCTGTATTTATATTAAAACTGTCTTTAATAAGACCTAACCCAACAAGCAGAGAATCCCATGTCATGACAGCATCATATAGGTTGGAAAAGAGCTCCAACACCATCGAGCCCACCCTGTGACCATCCTTGTCACCCAGCCCAAAGCACTGAGTGCCATGCACAGGCCTCCCTTGGACACTTCTAGGGATGAGGACTCCAAACCACCCTGGGCAGCTCCTTCCAATGTTTAACAACTCTTTCTATGAAGAAATTCCTCCTGATGTCCAACATGAACGTCTTCTGGCACAACTTGAGGCTCTTTCCTCTCACCCTATCTGCGTTCCCTGGGAGCAAAGCCTGACCCTCCCTGGCTGTCCCCTCCCGTCAGGGAGTTGTGCAGAGCCACAAGGTCCCTCCTGAGCCTCCTTTTCTCCAGGCTGAGCCCCTTTCCCAGCTCCCTCAGCTGTTTCTGGTGCTCCAGCCCCTTCCCCAGCTCCGTCCCCTTCCCTGGACCTGCTCCAGCCCCTCCAGGTCTCTCTTGCTGGGAGGGTCCCAGAAGCGTCCCCAGGACTGGAGAAGCCCCAGCAGTGCCAGCACAGAGGGACAATCACTTCCCTGGCCCTGCTGAAGCCCAGGAAAGCAGAGTCACTTTCCTGCCCCCCACAGCAGGACTTTGACACCCTGGATTGCAGAAGGACAAACAGACTCCCAGGTTTTCGGCCAGAACTGTTTCCCTCCCCACCCCGATGTGTAAAACACACTTGGGCCCAGAACACCCATCACCCCCTGGCCAACCAGGAAAGGATTTTTCTCATTGCCTTGCTGACTTCAAGTCCTGACAACTTAATTACTGTAATTGAAGGCAAATATTGCTTGAACTCTACACATTTCTTTCTTTTCATGAAGTACATTAGGCATAAAAACAAACGTTCCTTTGGTTAAGCAGAGGAGTTCCAAAGGTATGTACGAGTTTAGAAAATAAGAAGCCTGCTCAGAAACTCCTTTATTGATAAGAATTTTAATAACCACGGGCCACTGAGCACAGAACTAACAGGGCATGGAGACAAGCAAAGAGGTGCCAACCCTAGAAAACCTCTGGGTTTAGGAAAAGCTTATGTAAAACCATAAATCACCTGGAAGGGCTGTTGAAATGCCAAGGTTTTCCTGCTTCTGTGGTGTACCTGTCCCAGTAGCCATGGGAACACTGCTGAACTCTAACCAGGGGTTTTCTCTAACCCCTCACAGTTTATGCAATTCCTCCCCTGCATGGCCCAACACAGAGAAATATTTCAAGGAAAAATAAGGCAGCTATCCCTAAAAGTGAATTGTGCTGCTGCAGTTCCTGAAAGACCAGATAAAAGACAGAAAGAAACGTTCTTGCTCCAGAGAACTGATGATCAGGTAAAAGGGAAAGAGCAATTGTGTTGTAACTGGAGGGAAACCTGCAGACTGGGCTTTGGAGAAGATGTTTGTCCATACCATGAGTTCCAAAACTGCCCACAAAATCGAGCTGAGGAGATGAAGTTAGAAGGAGCTGGGAATAGGGAATTGGTAGGATGGTCCCAAGCAAAAGAAAAGGACTGCTTGAAACGTGGCGTTAAATGTGGAATGAGTAAGAGGAAACAATAGGAAAATTCAAGGAGAGGTTGGGAAGTGCACAGGAAGAGATGAAGGTCAATTACAGGGAGAAGTCCCATGTAAATATCATCTGTTGATGTAATTAGTGAAATGTATGGAAAATAACCTAAAGGACATAAAGCACTCCATGTACCACCGTGTTTTTCTCTGCCTTTCTTCGCTTGCTGATTAAATCATTAAGGGAGTTGACTGAACTTACAGAGGGAAATCCTGGTTCCCTTGAATCCTGCAGGATCAGGACTGCATCTCTAGGGCATCCCACTCTCGGAGCACCTTTCAGTTATTCAGTGAAAGGAAAAAACAGGGGGTTATGGTCAATTATCAAAGGAATTTGCATCAGTGAAAACAGTTTGGCAAGAGAAGAAGCCCAGAGTGGGAAGGATTTAGACACCTCATGAAATCAAATGGGTTTGAAAACCAACCTGGTGTAGTGAAAGGTGTCCCTGCCCATGGCAGAGGTGGGAATGAGATGAGCTTTAAGGTCCCTTCCAACCCAAACCATTCTGGGATTATTATATAATTAATATTCAAAAATAAGAACTGCACCTGCACGTTACCCTGGGAGGAAAAATGAGATGGAACCCATGCACAGAGGAAAGGGTGCTGCCAACATACAGGAGCAACAGAAGCAGCCTGGATTAATTCAGAGAAGTTTCCCTCCTCTTCAGAATGCAAGCATTTCCTTTTTAGCACTTAAAATCTTAAAATAGGGGAATAAAAGAATCTCTTATACCATCTCTGTCCGCTACATATGAACTACTATTACTTAAGACCAGTAATTTCAACATGACTTTGCTTTGTTGGTAGTAATTCACAACACTTTTGTGACATCTGATTCACAAAAAACGACACAAAAGGCAAAGTCCAGAAGGGATGAGCAAAAAGGCAGAATAAAGCTAAACTATTTCAGGAGGCTCTCGCTTAAATGACAGAAAGTGGGCTGGATGGAGAAGCACATGGAGCCTGAGTTCCATGGAAAGCACAGGCTCACTCTTAGCTTTAAAATGCAGCCACCCCTGTTCTGCCTCTCTCACCAACTTTCTTGCCGAGAAACTGTAACAATAAGATTAAAATAATCCTGTTCTGTTCCTGCTGCTTCAGATCCTCACCGAGAGGGTGGTAGGACCCCCCCATGCAGTGCACAAAACTTGACGGGCAAGAGCTGAGGGCATCCCTGTATCTTTCCATCCCAGGAATGACTGCAGATAATTCCTGAAGAGTCACTCTGGAGCTCTGCAGGCATCAAGGATGACAGAGTCTTGCTTTAAGGAGTTGACAACTTCAAGTTAAGTACGAGCATTAACATTTGGATTGGGATCAAACAGGCGAGAGGGTGAACAAAGACCTGTAGCCTGATGAGTTTAAGCGGGATTAAAATAAATACATGCATAAATAACGCCACATACCATCGGTTCTGCAGTCAATTCTGGCATCAGAACAGGTACCCAGGAGGCTCTAATGCTTTTAATTTACCTGATTAAAATTGGGTTTGTTGCAGACAGCACCTTGCGAAGAGCTGATGAGAACAGACTCCCAGTACAGAAAGGGCTGATGCAAAGGGAAAACGGGACAATTTCCCTGGTGCTCGTGAGGAAAAGAACAAGCAGCAGATGGAAATTATCCACAGGAAAACTTTGCCAGCAGGAGAAATCAGTATCTTTGTGAGGCCTCAACAACCACTGGGAGTCTCAACCACTGAAAGCAACTCAGACAGCTACCAGGGAAGTGTTAGGGGGAGTTAATCCTTGCTTGGAATGGAAAATGTGGGATCTGGACTCCAGAAGCAGTTTTCAGTCCTGTGATGCTTCAAAAACCTGAACAGGGATACAATTTGACCTCCTGGTGATCAAAGAATTGTTAAGGTTGGAAAAGCCCTCTCAGATCACTGAGTCCAAAAATCCCCCAGCACTGCCAAGGCCATCACCAACCCATGTCCCCAAGTGCCAGTTCCACACAGCTTTTAAATCCCTCGTGGGATGGTGATTCCACCACTTCCATGGGCAGCCTGTTAAAATAAATGAGGGCTTAATGAAAGAGATGAGAAGCAGGAATGCTCAACCTGGAGAAAAATGGTAAAAAAATCAGGTCACCCTGCAACTTCTATTTTTTGTTGGCCATGGTGGTGCTACCACCAGGACATGCCACCTATCCATAGGAAGGTTTAATTTTACTACTCTTTATCCTGAGTACTAATAGAATGAGGAGTCCACTGATGGGAAATGGAATGAAAATCCTGAATGTCCAATACCTGGATGACATGCCACATGTTAAAAGGACAAGTTCCAATTACTACAGAGAAGCACTTTCCTGTTTGACTCTGTTAAAATAAATTCTGTGCCAGAACATATTGAAACATCAGCTGCTGTCTTGCAGTTGATATTAACTTCTACACTCCACATGAACCATCAGCTGTCTCTAACCCAGCAAGGACAAGAAGAGAGGATAGGAAGTAATTAATGGAAAGGGGACAAGGAAAAATGTTTTAAAAAATAGAATGTTTTTCCATGGAATTATGAAGATCCATTTTTTTTGCTACACTTGCAACTACAAAAGAGCAGATTGCTTCTCCAACAATCAAAAGGCCAAGGAATTTTATTATAGTACATCTATGCCTAAAATAATTTGGAGGTTATTAATAGAATCACTGACCTCTGGAGCAGAACTACTGTGAGTGCTAGACCAGCTCCACTTTTTTTAGTGGAGTCATGGAAACTCCAAAGACAGAGGTTTTACCATCCTTCAGGATATCCCTGTCGTGATTACAGAATCATGGAATGGTTTGGGTGGGAAGGGACCTGAAAGCCCATCCCATTCCACCCCCTGCCATGGGCAGGGGCACCTTCCACTATCCCAGGCTGCTCCAAGCTCCATCCAGCCTGGCCTTGGATATGGCACCACATCCTAATGAGGAGGTTTTATCACCACATAACAGCACTCATTTCACTCTACTGCAGCAATCTACAGGTCCTTGGTTTTCATTTACATTGTATTTGCTGATTCTGTTTTTATTTCAGTTTTAAATTCTGATGCATTTCTATTAAAACCACATCCAAATATCCCCAGCCTGTCTCGTCCTTCTATTTTATATTTTTGTCAAAAGCTCATCCTGTACCTCAGCAGGTGGCCAAGTTTAGCAATTTTCATTCACTCTTATAATTCACACAACAGAAAGCCCCCATCTCTCCTGGTGAATACTCCGGGTATGCAAAATGCCATTTTTGTGTGATACAAACAATCCATTTCCAGGGGTGCAGGATGAGCTGGAGCCCAGCCTGATCCCATCAGTGAAACAGGAGCTGCACAATAGAGCCGTGACACTCAGCCAGGTTTTGCCTCCAGCCTGCAAACACCAGAGGAACAGGAAACAACAGGGTTGCAAAAGTGCAACGGATTAAATTTTGGCCAGGGACTTGATTGCAACGATAGTCCTGGGGATTCATTCCAGCTGTCCTGAGCAGATCCTGGTCAGGCCACAGCACCTGTACTTTCCAAGGGCAGCTTGGGAATCCCGGCACTGTGTCCCACAGGGCACACACACACACACTTCCTCCTACTGTTCTTACACTTTTCAGGAAAAAAAAAACAACCGAATTTATTTAAGTTTTTGCACAACAAAGGCAGCGAGTAAAATCCAGGAGCTGAGGCTAAGGGGGAATACACGCCGTGGGATAACTCCCAAGAGGTGCAGAAGGCTGAAGGCACATAAAGAAATAGTTAAAAAACTCAGCACATGGCAGAGAAAATCCTTTTCATATCTTGAGAGACACTTAGATATCCCTGTGACATCTCATTCCACTGCAGCTCCTCTGCTGAGGCCAGCACAACCCCTCTTCCTTCGCATTTCCCTGCAAATTACATCTGTGCCTCAGACTGGATATAAACAAAACTAAAGGAAGAGATTTCCCCTAGGATCTCTCTATTGGCACGATGCAGAGATCCAAACACAGTGACTTCATCTTCCCAAAAAGCACCTAAATCAATTCTAACTGTTCTGTTCTCACCTTGAATAACAGAGGAAGTACAGTCCAGCAAAACGAGCACAGGACCGGGAAGGTCACGTTTCCCAAGTTCTCTTCCCAGCTGGTGGGAAACCCTGGAGAAGTTATTCCCTGCAGCTCTGGCACAGGTTTTCAAAGCACAGAACATGCCTGATCAACTGCATGAAACTCACAACAAAACTTAAGAGTTTAATAAAGTGTTTGTAAGGTGCCTTGAGATCCTTCACAGGGTATCCCAGATAAACAAGGATGGAAATAACCCTGGAATTCCACTCACCTGCACCTGGGGCTGGGACACTGAACACAGACCTGACCCAGCAGCACTTCTGTGACAGATCTGTGAGGAATCAAATCACCAGGAGTCTCCGATACTGGATTTTAAAGGAGTGGGCAGGAGAAAAAGCAGGGAATGGTTTAGGCTGGAAGGGACCTTAAAGCTCATCCAGTCCCACCCCCTTCCATGGGCAGGGACATCTTCCACTATCCCAGGGTGCTCCAACCCGGCCTTGGACACTTCCAGGGATCCAGGGGCAGCCACAGCTTCTCTGGGCACCCTGTGCCAGGGCCTCCCCACCCTCCCAGGGAACTATTCCTTCCCAATATCCCACCTATCCCTGCCCTCTGGCAGTGGGAAGCCATGCCCTGTGTCCTGTCCCTCCATCCCTTGTCCCCAGTCCCTCTCCAGCTCTCCTGGAGCCCCTTTAGGCTCTGGAAGGGGCTCTGAGGTTTCCCTGGATCCTTCTCTTCTCCAAGTGAACACCCCCAGCTCTCCCAGCCTGGCTCCAGCCCTTGGAACATCTCTGTGGCCTCCTCTGGACTCTCTCCAGCAGCTCCACGTCCTCCTGCTGTTGGCCCCAGGGCTGGAGGCAGCTCTGCAGGTGGGGCCTCACCTGAGTGGGGCAGAGGGGCAGAATTCCCCCCTCCCCTGCTGCCCACACCGGGGATCAGCCCAGGATGCAAATCAGTGCAGATTGTTTTGTTAATCCTGAATCCAGACTCTAAATGTCTAAGAAGTCTTCAGAAGTCCAGGACAGTCATTCCTGTCCCCAATACCGTGGGTACTGTGCCATGCTCAGAAGAAATCCAAGCCTTCTCCACATGTCCTGTCACTCCCTGGGCACTTTTTATAATCCCTTTGTAACGTGTGTGGAATGGGCAGCTGCTATTAAGGATTCAGGAGACCAAACCCTCTCTGACTCTCGAGTTCAGGATTTCTTCCTGTGCTCCACAGATACAGAAGAACCCCAAAAGGAGTAACAAGTGTGTTTGGCCAGCCAGGTTGTGAATACAAGCAAAGGTATCAATGAGGGCTCTGAAGATTTGGGATGCTGAGAGAAAGAATGGAATAAAAACCACTGGAAGCACCCAGAGGAGAGAAAGGAGTTCTGGTAGCAATTCCAAGAGCAAGCACAGTCACAGCATCACAGCTCTGGCTCCTGGCAGAGGAAACCACAAGTGCTTGGAAATCTGAAAACAACACCTGCCCATGCCAAACTCCTCTTCTGGCTCTTTTCTAGTAACAAATGCAGAAAAGCAGATCTGTGTACAAATAAAGTGCTTCCAGGAGCATTTGAAGCAGGTAATTTAAAGCAAAGCTTCTCTCCTTTCCCCTTCCCCTCAGAAAATGCTTCTCAAAAGGAAAATCGACACTTGAGCCTCTTCCATCCCTCTGATCCGAGAGGGTGATTTGGGGGAGAGCTGATCCAAGGATCCAAACCAGCTCAGACCTCTGGGCAAGGGGACAGACATTTCCTGTTTTTCTGCACCAGCAGCGGCCCAGGAGCCCTTGAGAAATACCTTGTGTCACTTTGTTGTCACTTTTTAGTGTGCTCTCCTCAGGCTCGGTTCCTTTCCTCTAAGCAGGTGCAAAGGAGGACTCAGAGCAACAGGGAAATGAATCACAAGTTCACAGTTTGGGGCAGGACAGACCAGAAATACCATAAATACCAGCAGGGCCCTCCTGTTTAGGCTAAAAGACAGATGCAGAAACACAAACAGCAAGAATAAGAGTTAAATTTGAAATACAACAGCAGGGCTGTGTATGCACATTTTTTTCCTTCTCTCCCATCTATAAGGGTCTGAAGAAAAGAGTTTGTCTGAGGAACGGGATTTATCTTTTAAGGAATACCATTCATGCAGTGTGCCCACAGTTCATAAGGATCATATCCTTGTTTTCAAGGATTCACACAGCACAGCCCAGTGACCACAAGGCAGCCAGGTATAACCTCTCTGCAGCCTTTTGTTCATTAATTCTTGCATTTCTTCTTCATTTCTGCCTTTAGTTTCGGTGCTTCCTTAAACAACCCTTCTGACGATCAGCTCCTCAGATCAATTCCAACTGGGACTCGTCCTCCCCTCCAAAAACCAACCCAGCTCTTCTCCTCTCAGCCTCAAAATGCTGCTCCGAGTGTTTCCCTACCCATCCTGCCCGTGTCCTACCTTACCCTCTCGCTGTCTGAGATGTGTAACATCCTGCCCTTGTTCTGTCCATCATTTCCTTGCAAGCTCTCTGGGGAAGCAATTAGCCCACTTGTGAGCACTCTACAACATAATTAACAAATAATAACCACTGAGAAATGTAGGCCAAAAAAAGCCAAGTTATCACAGCCCCGTTTCTGCAGAGGCTTGCATTGTTCCGTGCTCGCTCGCAGCTTCCAAGTTCCTGGAGGCACAGACTCTCCTCCAAGGCAGCACAAAAGCAAAGGTGAACGCTGTGCTTTAAAGAAGACATGGAGATGTTCTGACTTTATTTGGATTTCCAGGCTTTGCTGCTTCTCCCCGCTCATTAACACCACCAGTTGTGAGTATTTACACAGAGAACGCTACAATAAGTCTCAGAAATGGAGGTGAAAGGCTCACAATTTGGGTCTAAATTAACTCTGGCAAGGGGAGCTCCGAAGGAAGGAAAGACAGGATGACTGTAACCATGAGCAAGATGCAACACTAACCTAATGACATCATTTAGGATGTAAAAAAAAACTGCTGGAGGAGACAAGGGCAGAACCTATTCTTGAGTTTCCATCCCACACATCCCACAGCAGCCAGTAGGGAATGGTAACAGTTATCAGGGAAAGCCTAAAAACTCGCTCTTATTTCAGCAGCAAATAAAATATTTCCAATTCCTGAGGCTTCTAACTGTAAGACAGCTCTTCCAGGCTCCTGCACACTTCCTGGGAAGTGCTATGAGTCCTGGCTATCACTTCAATACTGAAAAATAAGGTGCCAAAGCAATTAGACAAAGGTTTCTAATAAGGCTGAAGCAGAATTCTGCTGGGGAGCCACAGAAGCGTAAAGGAGGATGAAGAAATGGAAGAAAATAATAAATGATGAGTTTGGAGTGGTTATTGGAATGGAGAAAGATGGCATTTGGAATGTACAGAGAAGGAATAATGCTGAGGAAAGAGGGGGGAGAAAGTATGTGGTTAAACCTCCACATTTTACAGCCTTGAGTAGGTCAACAGTGATGATTCTGAAATTTTGATTTTAGATCCATCCACCACTGATCCTGTCCTGAAACACCAAACTGAGGTGGTCCCCATTGAGAACAGGACAGTGAACAGCACATTTCAGCCACAAAGCAGCTGGAAACCCTGGAATGGAGCAGTTGGCACTAATTTATGGATAATCCCTGGAGCACGAGAGTGCCAGAATGTCTCACCCAGCCCTGCAACCTAGAGCAAGACAGAGCACGTCTGCTGTGACCTGGGACAAAGGATCCTGGTGGTCACTTTGTGAAATCTGCCATCCCTGGCATGGCTTTGGCTCTGCCAACCTGCAGAACAACTCACCTGGTTTAACCTTAGGTTATTTGAGGAGGGAACAGCTCAGATCAGCACGTACAGGATACATATTTCCCTGGCCTGCTTCGGTGGCAAAGAAAATTTTAAATGTCCAAGAGGAGAGGTTTTGTCCTTCAAAACTGATAAAAAAGCCACAGCATGGCTGGAACTCAATGATTTTTAAGGACTCTTCCAACCCTAACCCTTCTGTGATTGTTTGATCCTATCATGTTGAGAAACTTTTTAGCCTCACAGTCAGGATCTCATCTCGGCTTTTCTGCTCATGGGCAATCCAGTCCTGATCTCCCAAGCATTAAAGGTTAAAACATTTGATTTATTTCTGTTTCACATCCGTATCTGTCCAGCCTGCTCTTGGGTTTACACTGAATTCCTCCCCTGGGAGTAAAGAGCCTCATTTTCCACCTTCAAACCCATCCTTGGACTTCTTTGCCTTTGGGCTGCTTTCCACGGCCGACCTTTGAGTTTCTGCTCTGCTTTTTATGGAATCACAGAATGGTTTGGGTTGGAGGGGAACGTAAAGCTCATCCAGTTCCACACCCTGCCATGGGCAGGAACACCTTCCACTATCCCAGGCTGCTCCAAGTCCTGTCCAGCCTGGCCTTGGACACTGCCAGGGATCCAGAGGCAGCCACAGCTTCTCTGGGAAACCTGTGCCAGGGCCTCCCCACCCTCCCAGGGAACAATTCCTTCCCAATATCCCATCTAACCCTGCCCTCTGGCAGTAGAAAACCATTCCCAGTGTCCTGTCCCTCCATGCCTCACCCCAAGTCCCTCTCCAGCTCTCCTGGAGCCTCTTTAGGCTCTGGAAGGGGCTCTGAGTTCACCCTGGATCCTTCTCTTCTCCAGGTAAACACCCCCAGCTCTCCCAGCCTGGCTGCAGAGCAGAGATGCTTTCCCTTTCTTGTTTCATTGTTTTGGTGATGACTGCATCCCTGGTTTTGACCTGGTTGAGTTACAAAGGCACACTTGTCTTTCATTACACCAAGTGTGAGCTTTATGGAACTGCCTAAAGATTCCGCAGCAATGCAAAAAAAACCCGACAGTGAGAAAATCCCCGTGCCTGCAATTCCAGATAGATTTCCTAGGAAATTTTATTATTAACACTTTGTGTAATGCCCTGAGGGGAACGAAGAGCTCTGTGGTTGCCCAGTGAACCACACAAAACACAGAACCTGTGCCCCAAGGGACTTGCAGGTTAAAGCTCTGAGTGGGTACAAAACAATACAAATAATTGCCAGGTAGGTGATCCTGCAGGCAGCGCACACACTCGTTCCAGGCCGGAACGTCTCCTGGCACAGGAGCTCTGGAGAAGGAGTGGGAATGGGATGCTTATCACAGCTCAGCAGCAAACTGCTCCAGGAATAAGCAGCAAAATGAAGACTCAAGAGGAAATGGCAGATTAAAGGGAAGACCCAAGGTCTCATTTGCCCCTAATGCTCTGCTGTCTGCAGGTAAGCAAAGGAAAACAGAGCCCTGGAATTCTCGAAGTTGGAAAAGCCCTTTGAGATCACCGAGTCCAACCATCCCCCAGCACTGCCAAGGCCACCACTGCCCCATGTCCCCAAGTGCCACATGCACACAGCTTTTAAATCCCTGCAGGGATGGGAACTCCACCACTGCCCTGGGCAGCTGTGCCAGGGCTGGACAACCCTTCCCATTAAGAAGTTTTTCATAATATCTGATCTAAACCTTCCCTGGTGCAGCTTGAGACCATTTCCTGTGGTCCTGTCACTTGTCACCTGGGAGAAGAGCCTGACCCCCATCTGTCTGCACCCTTCCGCCAGGGATGCATCAGCCCAGCACAGAGCTGGCTGTCCCCAGGCCCCTCCCATTCCTCAGGTGTGGGAAGCTCCTCTGTTGAGAGGAAAGTGCTGTTGGTTGGGGTCTCAAATCCATAATGGAAGGCTCAGAAGAGCTTCCCAAGAAGTCCTAAGTGTCCTGAAGCAGAGAAAAAAACTGATGCCAAACAGCAAAGAAATTTTTGCTTGATTCTGAGCATTAAAACGGTGTAGAGAAAAGGGAAATAAAGACTCACAGAGTGGTTTGGGTTGGAAGGGATCTTAAAGACCACAGGCAGGGACACCTCCCACTATCCCAGGTCCCTCCAAGCCCCATCCAACCTGACCTAGGACACTTCCAGGGATGGGGAGTGTCCCCTCACCTAGCAGACCAGAGTGGCCCCACATTTAGCAGGAACACAGAAGCTTCAAGAGATGTTGCTTACCCCCAGTTACACTCTAAAATCCACCTGAAATCTGCTTGCTAATTTTGCTTTGCCTCCTTCCAGTTAATCCTCCACTGCCCTGTTTTTCCTTTGGGGGCTGCCCTCTGCTGATCCCTCCTGCTGCCTCCAGAGCTGGGTGGTCCCTCCACCACCAACCAAGTCATCCCATCTCAAATCCCTGCAGTGACTGAGCAATGCCAGCTCAGGTTCATTCCCTTCATTACCCCACACTTAATGCCCTGAGAAAAGCAGGAGGGTGGAGCCACAGAGTTCTCCAAGAAGTCATTCCAAGCACAGTTGAAGGTCACGGCTGCTCCGAGGTGGGAGCTCCATTTTTCATTTAGAAAAAGTTGGTTGTGGTAACTCTGAGCAAAGCAAGACTCCAGTTCCTGTGGCTTTGGATATTGTGGCTGGATGACCCTGGACCTGATTAAATTTCTAACAGGTTCTGATAGAAGCTGTAACTGTGGTTATCAAGTTTTTAATACCTTTCCTCCATGTGGATTCTCTGATGTTGAATGATACATTTGAACCTGCCTTGGAAGGCAACTTGTCTTTCCTTTTCATGCAACCATTTATTTTCCCAAAGAGTAGGAACTTCATATTTGTGAGGCTGCTGTCTGCCTGTAGACTGGGCCTCAAATCAGTGAGAGAGGATGGAACAGACCAAAAAAAAAAAAAAAAANAAAAAAAAAAAAAATCACATAATCATGCAATCATTAAGGTTGGAAAAGTCAATCTGGCCCCACCACTATGTTCACCCAGAAATAACATCCTCAAGTGCCACATCCACGTCTTCCAAACACTTCCAAGGATGGCGAGTGTTGAAAAACAAAAAAATCATCTATTCTTTAACTAGCTTGGAAGCCAGGTTAAAAATGAAGCAGTCCTTTAAGCTGAAATAAAACCAAAATAATTCAGTGTTGATAAATAAAAAGAAATGCATTTGGGTAAAACGGAATCTAATACGAAATAGTATAAAATTAGAAAGTCAGGATGCATTTCATCCAGCCTGTTATTGCTGCTTCTGCATGTCTAAAATATCATATCCAAAAGCAGTTGGACAATTTAGGAAGCAGTATATCACACAGAAGTTAAAAAGGAAGCCCCATAAGGCTGATTGGTCCAAAGCTCCCCAAAATCAAGTGTGCCAGAACTATTTACCATTAATTCCAACTACCCCAAATCTAATTTCTCAGACATTCTCACCTCCTTCATGCAAACAAGACTTGTGCTAAAAGGAGGTGTTGATTTGAGGTGGAAACGAGGCTCAGTGAGAAACAGGAAAACAGCAACAACAGCATAAATGACCACTGAAGACCATTTAGAACAATATTTTGTGCTGAAGCAGACAAGCAGCAGCCACAGACCCTTTTCCAGAGAGGAAATCACCTCTGGAAAAGTGGCAACAACATCCAAATGGAAGCGGTGAGAGTAAGGTGCCGATGGCAACCATTAACACGACTATTTTTGCAGCAATCAACACCTCCTGAAGAAAAAAAAAAAAAAAAAAAAGGCAAGAATCCGTGCGAAGTCATAGGTGGTAAGAGGCCAACAGAGCGCTGAAGAGGAGGAATTGTTCAATCATTATCCCGGGTATGAGCTTTGCAGACGCAGGCACTGACATCCGTGTTACAACCTGTTAGCGACCGCAGCATGTTGAAGGGATTAAAAGCTAATGACAGGCCACCATCCCTCTTAAAATCCAGCGCCAGGCCAGGGGCTTCCACTTTCTCAGCTGAAATACCCACAGTTGCAACATCAGGCCGGCGTTGTTTGCTCCCAATGAAAGAGGTGATTCACTTTCTTTTCAGGAGCTGCACCGTAAAATGTTGATTAGAGCACGAGCCGCCCCCAAAATTTAAAGCAGAGGGGAAAGAGGAATACAAAGCGAGGTGTAAAAGGAGATGGGAGTCGAGGGGGAAATCAAAGCAGGGAATTCACCAGGAGGTAGAGATTTTATCAAAGCGATTGGTTCATTAGGCAGAAAATTTGACTGTCATTAACACGGTGCTGCAGTGCTTTTTGTTAGCGAGCTCTTCAGGGCAGACACCTTTGTATTTTTACTTGTAAAACACCAATTAGTACCTCGGGCAGACTACAAACAAATCAACATTAAAACAAAGCAGCGAAACAGAACCATTTTTATCTCCTGCTAAGCCCGGAGTCACCAGGACAGATTCAACTCTCTGGAGAGAGACCACATTCTTCATTCCCTAATAGTCTTCCCCTCGTTTGCTGCACATCTGTAGGAGTTAAAAAGCACAAATTTGGATTTATCTCTCTGCTTGGGTTCTGAGGGAGTTCACCATGGGACGCTGCTCTGGGAATTCTTGTTACAAGTTGTTTTTTGTGTGTGTGTGTGCCTGTTCAAGCTGGGTTTCAATTAATAGCAGTGTAATTGTTGCAAAACCCACCCAGCACAGCCAGGCATCGCTGCTTTCCCAGCGTGGAAGTGAAGGCACCTGTTCGACATCCTCTGAAAAGCCACATTTGGGAATTAAAAAACGGCTGGAAGGGTGGAAGGAGCCAGACCTGCTTCAGTCTAGTCCATACGGCTGGAATGGGAAGAGTTCCTAAGACTGTGTCTAGAAATTCAAAGGGGGTTTGCTCATTCACTTCCAAGCAGAGTTTGGGACGGAATTTACTTCTGTGGAGGATCCATTTCCTCTGATCCTGGTTCTTGTTCCCTGGGAGAAGAGCCTGACCCCTACCTGGCCACAATCTGTTTTCAGGGAGTTGTGCAGAGTCAGAAGGTCCCCTCTGAGCCTCCTTTTCTCCAGGCTGAGCCCCTTTCCCAGCTCCCTCAGCTGCTCTGGGTGCTCCAGCACCTTCATCTTTCAACCTGCCCTACCCATCTTCTCCCCCCTCCCCACAAACACTTTCTAAACAATATTAAATGTCTTTTCCGGTTTAACTCCCTAAAATATGCTCAGAGGAAAGGTCAATATGCTCAGAGGAAAGGTCAGGCACAGCAGCAATCTGCTGGTTCAGGGTCACAGTAATGGCTAAGATGCCAGACTACAGAGTCTGAGCATGCCATGATTCACACTGAGGGCTGGTCAGGTTGTGCTCGCTGTAAGGAGAAAAATTGTAATTTAGCCTTGATGATTGAGAAAACCTGAAAACCTGCCAGCCTCATCTCTGCCTGGAGTGCCAGTAGCTATTGAAGCCTTAACCAGGGACACAGGCAGGAATGCATGATTTGGGGATTATGATTCCTGGAGCAACGTGAATGTCAAAGAATGGGAGAGAACGATGGTCTCACCTCCACGTTCTACTCCCTGTGGTAAAGAAATGATGATTGTAAACAGAAGCAACAGAGATGTATTTTTTAAAGAGCTGGAGAGGCCTTTCCATGTTTAGTCAGACACATTAACAGCCTGTGCAGAGCCTGTGGAGTTGATGTAAAAGAGCACCAGCTACAGTGGGATTTCTGAACACATCAGCCAAGACTCACACGAGCAGAGCTGATCCCTCTCGGAGAAAAGGTGATGGATTTGATGAGCTCTTAGGTCCTTCTCCTAAACTACCTCCTATGTAAAGAAACCTGGGCAGCAGCTTGGAAATGGACTGAGAGCTCTCCTGAAGGAGTTAACCATTCAAACAGGTAATATCTGAATTCTGAAAGAATTTGGCCACCAGAGCTACTTCCCTGCAACAGTTCCGAGGAGCTGCTGCCAATGTTAACATCGGGAGGCAGCTACTGACAGGTTTCATTTTGCCCAGTCTGATGCTGCTATTGACACTCAACGCAGACGAGCCAGCACAAACAGGAATAAAAGGCCACCTTCCATGGCAACACTTCTCAAGGAACTAAGGAATTTACTGACAGCCCTGAAATCCCTGGCAGGTGGTGGGATCAGCTTCCCAAATGTCCCGGGGCACGGAAAAGCTGATGGGACTCACATTAACAACGGCTCCTACCAAGCTGCTGGGCAGCTCCAGAGATGAGTGACAGGCTCTGCAATATCCAAAAGGAATTACTGGGTAATGTGGCCTATCAGGCAGTGGCCAAGTGGTGTGGAAGGTTGGGGATAAATTCCAGTTGCAGGTCAGGGTCCTCCTAAGAAGGCAGAAATTTTTGCAGAACCAACAGCTACTTGAATTTTTCTTCAGGCTCGACAGCAAATGGCAAATTTCTTACACAACAGTTACTGGATGGGGCCTGGAGCAACCTGGGATAGTGGAAGGTGTCCCTGCCCGTGGCAGGGGGTTGGAATTAGATCATCTTTAAGGTCCCTTCCAACCTAAACCATCCATACCTCTAATTACCATCTAAATTTCTGCCTCTGCATCTTCTACCCCAGTTCAGCACCCAACCAGGCAACTCTGTGCTAGTGCAGAAGGTGAAAGTGATTCAGAGGGAGGAAGCTGAGCTCATTTTGCCAAGTCCAGGGGAAGGGTGAGCTGTGTACAGGAACGTTCCCTCCCAGACTGGGATCTTCACACCCTGTGCTCAGAGCAGTTCCCAGTTTTCCTGCCTTGGAGAAAAGGGGCTGTGGGTGTAAACTGGGAGCTGAACTCCCAGCTCCAGCTCCCCTGCTTCTCAGAAAACTCAGCATCCCTATATTTGGATTTTGAATCCCAAATTTAGGCCTTTAGTCCATCACTGGTTTGCAGGCTGCAGAAAACCCTTAATCTCAGCAAATTTAGAGCTGGTCTCAGATTCACGCCACTTTAGGAAAAGCTTTTACAACACTCCACAGAAGTTGTGCTTTGTCTTTAAAGCAGAGCTGACAATAATGTGAATCCTGGAGAGCTGAAAGTCGTGGAAGAACAACAATGCAAAGGTTTGAGGACGATTTTGGAAATACCACAAGGCCTGCAGAGGCAGCTGAGAGCCTGTTATCGATGACAGATTAGCCAACCCCACCGGGTGTAATTTGCATCTGATTCACAGGGACTGGAAGAGAACTAGGAAGTTGGGATTGTAATGGGATTAATCACAGGACTCCAGGGATCCCATTCATCACCCTGCTGAGGGGTCCTAGAGCTGCTCTGCACTGCCTGAGCTGCGTTTGGGAAGTTATTTGAGGTTTGCTGGGACAGGAATATCAGATTGGAAGGAGGGAAGAGATAAAAGTTTGCTGGTTTTCCTCTCAAAGCCAGCCTTTATCAAAGTTGTGTGACCACGAGCTGAGATTAAGGACTGTAGTAAACCTCAATTCTCAGCCTAGAGCTGAAAACCTTCCGAGATTTAATGCTCCTAATTCCTCCAGCCCTCACATTTACTTGAAGTGACTGTTAAAAAAAAAAAAAAATAAATAAAACAAATCAATCATTCTGGAGGAACTGCTGTGCATCCTGAAACAAAGGGAAAGGATGAGATCATCGCTGTTTCTTCAGCCTTGGTGAGGTCTCCAAGTGAACATACGAAGCAGATGAGACTTGCCTCAGCAAGGCCTGCCAATGCCAGAGCAATAAATAAATGTTCAGAGAATGAGGCTGCACCTTCAGCTGATGTGAGCTGCTGTCAGAGCTGGGAAACCTGCAGAGTCCCAGGATTTCTGGGAAAACGAAAATCTGGGGCTGCACTTCCCTGAAGGGAGACTCCAGAGCAAAGCCACTCTGGGAAGGGTCAGGCTGCCAGGCAGGCAACTTAATTAGAAGAAAAAAAAAACAACTTCCAAAGCTTCTTTCCCATTGTGATCTTCTGTGTTGAACTTGGCATTGCCATGGAGTTCTTGGGCTGTCCCACACCAGGGACACCAAGGCCCGGGAAGCACTGAAGCAGTTTGTCCCAAACTGTTCAGCATCAATATTTGATGTGGGGATTCCTGGTTTGCTTCCTGCATTTCTCCTCCTTGGCCACTGAGGACGATTTTCACATGGAGCCAGAAGAGCTGGGACTTTCTGTGCCTCACTAAATGGTGAAAATTAGGAATGAACCCTAACTGTTATTAAGTGTAACAAATGAGCTGCTCTAACCAATTCCTAACTGTGTTTACGGTTTTCCAAGAACTGGTTCCCAAACTGGAATCACACCCAGGCCTTGGCACAGCTCCAGGCAAACCAAAGCTCAGGTACTCCTGGTGGAAGGTTCTCTTTGCTCCAATTCCCACTCCCTATGCCTTAGACCCTTCACTTTTAGGTCACATAAAGACAATACATAAAAGAAAACCTCTGATGTTCATCTGTAACAACACTGTCCAAATAACCCCTTCTGTGAGGACAAATTTTTGTCTGACCTTTGTTCCAAACCTGACAGCAAAACTCCGATTTTATAAAACTCTCCTGGAATACACTTTTTTCTTTCCCTACTTTTAAACTTAATTCACCTTCTGGTGAAAAGTCTAAACAAACAATTAGGAGTCAGGCTGAATTTATGCCCTTTGGGGAAAAAAAAAAAAAACACCACAAAAACACCACGATATCTACAGCAATGTCTATTGACCCAGCAGTTATCAGAAAAGCGGTGGGGATTTTTTTTTTTTCTTAATTTTTATTCTTTCTGGCATAAAGCCAGCTTTCTAAACAGCCAGTGACCCACTTTCACCTAGCTGGCCTCTGAAGTTGAGAGAAGATTCCTACCCTCTGGACGCTGGAGGCTCTGTTTGAAGTCCCTGCTGTCAGGAGATGGTCAGTTTACGTCTCCTGTCCTAGGACAGGAAAAGGATGCACTCTCAGCTCCATGTGTTGCGGGGAGATAAGCACAAAGATTTCTGTCCTATGCCCTTATCAGCTTTTCCTGCTACTCTCCAGAGCAGACACCACCAAGGCTGGCAGTAAAAATTAAACTTAAGCAAAAGGAGGAAAAAAAAAAAAAGAAAAAGAAAAAGAAAAGTATTTCTCATAACTGTAATTCAAAAGGCTGAAGTTTTGGGAAAAAAAAACCGTGCCAGGATTTTTAGGAGTACTGAAAACTACCTAAAATCTTCCGTATTCTGAGTGTAAACTGATCTACTCTGACACACCCAGGATGACTTAGGGTTTCAAAGATATCTCACTACTTAAATAATCTTTACTACATGAGAATTCTTCCCCTTGCAAATAAAACCAATTAGCTGGCAAAAAGGCATTCCCTGCATTTGGAAATGACCATGGAATTACAGAATGGTTTGGGTTGGAAGAGACCTTAAAGATCAACCTGTTCCACCACTTACCATGTGCAGGGACACCTTCCACTAGACCAGGTTGCTCCAAGCCCCATTCTACAAATTAATATTTTTATTTCATGTTGTTTTTTTTTTTTTGTTTTTGTTTTTTTCTCCAAAGCCCATTCTACAAATTAATATTTTTATTTCACGGTTTCTCCTGCTTTTCCTTCTCTCTCTGCTGCTCCCTCCTTCTCTTTATGTTCCTTCAGTCCTGGGACCTCATTTTCTTAGTGTGCAGAGGACAGGCTAGACAGAGCCTCCAAGGATTTTGGGTTATCTCCCATCTTCCCATCTCCTGCCCACACAGGATTTAATTTATGGGTGCTTCAGTCGCCACCCTCTATAAAACTGGAGTTAACTTCTTGTTAAAACATTCTCAGCCACAAGTGAGATGGACTCAATGTCATTTTAGGAGGCACCTTCAAGTAAGACTTGAACATAGAGGTGATAAATAAATGCTCCAGATGGAAACCAAGTGACCAGCTCTCTACAAAGCCCCATCTGGATCTACCAATGTGGAAAAAAAAAATCTAGCAAATACCCACATATAATTCCCAAATAACTGTTTTAGAAACCTCAAGAATTGCTCCTATGCTGCTCCCCAGCCCTCAATACCATTATTAAAATCATGGCTGCACTGTCAATTTATAAATTGAAACTATTTTAGAAAATACCCCTCATGTAATTGCAGTGGCAGCCAAATCCACATCACAAATGTCACAGGGTGCCAAAAAATGGGGGGAGAACTTTATGGATGTGACAGGGCAGAGATAGTCCTTGAGCACTTCAAGATTCCCAAATTCTGGACTTACTTCTGCTTCCAAATTCTTCTAGGACATGGTGTTTAGGGTGAAGTTTAAAATAATCCAGTTTCATTTTTAAAAGCACGCAGATCCTAAAATAAATTAACTTTCCAGGTAATTGGAAGACCTTATTATGTGTCTACACAGAAGAACATATAGAGACCCAAAATGGATGCAGATCAATGAAACCATAATCCATGTATTGATTTATTAGGCAAAACAGAACTTCCCTCCTAGAAGTTCCTGTTCCTCCTCCTCCTTAAAAGAAGCTTCTGAAATTCTGCTTTAAAAATAGTTGTGCTGCTGATACATTTTTACCCTTAAACCTGACATAGTGTCCTCAATAAATTAAAAAAAACACTTCTCTGCCTACATGGAAGACCAAAACTTATGATGTTACTCCTACTGCTATTAAATAAAGAATTCAAAACTCAAATCATAAGGGCTCAGCATTTCTCCAGCTTCATTCTCCCATTTCTCTTTAAGTTCTACCACAATAAAGAAAAATTTCCTCACTCAAACCTCCTGCAGTAATTCAAAAATAAGGAAACGATGATGAAGTGCTCTTTGGGCAAGACAGGAATTATAGTGATGGCATCAAAAATGTCAAATACTCCTTCAAACTGGAATGAAAGAAGAATTTTAAGACTCGAATCACATGAAAGCAGCATTGAGCCCAGGATTCTGGATAAACCAGCATGTGTGTGTGTGTGTGTGTCCGGGTGTGTTTATCCCTGGATATCAGACAGGACAGGAAAGGAAGAGTTGAAACACTTGTCCAGAAAATGCTCAAAAAGAAAACACAGCCAGGACAAATTTAGCAGCTTTACTTAGCTGGGATATCAAAGGCAGAGCTGACTGGAAAAGCAACCACCTCTCAAGAATGGCAAAATAAACTCAGCCGAGTCTCGGGAGGAAAACCCGGATCAGAGGCTGGATTTCGTTAACTGCTGCTGTTTTGGGTAAGGCAGGTCCTTTCTGACACTGCTGAGATAATCTTGTCAAAGAACAACAAAAAATGAAAAGCCAAAAAAAAAAAGAGAAAAAAAAAAAAAAGACAGACACACAACAGCCATTTCAGGGGGAATCTGTTTGGTAAAGTGGCTTTGAGGTGGTGTCTGAAGAAACAAAACTTGGAATGAACTTCCTAAAAACATTATTTTTTTTTTTCTTTTGGTCTCCTTTGGAAAAGTGAATTTCAATAGGCTGATTGGCAACTTCTTTGTTGATCAAAGCAGAAGTCTGAAACACATCTGAAACAGATTTTCTGAATAAAAAAAAAAAAAAGCATTTCATGCTCAATTCAGAAGAAAGTCTCCCCAGCAGAAACTAGGCTATTTGAATTTTTTTTTTTTTCTAAAAATGAGGTTTCCATCAACTGAAATGAGCCAAAAGTGACATATTTTAATAAATTCCTGTCTTGAAGACATGCAGCCCTATTACCTGGATATGATACTGAAATCATGGCCTGGAAATGTGGCTTTCCATCCAAAGTTCATTAATTTGCTTGTATTATGCAGAAGAGGTTTGACCTCAGACTGGGAAAAACATCTGGATCTTACAGTGACCAGGATCACAATTTAATGCTCAGAAACAGTCTGGGGGTTAGATGGGAGGAGGGTGGCATCTGCCCACCTCTGGCAAAGAAACAGAGAAGGAAAAAGAATTTAAAAAAAAAAAAAAATCCTCAACTTTTCAAGCTGCTGAGACTCCACCTGGGGAAGTCTTCCTGGAAGATTTAGCACAAGGGGCAAAAGGAAGTGTGTCAACACGATCTGTGCCATCCAATGGATAAAACTGGAATTCACCTTCCCGGTGCCAAACTCCCGCCGCCGAGAGCTTCAGAAACTGAAGTGATGTCAAGCAATTTCCCTTGGCTCCCAGTCATGGCAGAGACAGACACTCTGACGCCGAGGGAGGATGATGGGGAGATAGCAGGTCCCTCTCGTTTTCACAAGAACTCCGGGGAACTGCTCCCACCTCTGGTGCAGAGTTAATCAAGATAAGTTCATGTGTGATAACATGTATCTTGAAGGGGAGAAAACCTGGACAGCTCCTGCCTCTCTCTCCAGGAGTAAATTTAAGGGCTCTCCAAGAAACACAAAGCTGTCCTTTTCTGCCCTGACCCACCCCAAAAGCAGAGCTCAGGCTGGAGAGTCATAAAAAAGGACAAGGTATGTCACAGGAGTGTGGCACAGTAGAGGAGCATCCCGTAATACTGACAAATCATTGATGCTTTTACCCCCCGGCACAAGAAACGTTCACCTGACCCACAGATACTCCTCCTGCTGCTACTCTTACAATACTCCACACTAATAACAAGTGCACAGCTTGTGCATCCACAGAAATGGATGTTTTGAGGTATTTCAGCGAGGTCTAAACTCTGTATGATTGTTACATTGCCACCGTGACATGTTTCATATTGAATGAAAACATCAGAAACGATGAGGTCACTCGAATTGTGGGGAGGGTGGGAAATTGGAAAAAGGTTTGTGTTGCAACCATGGAAACTGGAGTGTGAAGAGACCACTGAGCAAACACTCACAGATGATTTTCTCTCTGTAGCACAAGGGCATCAAGCAAAGTGCTGCCTTCCAAATCACAGAATCCCAGAATGGACTGGGTTGGAAGGGACCTTGAAAACCATTCAGTTCCCCTCTGCCACAGGCAGGGACACCTTCCAGCATTCCCAGGTTGCCCCAAGCCCCATCAAACCTGGCCTGGAACATTTTCAGGGATGGGACAGCCACAGCTTCTCTGGGCAACCTGTGTCAGGGCCTCCCCACCCTCACAGGGAAGAATTCCTTCTCAATATCCCATCTAACCCTGTCCTCTGGCAGTGGGAAGCCATTCCCTGTGTCCTGTCCCTCCAAGTCATCGTCCAAAGTCTCTCTCCATCTTCCCTGTAGCCTCCCTTCAGGTACTGGAAGGGACAATTAGGTGACCCTGAAGCCTTCTCTTCTCCTGAACAAGCCCAGTTCCCTCAGCCTTTCCCACAGCAGAGCTGCTCCATCCCTCTGAACATCTTGGTGCCTCCTTTGGACTTGTTCCAGCAGCTCCAGGTCCTTCCTGTGCTGGGCTTAGAGGCAGCTCTGCAGGTGGGGTCTCACCTGAGAGGGGCAGAATCCCTCTCTGTGCACCTTTATCCATCCCAAACGAGGCACTTTGCAGACTCCAGAAGCCTTCAGGCCACACCACCACATGGAATGCACCAGGAATCACACATGTGCAATTCCAGCCTGAGGGAAGTGTAAGCGATCAAAATCTGTGCATGGAGCACACTCTGAAGTGTTCACAGGGAATTCCCAATGAGTCCCATCCGTTGGATCTGATTAATAAACCACGCCAGCAAGGCACAAGCTGTGAATTTGTGCTCACAAGGCACTTCCAGGCACACAGACAAGCCCCAGGCTTGTGTGCATTAAAACACAAGGACATCACTTACACTCAGGTAGCCAAAGGCCTCTGAAAACATCACCTGGTATTTTTACAGGAAACGCTGTCTGGAAAGCTTCTCATGCTCCATTTTCCCACCTGCATTGTTCACAAGGTGACATCCATCAGCAGCATCCCAGATGGATGGCATGAATTAATAGAGCAACTCCAGAGGCTGAGTTCCCAGGCAGGTATTTATATCCCTCCCCTTGTGAGCGAGCTGACTGTACTTATCTAAGAAACTGTAACCCCTCCCAAAAAAGGCAGGAGTGTCAATACATAAAAAAATGGAATCCAATAGGGGAGAAAATTTCCAAATTTGTCTGTTTTGTTTGCAGACACATCAGAGATGGAAGAGCCTTCTAAATGGAAGGTGATGTGACCAGTGTTATTTCCCTGAGGTATAATTTGCCTCTCTAATAAAGCAATAACTTCCCACTGTGCTGTCATGAATAATATCACCTGAAATAATGCTTATTCCTTTAATCCAGGAAAATGTGGAAGGATGAGAAAAGCATTCCCATGTATGACAAAGGAACAGCAAAGCAGCAGGGCTGACACCAGAAACTGTCTATTCTTTACCACTTCAGCTACCTCACCAGAGATTGGTAGTGAAAACACAAAATCTTTCAGCTCCAGATGTGTAAATCTGGGCTCAAACTCAGCCACTTGAAGCAATATGAAAGCAGAAAGAGCTGAGGTCTCACCATCTCAACCTGCAAACCTAAAATTAGTAAATATCTATGCTGCCTTGTGGGGCAGCTGCGCCCAAATTCCAGATTTTGATTTGTTCTTCAGCATGTAACAAACTGTCCTCTGCAAGTACCTGATACCAACCCCAGGCCAGAAAGGATGAAGATGCAACTGCAGTAAACAACGTAGAGAGAATATTCCCAAATTCCCAGCAAGAATATTCCCAATCCTGTCTTCTAAACAGCATTTGAACCACATGTAGTAAACAAAGACCAAGGACACACCCTAAATGAAAAAAAAAAAACAACACAAAAACCAAAAAACTCAATAGCCATTTATGATGTGAGTGCCATTTCCAGAGAAATGAACAGCACATAATTATGTAATTAACAATTATGATTGTCTAAATAATCTCATTGTAGGGTTGGAGCGAGTCGAGTTACGCGATCAAGCTCAGATTCAGCATTTCCAGGGGGGTTTTTTGTTTGATGTTTTTTCTTTTTTTTTTTTTTTTTTTTTTTTCACAAATTGGTATTTGAACGAGGTTCAGTACAATATGTGGAGAAGTGATATTATAGAGAGCAGAAAAAAAGATGAAATAAACCTTAAACTCCTGATTGTACAAGAAGGGCATTGTATAAAGGCCTCTAGGAGACACGGACTGACCCACTCAACCAACTCCAGCACAGGCAGCCCAAATTTTCTCTCTGGGAGAACATGCAATTCCAGCCTGATGGAAGTACAAGCACTGAAATCCTCAGAGAGGCTTAAACATTCCTTGTATGATATCCCCATGTGTCTTATGAAAGGAAAATCCCCCCCAGTTTTTGATGGATTTTATTAACTGGTGTCCAAGGCCCAGCTTGATTGAGGCTCTGAGCAACCTGGGACAGCAGCAGGTGGCCCTGCCCATGGCAGAGGGGTGGAACTAGAGGAACTTTAAGGTCCCTGCAATCCAAATCGTTCCAGGACTCCAGGATTGTACTTATTCAAGTATTTTCAAGACAGCCCAAAGGCATAAACTTTTCAAAGAGACATGTCTTTCAAAAACTTGCCATTAAAAACCCAAGAGCACTATCCTCTCCCTCAAACAAATAATTTTCAAGTACAGTGCTTATGACACCAGGCAGAAACTGTGAAACGATTCAGAATTTTGAGTTCAACCAAAGCTCAAACATACGCTTCACTAAAAATTAATTGGAGGAAATTTACATCCAAGGCCAGGTTGGACAGGGCTTGGAGCAACCTGGGATAGTGGGAGCATCCTGGAACTGGATGAACTTAAGGTCCCTTCCAACCCAAACCTTCCAGTGATTCCATGACTTTATGTTAAAGCAACAATGGCTTTTTACATGTAACTATTTCATTGTTTGCCTTACAAATGGATTCTTTCCATCAAACACTTTAAGGACTTTCTGAAGGAAGTAAGACTTTTATGGTTTCAGAGTGGATAAACCCCAAGTTTTCCTTCAGACAGAGCAACAGCTATTCCTCCAGGAGCTGACATCACCTCTGCCCCAGCCAGGCAGTGCTGAAATCAATATTACAGGGCTTGCAAAACAGAAAGTCCCTTCCCACTCAGACCGTTCAAACCTGTCTGCAGCCTGTTGGACTCCTTGGAGCCACTGGATGCTCCAATGCTTTTGGCAATGGAAGTTCCCATTTTCACCGGGGTCAGCCAGAACAGGATCAGACCACATTCCTGGTGGCCAGCAGGTGATCTTGTGCTTGTGTAAGCCTGTGTAAGCTCAGGCACAAAGGCACAGGTTTCTCTCCGTGTCCGAATGCAGCCAGCTTGCTCTGCAGAACCACTCGCAGGGAAAAGAGCAGCTCAAGAACAGACTCCAAAAAACCAGCAGCTCACTGAGGCAAGGTCTGTATGGCAGTAAGATCCTGGCACTGGAATTCATCCACTCTGGCTGCAGAGCCAAGAAAACCACTGGCACCTTCAAAGAGCTCAACGGTTCGTTCGCACATCACTAGGTGTGATGGGAGAGTAAGTTATTCCTTCTCATTTAATGAGAAAGGATTAAAAATGTGTCAAAATCAAAAAGTGTTCAGGAATAATTTCAGCAAGAATTAGGAGGAGCACTCCAATTTCCTGGAGTCGATCTGCCCTTCAACCAGAGAACAGGTGCCTGGAAGGTATCAACCCTAGTAATGTTGTGACTAGAGAGTTAACCAAGAACACAATCCCAGAATGGTTTGGGTTGGAAGGGACTTCAAAAATTATCCAGTTCCAGCCCCATACCATGGGCAGGGACATCTTCCACTATCCCAGGTTGTTCCAAGCCCCATCCAACCTTGGACACTTCCAGGGATGGGGCAGCCACAGCTGAGCTGCTCTGGGCAACCTGTGCCAGGGCCTCACCACCCTCTGAGTGACATTATTAGGTAATCTTCAATAAGATAATAATATTAGAATAAGATGTGGCAAATCCTTTAAATGCTTCTGAATGTGCCTTTTTTCTTGTGTACTTGAAAGACAACTGAACAGCTCGGGTTTCTCCTAGCTGGCTATAGGGCAGAGAGGTACAGTATAGAACAAGGGTCATCATAAATAATAAAAAAAAAAAGGTGGGAAAGATACTTTGGTTCCAGTTAAAGCCAGAACGACCGTCTTTGTAACCAATTAATTTAGGTTGAGGTTTTTCTTGGTTTAGAAGCCACAGTCTCCTGTTACAAGCCCTGAATCAGTCTCACATCTCTATTCTCTCAAATGCTGTTCAGGACAGCCTTGGGCAGCCCCAGGGGATTAATCCAGCATTCCTCAGTTTCCCTGGCGGAGGGAACTAGCAAGTGTTTTCCAGGGCTGTTAAAGAGTTAATTAGGTAGTGCTTTGTGCATCGCAGCTTCACTGTTTCAGCAAGTCTCCGGTGACACCTAATTAACAAATCTCTGATGAGCTGTTTCTTAGAGAGCTCAGCACGGTTCTCCACGAAAATCTCCTTTATCATTCCAGCCACGCAGCTCCAATGTCCTGCTGCCCCTCTGCCCCTCGGTGAGGGGATATCCCCGATTCTCCTGGCTGGTTAAAAGCTGTCAATCCTGCCCCTCGTCTCAATAAAAGTTTATTTACTAAACTTGGGAGCATTTCGTACAAAGCAAAAAACAGGCAGCTACATCAAAGCCTCCCTATTATCACTCCCTAGTGAACTGTGAAAATATAAATTCAAAGCTGACAAGCTAGTTAGACTTTTAACTAAAATCTGAGGGCAATTAACTTTAACCATGCCACTCTGCTACTGTACTCCTGGCACCAACTTTGAGAAGTGGCCCAAATTCCTCTGAGGAACAGAAAGACCATTTATCTCCTCTATTTATTCAGGGCAAACCTCCTCCTCCGTGTCAAGCTGGGAATGCAGCGTTGCTGACTGTGACTGGCAGTGATAAAGGAGCTGGTATGATTTTCAAATGAGCAGCATGTCCTGCTTTCCCAAATATTGGAGAAAAGTGAATAATATGCCCTCCTAAATAAGAGCCAGGCACCGATACAGAGCTGCACGCTGGGGAAAAGATGCCTATAAATTCCTGGACACATAAAGCTCCTGCCTTAAGAAGGATTTCTGCTTGTGTCTCCAACAGAAAGGTATTTTTTATTTGTAGAACTTGGGAAAGAAAAGCAATCAGAAGTGACAGAAAGATCATTTATTTAAGAAAAAGTTAGGAAGTGGCATTAATCTACAGAATAATTTCTGTACATGTGGTCCCTTCCAATGTTCCTTGAGGTCCTAGCCATGTTCTGGGACTGAATCCTTTCAGCAGCACCAAAAATGTGAGTCCCTGGCCATGGCAGGGGGTTGGAACACCATGATTTTTAAGGTCCCTTCCCACCATTCTGTAAATTCTGTTCTATGAAAAATATAAGACTGCAACTGTCAAAAGCATATTGCCCTGCTAAGCATCCACATGGAAAAGAAAAGAATATAAAGCTTTTATTTATTTGCAATATATGATTATAAACCAAGAGCTTTGTACCTAAAGCTCAAAACAAATATTTAATATTTAGTGGAAGCTTTACATCTGGAGTCTGAAACCTTCATATCCAAAGGAGAGAGGTGACCCTCAAATGCACAGCTCACACCTTAAGCAGGTTAAATGGCCCTTCACTGCAGCTCTTCTCTTCCCCTGCTTCTCAGATGTTACATCACTGTATTTAACCTCTCAGCTGGGATTAATCTCCCTCTCCTTTAGGCATTTAGCTTAACTCTGAAACAATTGGAGAATATTGCCTCGAATCCAACACCATCAGCAAATCTCCACAGCAACAAGAAATCCCGAAGGACAAAACAAGAAGCCAAGTGGGTGCCTCCTGCATGACACCCTGAAGGTGATTTTGTGTCAGGGCCCTTAAGTGGTGTCAAACTCCACAACTCCCCCTTGGGTGCAATCTCATCTTTTCTTTCAAGGACTTCAAACCCAGGAAAACAGAGAATTCTCCCACCAGCCTGACAGTCCTGGCTGCAGAAAAATTGGTTACTAATTAGGACAAAAGAGTTTTGCAGCTTTCAGTCCAAAACTTTTAACCGCAAAAACTTGCTGGAAAATTAAGTACGAAAAGTGCTTTATACGTGTCATGGCAAAATTCTAATCTCTTGTTGCCCGACATGAACTTGAGACAACTTTTCCTACTTCCCAAGCTTCCTCTGAGAGTGTGAGCAGTTCCCATCCCTTCAGCCACTCTGTGAAGGTGGAGGGCATTTTGTTCAGCTGATACAGGAAAGAAAGGAGCTTCAAGACTCCAAATTCTGTGATTGGAAGAGGATCTGCCACAGCCCTGCATGGCTTTAGGTCTGCAGAGGTGCAGAATCTGGGAGCAGAAGGGCCCTACAAAATCCCACTTGTGGGTTAAAGCGGAGGGGCAGCATCTCCTCTCCCCCTGCAAGATTCCCAGAAAGCAAGAGCAAGCCTGGACTGGGCAGGCAGCCCTTTATTGTTATCGGTGTTTTCGCACAGCCAGTTGCCAGGAGTGACAGAGCTCCGTGTTTCCAGGAGCCAGGGCTCGGAGGAGAAGCCCCGGCCCGGCGGAGCGAGGGCTGTGCCGCTGGGCGTCTCTGGGAGACGACGCCCATTTCCCTACGACAACGCCGGGAAAAGGAACGGGCCACGCTCCCTGCCTTTGGACCAGCTCCACCGCAGTTGCTACACACAGCATTCCTTTGCCATTTGGTAACCGACAAACACCAGGCTTATTAAAAAAAAAAAGGGGGGGGGGAAAAACCCCAAAAAACCCATCCCGAGCCTGCAGTGCTCCAGGTGGGAAGGGCTGGGTAGAGGGGGACGGCTAGAATGAGAGGAGGGCAAGGAATCAGCAGCACAAGGGATACATGAAGTCCCGGCTGTCAAAACAAGGGCTGCTGCTCCACTTGACCACTAACACAAACACTCCTGCAAGGTGAGATACTCCCGCACTCCTTGCCTGACCTCAGCTTCCCAAGATCCACAAATATCCAGGGTTACACACCCCCAGCCGTGCCCTCAGGGGATGCTCTGGAGCACAGCACCCGATTTTATGTAAACAGCCCTGCTTTTTGCAGGGATTTCAGGAAAGCTGGAGACAGTCACGCTCCAGGACTCTCTGAAAGTTTAATTAAGTTGCAATGCCTTAAAACCACAATGTGGGCGCCGTGGCTGTAAAGTTCAAAAGGTAAACAGGGAAACACACAGAGAACACTTCCAACAGCTCTGCCAGAAATAAGCATTGGGAGAAACCTGTGTGATGCATGCTGCACTTCAAAATTCTCAGCCATCATCCCAGTATTTCAATGCACTTCATGAAGAACCACACAAAACACAAATCAGGCTGATATCCACTTGCTTGGGACATGTGAATCATCCCAGGATTTAGTGGCTGGGAAACTGGGATGCAAACTTGACCCAAGGCTGCACAGCAGGTGGGGAAAGGGAACCAGAGAGCCCCGACTAAAGAAAGCCTGGCTGTGCCTCACCTCAGCCACATTCCTGAAATCCACCACAGACAGATCCCATCCTCCAAACCCAGAGGGGCTGGGAGAGAGGAGTTCGAATGCAGTGATTAATTGGAGGCTTAGCGAGGCAGAGTTAAAATAGGGACATTGTGCCTTCTCAGTGTGCAAGTTCCAACAGAAAACTTCCTCTTCCAGCCGCTCGCTGACGTGTAGGATTACCCAATTTTCTCTCATCACCTCAAAGCTTGGCCCAGCATTCTCACTGCTCTTAAGATGAAATGTAAATGAATGCTTAAGCTCCCAGCATCGGCACAGACACAGATATTAAAAGGCTGAATTTAGGTCACTTTGGCCAAGGCTGAACTGCTCCCCACAGAACATTCCCTCTTTAAGTCAGGAGGAGAAACATTTTTAGGGGGAAGCAATTTGAGAGCTGGGTAACTCGACGGTCACGTGTTTTGTTATATCACTGCCCCAGATTGGAGCTGAGCAGCACCAGGAGGTTTATATAATTTATGTAGTTTATATATTATGGTGGTCTTCGTGGAACAACTGGAGTTTTGAACTGGTGCTATCACTGCACAGACTGAGTCCATAGGAAAGGGAGATATTTAGGAAACTTAATAATCCACTGGGCTAAATGTGGTGTTTACAAACTGATTAAGGAGCTGATAACTGGGATGAGCTGAGCCAGGCAGGTCAATAAAGATCTGAAGCTCTAAAATAATTTGGGAATTGTTGGAGGAAAACAGCTTTTGCTTGGATGTGACAGCAGGGACACGGAGAGTCAGCCACCCCCAAAATGCATCAAGACAGAATTTGGGATGTTGTCTTTGACATATTTCATATCGAATTTCTTAGGGGCTTAATCCATTAGTAGTTGGGAGAGAAATTCCACATCCACTGATACCCAGAGGACTTTACAAATATTTCACTAAACCTGAGAACTTTTCCAGGCACTTGAGTGTTTGGTCCTTTTTCAATATTTTTAAGAGTTTAAGCAGTAGATGAGATTTGGAGAGAACCAACGAAAACCTTCTGCTTATTTACTTGAACTGATCCTCTTTTTCTCCACTAAATACAAACCTCATATCCATATTATGAGACATCAAAGAATAAATATATAAATAAAGGGTTTCCTGAAATAATAAAATCGCTTGATTTTTTCCTCATCTAAGATTTTTTTACTCCATTATGAGATGTAGTGGTTTAATGAATAATAAAAAAGCACCTTCAAGCTTGCACTTGACCACAGCAAGATGTTTGTCGCAATTACTATTTTTTAACGGCAAACACTTATTGCAAAATTCACAAGCTGACAATTTGAAATTAAAATATATTTTTTAGAAATTTTAAGATAAATAAATTGTATTTTCTGTGAACTAGAAAACATTTCCTAATTAGCATTAGCCTTTGACTACCTTGTACTACAGAAACTTTCTTCTGCTCCCAAGCTTAGATATTTCTTTGTAAAAAAGTATCGAGAATAAATAATTTTCTTTCAAGTATTGAAGCATGGAGTGACATCTAAATTCTTCAAAATTCTGGAAAACAGGATTTTAGGGCATGCAATATTTTTGATCTTCCCTTCATTTGTTAAAAAAACAACCTGTACCACACAGGTGACACAGGATCAGTGTTACCCTGAGCTGGGTTGGATTCTGATATCAAAAAGCACTTTTCCCAGCACTTGGAAAAAGTCAGCTCCTGGTGAAACAGAGCAGGTTTAAAATAAATCCCAATAAATAATAAATTAAAAACTGAATGCTGTGGACAGCCACACTTCCCGCCCTCTGTCCACTCTACTATCCATGGTGAAATCATCCTCAATCCTGACTTTTTGTGGGAGCTGAAAGTTTATCCAACATATGTTGGTTTTTAACTTCAGCTGAGATAGTTGCAAGGTGGCCACCAAACCACCCTGGGAATTCCGGATCCTGAGGGACTCCAGAACTTTCCACCAGGATCTTCGAGGGAAAACCTGCTGGAGGTCCATCCCAGGCTACAACCAAAAATTTGAGGAATTAATGATCACAGACAGCAGCACCTCCTGCTCCAAAGCCAGACCAACCTCCAGCCTCCCCTCCCCACACCCACCGGGGTTGTAGCGCTGTGAGTCTGCAAATCCAAACATCCGAGGGCACAACCAACTGTCCCCAGGGAGAGAAGGGACAACCTACACACCACAGATGGATTCACATCCCTTAATCCAGTGCAGGGAAAGCTTCAGACCCTGCTGCGTGCATGGAAATTTTGGAGTCTGTTCAGCAGAGTATCCAAACTCTGTCCAGCGCAGCAAAGCTCTTGAGTTCCCCTTGGTTGCCTTTTCTGTGGCTGATTTCAGTTGTTACCGTGGAATGGGCTGGGTGGGAAATGACCTTAATTCATTGAGTTCTATCCCCTGCCATGGGCAGGGACACCTCCCACTATCCCAGGTTGCTCCAAGCCCCAAGAGCAACCAACCTGTTCTTGGACACTTCCAGGGACCCAGGGGCAGCCACAGCTTCTCTGGGCAACCTGTGCCAGGGCCTCCCCGCTCTCACAGCCAAGAATTCCTTCCCAATATCCCATCTATCCCTGCCCTCTGGCAGTGGGAAGCCATTCCCAGTGTCCTGTCCCTCCATCCCTTGTCCCAAGTCCCTCTCCAGCTCTCCTGGAGCCCCTTTAGGCTCTGGAAGGGGCTCTGAGGTCTCCCTGGATCCTTCTGTTCTTCTGTTCACCCCCAGCTCTCCCAGCCTGGCTCCAGAGCAGAGGGGCTCCAGCCCTTGGAGCATCCTTGTGATTCCAACATTCTAACAAGATCCACAAATCCCTGCTCTCTCCTCTCAAGAAATCAAAACAGGACAATATTCATCCTTAACTCCAAATCTGAGACCTTTCCCACAGAGTATTCCAGGTGGGAGAACAGCAAGTCCTCATCACCAGGATCCTGACAAGGGACACATCTTCCAAAGCTGATGCTGAAGCCACCTGACCACGGAAGGCACCAACTATTCCCCTGCACAATTTGTTTTCCCCATCCTCTTCCTCTTTCCTTAGCTGAGGGATACGTACAGTTATTAACAGATGGTCAAATTAATGACATTGATCAGCCCTTTTGTCACATTTGTCCCTCTCTCTGTGGCAGCACCATAACTGTTCAAAGGAAACGTGCTGGGAATGGTGGTGGTTTGCAGAGGGAGGCTGCAGACGTAGTGAAAAACAGACACTGGATTTCTTAACCTTGTCTTAACCTCGGGAAAACTCAAGTAAGACCAAATTAAATTCAAATGGCCACATTTGCAGAGATGCCAGGGAGCTGGAGGGAGCTCAGAGGGAGGAGGAACCAGTTTCAATACTGGTGGGGAACTTTACCACCACCAAGTCACTCTCCAGCACCAGATATTTCTCCAGACTGGAGAGTTTAAAAAGCAAGCATTCACAGCTGAAGAAAGAACAATCCAGCAGAGAAGCTGAAATACTGGACTGGAAGTGGAAAAGCTTGTTTCTTTAGATTTTAAGCACTTTCTCAGGCTGAATCATTTTTTTTGCTCCAACTTCTGGTTTGTTTAACCCATCTGAACCAACCAGCGGTTTCATAACCAGTTTGATGAGCCAAAAATCAGAAGACACCCTTGGAGGAAGGTTAGACACCCTTTAACGACACTGAGTCAGCAAAAATCAGATTGCTGTGAACACCCAGTCCTTGCAGGCTGCTTGAGTGGATCCAGCTGCCACCTTGGAGGTAATAAAATGCATCGTAATCCCTGATTTCTGAGAAAGACCAAGCTGCTGTTTCCCTCTCGTTCCCACAGCAGCATTATCCCTACAAGCTGTCAGCCCAAATCCCAGACACAGGAATAAGCAAATTCCTGCCCCAGGGAAAGCAGGACAGGGAGAGAGACCAACTCATCATCAAGAACTTGCCCACCTGGCTTAAAAGTCAACAGGAAGCCACCTGCTTAGTTCACACTTCCATAGACAAATCCTGTTATGATAGGATCAAAAAAAGGTACTTTTCCTTGTTTTGAACTGTTGCACTGCAATTTTTTTTTTTTTTTTAAGGAAAGCTCTTTGATCACACAAATATTTTTAAAAGGAAAAACAAAACAAGGCTGGTCTGTAAAGCTCAGGCCCATGGCAAGGGCGTCTTGGAAGGGATTACACAAAATAAGGTGAGGTTTATTCCCTATAAGCCAAACCCATATTCTTAGGTACTGGTGTGTTACTTTCTCACATAATACACAGTTAAAAAAGAAAAAAAAAAAAAAAAGACAATTCCAAGAAAAAAAAGCACAATTAGGATTTGTTCTGAGCACCCAGTTAAGCAGCTATGCCAAACATTGTTTTGTGGTCCCTTACACGATTCCACTGCTTTAACCCTATTTACCCCATGGATAAAAGTGTTTCTAGATCACATTTTTAATTTTAATGCAGTTTAATTTAGTGCAGTTTAATTTAGAGCTGGATTGCCTTCCTCCCCTTTTTTATTTTTTTTTTATTTTTTCCTTCTTTTTTTCTCTAAATCTCAGTGAAGAATCCCACAGGAGAACCACCTTTGCAGGACAAGGTGTTATAAAATATACAGATGACAAGGTCCAGCACAGAAATTCCAAAAGCCAAAAGGAAATCAGGTCAGTTACAGCCTTTTACCAACACAGATCTGTCTCTTACACCATAGATTTCCCCCAATTATTTCATCAGACCCATTTATGGATCTGTTTTTTTGTCCATGCAGTGCCTGAGCACTGGATATGACCAACTGAGCAGCCTCGGGATCTTTAAATGACAAAAGCAACTGAGCCATCCTGGTTTCAGACCCACTCAATCTCAACATAAAAAAAACCCACAATGATTTCCTCTTTTTGAGAGGGGAAAAACAAAAAAATTCTTGAGGGTTCTTTTCTTCCAATTCTTAAAACAGAAGAACTCCAATCGTGACAAAGTTCTGATTGGCCTTTTCCTCTTATAAACTTCCATGGCCTAAAAGCTTCCACGATGAAAAAAATAAGCAAAGGCAGCAAAAATCCACCTCCAAAAAAACACAGCACAGCTTTCACACCAAGTGTAGTTAAAAAATGACTAAGTTTTCTTGATATATGAATTTGTGGGTAAACCATTTATCAATGACCTGTTTACCTGTGCAGCAGAGTCCCTCAAGCCGAGGGCCATGTCATTCCCCTTTGACTGATTAATTAGCCAATCAAGGGATATTTTTCACTGTGAGGCAGGGATGGGTTATTCCAGCTAATGCCTGGTCTCTAATGGTAACACATTAAAGCCAACTCGGCTCTTTAAGCCTCTGGAAGTGACCAAAAGGGAAAGAGAGAAGATAAATCAAAAAGAGCTCCCCCCGCCACCCCAGTTTTGTTTTGTGTTCCTTAACAAACCCCCCGAGGAACAAATGTGGAGGCAAGACTTCTCCAATGAAGAGAGGAAGAAGAAAAAAGCACCTTTACTTCCAGATTGGGAGATATCTCCTCCTCTCCCTCTCTCCTGATATCTGAGCAGCAATAATTTATCCTCCAGTTGATTAACAAGGTGCTTATAGAATAGGCAACAAAACATCAATACTTTGCTCTTCCTCTTTTTTTTTTTTATCAAAAGCACAGCTAGGACAGGACGCTGGGTAAAAGAAATTCTTCCTGGTGTTCCTGAAACAATCTCATCTGCATGGAGAAATATTAAATATATGGCCCAAATCAACACCTTGAGCCTAATGAATTTTCTGACTTGCTACGTAGGGGCTGTTGCAGGTTACCAGCTCAATGCAACAAGGCCTTAGATCTGCTTTCCACAGGTCTGTGCTGCCAGGTTTGCTCTACCTGAACCACCTGTGCAGGAGGTTGGACCTGGAGGAGATTTAAGGTCCCATCCAACCCAAACCATTCCGTGGTTCTGTGATTCAGCCCTTCAGCTGCACTGTCCTGCTGTCCTCCCTGTGACTTTGTGTCACCAGCCCGTCCTGGTTCCTCCTCAGGTGCAGGCAAAGGCCTTGCACCGCTCACTGCTGGCAGAACCTGGGTTTGGGTTGTTTTTTTCTCTTCTTTCTGACCCTTTTGGCTGTTAAGAGCCCATGGTGGGGTGCATAGCAGAACTGGAGAGGTCGAAAATATTCCTGCACTACTACAGAGGCTGTAAAAATCCCTTGATAATAATCCCAGAATGGTTTGGGTGAGGGACCTTAAAGCTCATCCCATTCTACCTTTTCCTTGGGCAGAGACACCTTCCACTATTCCAGGCTGCTCCAAGCCCCATCCAACCTGGCCTTGGACACTTCCAGGGACAGAGCAGCCACAGCTTCTCTGGGAAACCTGTGCCAGGGCCTCACCACCTCCACAGTGAACCATTTTTTTCCTCGTATCTCATCTGAACCTCCCCTGCCTCGTCTCAAGACCATTCCCCCTTGTCCTACCACTTGAGACTAAAGATCTGAGGCAAGTAAAACATGCTGGTCGAAGCAGCAGAGATTTCAAGGATATTAAGACTCTAAAATATTTCATGACTGAAGAGGGAAGCCCAACAGATCCACGTGCACAAGGACAGGGATTCCAGCACCAGCTCATCTCCTTTAGCCACACAGAATCCAAGCACAGCACAACCACAGGAATCCAGCTTCAGTACTGGAGCTGCTCAGAGAATGGCTTCTGGGAGATGTTTCGCTTAAACTGATCCATCTCTGCCCATCCCAAGGGGTCTGAAAAGTGTTAAACTCATCTTTTTTCTTGGCGTCACTCACGGAGGAGCTGGGATTTCCCTCAGGAGACTCCTCCAGTGCCCCGCTGACATCACTGTGAGGAAGCCTGCTGAAGAGTAAGTCTGTGCCTTCCTTTTTCTAATTGAAGTTCTCACCCCCCCAGTCCCATTCCTGGCTTTTGCCTACTCTTGATTACTGTCCCATCCCTTCCTCTGCTCCTCCCTCCCCATGACCCCCAGATATTTATAGGCACAGAGGTCATCTTTTTTCTGCCTCTTTTCTGAGATGAACGTATCCAGTTCCTCCACTCTCTCCTTCTAGGACATGAACTCTAACCCTGTCTGCCATTTTACTAAATCCTTTTGGACTCTCTCCAGGTTTTTGATGTCTTTTTTTTTTTTTTTCTATTCTGTTCTGCTTCTCAGTCCCAAATACCTCATGCTAACTGTGGTCTCCAAAGCAGAACGGTGAAAAATCTGTGTTAATTTGTAACTCATTTTTCTCTTCTGCAGTTTTGTTTTTTTTCCCGGGCATTGCCAAAAAAGGGAGCAGCAAATTAATTTATGTGCTGAACTCTGCAACAAATTTGGTCACAGGTAAAAAAAAACCAAAATCCTGAGATTAAACTGGCTACTTTTCCTAAAGTCACAATTGTGAAACCCCACAAACACCAATATCTTGATTGGTATTTTGCAGGGAATGGTATCAGATTCACCCATACCTTCAGGGAGCCCATGGCAGAGCCAGACTTTAATGGATTTTCAGCTATGTCCCTTAAGATTAGCCAACATGCTTTTCTGATAAGTGCTGGGAAATACAAATCAGTCGAGGAAGTTCTGCAAAATGTGTCAGAAGACAATTTCCTGATTAAAAAACAAAAACAGAACCAAAAAAAAGTGAAAAAGCACCAGGGGTGGACAGTTCCACTTCTAATGCCTAACAAGGAAGAAATCACTGCAAGCCTGAGACTTTCGGGCTACTTGGATTGGGTGGCTTAAGGGAACTTACGCAGGTTTACAATCCAAGTTACACAAACTTGGAGGAAGCAGATTACTCATGGAACTGCCTGAGCCATGCATGTGAGGTGGATGCAAAACACTCAGGTTTTTATGCATCTCCACCAGGGTCTGAGCAAATCAGAGCTGCTCCCCCCAGCCCCCAGAGCGAAATCGGTGCCAGAATCATGTTGTTCAGCAACCAAAGTCGGGACCGTCTGCAACTCATTCCCAAATCCTCACCCTCACTCAGGAGCATTTTCTCCAGTGATAAGGCTCCATCAGGAAACACAGCTGGATGGAGGAAGGAAATTCTGAGAAGCAAAAAAAAAAAAAATAGTGGGGGTTCCAGGAAGTTCAACCAGATAGGAACTAATGGAATTTGTTTTTCTGTCTCCCCAGCTCCCAGTGTGTTCCTAAGCAAAGTGAGAAAATCACAGGGAAAAGTGGTGGGGGCAAAAAACAAGTCTGGCAGATCTTACCCTGCAAAACAGGTCCTTGCTGCAGGTCTCCAGGGAGCATCATAATTACAATTCAATATTTTCGATCACTTGCTCTCCCTGGGAAAAACTGCAGACGTTTTCAATTTAGGTCCACTCTGAAGCCCAGCCATTGTTTTCTTCCCCACCTCGTTTTTTTGACTTGTATTTCTTTTTGTTTTTGTTTTAAACGAAGGTCCCTGTGTAGTTTATTAAGAAGGTTTGAGCTGGACACATGATTTATCAAAAATAATTTTAAAAAAAGGACGGTTATGTTGAACATTCAGGAGAATTAAAGGCTGCAGTTGCCTCAGATTAGTAACACATCTCCCAGAATCATCAAAACAACAGCATTGTAGTTTTATTACTTTTAGAGGAACTCCTTTCGACCCTCAGGGGCAAACAGCATTTCCTTCCACATCCTTTGCAATTCCCCTCTTCTGCAATCTTTACAGTCCTCTGGTCAACTCCCTCTTCCTTTGATAAGGTAGATAATCCAAGTTTCAACATTCCCCACTTAGTGCTGCAGAGTGTGGAACAAGAGCAAGGATCCATTACCAGTCCTTGGCCAATGAGACAGTTAAAAAGGGAGCCTGAGACCAGCCCCACAGTTAAGAGGGCTCAGATTAAGCTCACACAGAAATCTCCTGCCAAAGGCTACTTGCACAGATCACAGAATGATTGTTAATGTCCACCCTGGAAAAGAGTGGACAGGACTGATTGTTACAGTGATGTGTTGAGACCCTGCTTTTCACTGCAGCAGTTCAGGGGTGACAGATTTTTGACAGGCACTTCAGAAAAGCCAAGATTATCTTGCTTGTGCACAGACCATCACTGAGCCTTGAGTTCTCCCACTAATCCCCACTTGGAGCACAAGCACAGATGGAATTCCCTGTGTTTCTTTCCCTAACCTCTAAAGGCAGTTTGGTGTGACACCAGCCAACCAGCCAGACATAGTGCAACAGTGGGGAGGTTTAGATTGGATTTAGGAAAAATTTCTTCATGGAAAGGGCTGTCTGGCACTGGAACAGGCTGCTCAGGAAGTGGAGGAGTCACCATCCCTGGAAGTGTTAAAAAAACACATGTGGCTGTAACACCTGAGGACATGGTTGAGTGGTGAACAGGCTTGGAGTTGAGGACTGTAAAGGTCTTTTCCAGCCTTAACAATTCCATGTTTCTGTGATCTCTTCTGCCCCTTGACTGATCTCTTTTTCCACCCACTGAAATTTTGTCATGGGCTTAAAGTGGAGCCTTTAGGGAAGGCTGATAACCAAAACTCTGGACAAACTCCTGAAGAGTTTGCTGTCCCCTCCAGTCTCAGCAATTCTGGCATTCTATGGAAAGCAGTTCTTCACCCTGCATCTTCCCATGAAGTTGCACCCAAGTTTTTCTGATCCCAGACTGAAAGAAATAGGGGGAAAAGAATGAAGCTGAAAATCTTTGTCAAAAGATCAAGAGTGGAATGGTAGCTCTGTTGGGGTCATTCAGTGCACGTCAAATGTGTGCTGAATGCTTCTCTAACTGCATCTCTGAGAACAGAGGAGGGAGATGATACTTCAGAAAGAGCCTCAGAGACAGGACTTCAAGCCATAAAATCATGGAATGGGTTGGGTTGGGTTGGAAGGGACTCTAAAGATTATCCAGATCCACCCCCTGCCATGGGCAGGGACACCTTCCACTGTCCCAGGTTGCTCCAAGCCTTGTCCAACCCGGCCTTGGACACTTCCAGAAATCCAAGGGCAGCCACAGCTTCTCTGGGCAACCTGTGCCAGGGCCTCCCCACCCTCACAGGGAAGAATTTCTCTCCAGTATCCCATCTAACTGTCTTCTCTGACTTTGAAGTCATTCCCTGTGTCCTGTCCCTCCAGGTTCTTATAAATGGTCTCTCTCCATCTTTCTTGCAGCTCCTTTAAGGAACTGGGAGGCCACAATTAGGTGACCCCAAAGCGTCTCCAGGCTGAACAATCCCAATTCTCTCAGCCTTTTTCTCACAGCAAAGCTGCTCCATCCCTCTGCTCATCCTGGTGCCTCCTCTGGACTGTCTCCAACAGCTCCAGGGGTTTCTGGGCTAAGTCATGTCCAGTTCTCACCCACCAGCACCCTCAAGTCCTTCTCCCAGGGCTGCTCCATCCCTTCATCTCCAGACTGGATTGATCCCTGGGGTTGCCCTGATCCAGAAGCAGCACCAGCACTTGTTTTTTTTAAATCCATGAGATTTCTGTGGGCCACTGCTCCAGCTTTCCCAGGATCAACGGGGGTAGTTCCATGGATCATCTCCACTGCACCCACAGCTGGGAACCTGCAATCAGATTCATGGAGAGGAGTTCTGGCTCCTATGGAAGCATGGAAATCCTTGTGCTGTGACCAGGGAAACCAGCCCAGGGTTGCAGGAGCAGAAATTTGAAGGGAACTGGAGCCTACCACAGCCTGCAGGCAAACCCAGGGCTCTGCTGGGCACCAGGGCTCTTCCCACCTCATCTCCCTGCAGGATAAACTCAGCTCCAGGAGAATGGCAGCACCTTCCTGCTCCTGCAGTGAGCTCTGTGCCCCATCAGGGAAATTCCCAGAGCCCAGGGATTTCAAATCAGAGGGCAACCACAGAGAATTCCTGCAAAAGCCTCACGGGACACTTCCCTTTGTGCCACCTTAAGGACCAGGCTCTGGAACATGATGGGAAGGGATCACAAGAGTTCGTGGGTGCAGTGCAATGAAACTGCTCAGAGCTGGAGGGCCTGAGCAATGCACTTCTGTTCTGTGCAAACTCCACAGATCTCTGATCCATGAAGAGAAGGAGAAGGGGGAGCTGGATGAAGCCATTGTGCTGCCTCTGGCTTCCTCCCCCTGTGGCTGCTCAGCAGCAGCCAGAAGACAACAAATGCAGCTCCAAATTCTGTTCCCTCCTGCCTGGGATTTGCGTGGGGAAATCTGGGTGCACAGTCTGTGACTTTTCTGCCAGAAGCTTGAACCATTTCAGGAAATCTGCACTGCAGCCATCAGCCAAGCACTGCAACTGTCAAGGGACTGGCAAAAGCATGCACAAACTTAAACACCCTTCATAAAATCCAGGTGATCTGCAGTGTTTATCCACTAAACAGCAAATGTTCTGCAGGAAAAAAGTCCCAGAAGAAGCAGCTTTTCAACTCTAATTTCAGAATATTGTAGAACATAGAGAGAAAACAATACCAGCTACCTGAGACAACTCATGAGTGGGCAAAATCTGCTCCCTCAACCCCCAGCAGTGCTGAGCTGCTTTAAATCCCAGTTTGTCCTGCTTCCCACTGAGGTGACAGCAAGGGAGCCAAGGAGAAGATCCAGGGCATATTTTGGTGATCAAAACCAGCAGGGCTCCCTGGTACCCACTGGATGTGAGAGCTCCAACAGCTCTCACAGACTGCAAGTTCCCAAATCCTTATTTCAGCTCCCAGTGACCTGCAGTGAAGTTCCACAACGACTTCCAAGAGCACAAGGAGCAAGGTGTCAAACATTACAGGGTATTCCAGAAATTTCCACTCCATTTCAAGCCCCATCTTCCCCTTAAAACCAGAGATTTCCAAGAACCTGGAACCAAACAGGGCAAATCCTGCAATATATTCATTTGTGCTTTTCCAGACGTTATTTTTTCCAAAGAATTTTTCTGGATATGTTGGTCATGTCACAGTTATTTTATCCACTGATAGAGCTGGCCTGTGTCTGCAAGTACAAAATGCTAATGAACACATAAATAAAATAAAAGCTGGTCCAAACCTGGATCTCATTACACAAAGTCAAAGGAAAGATCTTCTCATCAAATATTTATCCCTGCTCAGGCCACCTCTGAAGCTTTTGCAGCTGCTCAGCCTTTCCCATTTTTTTTGTGAAAACAAGGGCAGTTTGTGGAGATTGCCCAGTTGCTACTGAATGTGCAGTTTTATTTCAGATATTCATGGATCTTTCACAGAATCATGTAAGTTGGAAAAGACCTCGGAGAGCATTGAGTCCAACCTTTGACCCTTCAGGTCAAGCAAAATTCCTCTTTGTGATATACAATTTCTACCAAAAAATTAAAATACTGGAGTGTCCTTTTCCAAAGAAGTTACATCATGATAATCCACAAAAACAGGGATTAATTTCTTTTAATTAAATACATTTTAAAATTAAATTTTACTCTTATTTCCTCACAGTTCAAGCACAGCGCTTCAAGTAGAAGAAACATATTGGCAGAAGACATTTGGATATTTTGTTGTAAGGGAAAACAGACAAGGAAACAAGAGAAAGGAGAAGATTCTTGTTTACCTGGGTCTTGGCACTCTTCTGTCTTCTCCCAAAAATGCAGGACAGGTCCTGTTCAGTGCGTGACGAGAGATCCTTACCTGGAAGGGGTAAAGAGAGGGGAAAAACCCCAAAACCTTCACATCTGAGGATGCATTTTGGTAACAGTGTGACCCACAGACAGAGAGGAATTGCTCTTGGAGATAAACAAAAATCACGAAGTCCAAGTTGGATGGGGCTTGGAGCAACCTGGGATAGTGGAAGGTGCCCCTGCCCATGGCAAGGGGGTGGAATCAGATGAACTTTAGGGTCCTTTCAAACCCAAATCATGCTGTGGTTCTATGCTAAAGCCACTAAATGAAGATACACAAGAGGAAATGTGTGTATGCATTGGGATCTTTGGATTCTCACGAGGATTCCCCATTTGTGACAGAATTAGGGAGTTACAGCTCCTCCACACAATGAAAAAAAAATCCATTTTTACTCAGTGGGGACTTTTCTCCAATTTCTGATGTTGCTTCTGAAAAGCAAAACCTTCACCTCTGCCACACACTGGGTTATTCCAACTGAAAACCATTTCAAGGGTGAAGCAAAGATTTCCAGGAGGGCCTTTATTCCCATCTGACTGTTGTGTGGTGAGGTGGATATCAGACATGGATCAAGGAGGGGGAAGCAGGAGGGTGTGATGTGATACTCAGAGATACAGGCAACGATTTAGCCAATTCCACAGCATGGGAATTGTTCAGTTGTTCACGGCCTCTGTCAGAAAATTCTTTTGGAAAAGGCCAGCAAGAGTTAAAGAAACAAAATTAACCCAGACAGGTCAACCTGTCAAGACTCTGCTGGGGTCTCAATCACTTGATTTTCTGATTCCAAAATCTGTGACCTCAAAATGAATTTTGTAATGGCTAAAAAAAACCCAAACCAAAAAAAATCCCCAAATCTGACTTCTTCTTTTTCCTGGGATCCTCAACTGCCCTGGAGGGTAAAGAGACACATCAGGCTAGAGAACCAAGCTTCCTGCTGCCTCACTGCACTGCCTCTAAATGGCCTTGTCCAAGCAAGCTGGAAAAAACTGGGGCTCTTTTCAGCTTTCTCTTGGCCAAGGCTTGGAATGTCACACCCAAAATCCTCCTGCTCCCGCTTCCAGGCTACGCTTCCTTTCCGTGCCTCCCCCTGGATGTCTCCCCCATTTCTCCTCTAACAAAAAACCAACTCAGCTGACAGCCCCAATCTCCTGCAGCATCCCAGGGGAGCAGCTTCTCGAAAAGCAGCTGAAATCAGTGTTTTAATCTGAGCTTGGGGTGTATTTCCCAGATCCAGGGGTGGCTGTTCCTCCAGCAGCGAGGCTCCAAACCAGCCCCGGGAGCGGAAGCCGCGTTTGGTGCCGTCGCTGTTCCCTTCTCCCGCTTTTGTGTCAGCTCGTCTTGTTTAGTCTGAAAGGAAGCAGGACTGGACTTCAACAACAAGGGCCATGACAACATGAGCCTTTCTCAAATAACTTTTCCTCTTTCCCTCAAAAAAGGACAATTTCCCTGTGTCAGGCCACGGAGGGTACAAGCAAATGAGGGACTGCCTTGTGGAAACGTGACCAAACAAATCAGGGATAATATTGTGAATATGAAAGGCTTGAGATGTGTTTTACATGCTCAAAAGACACTTTTTTTTTTAACTCTATATTTAGTAAAAGGTTAAATCCAAATCAAAATAAATCCTCTTTGCTCAAACAGGCCACGGCCTCTGTACTTGCGAGCCCTGAACCAATTTAATTGTTTAATGTCATAAAGCGGCAGGCTCATGTTAACAGCTCGGACTTCAAGGTCGAATTATTTCACCAAAAATCCCAAACCCTGATATGAAGATCTGGCCTCCATTCAGATATCAATTAGCTCTGTTTTAGCAGAGGCATTGGCTGTCAGAAAACAATACACAGAGCTCTCAGTTTAATAAATCAGCCATTAGTGGAAACTGATCCTATCCGTGCCCTGAAACGGGCACACACCGTGTGAAAAGGGGAGCAGAGCAAAAGGGAAAGGACTGAACAACTGTCAAGGCCCAGAACCTGGGCTGACTGAAATAATGTCATCACTCTAAGAAAGAAAGAAAATACTAAACTCTGCAAGTTCCTGATGAAGAGTTTTTCTGGCTGCCCTAATTTACCACATCAAGCACCTGGTGGATGTAAGAGGGCTTTCCTCTTCCTTCGCGCAGGTTTAATCTGATCCCTGATCTCATCCACATGATCTCTGAGCAGGGGTTACTGGGGATTGCAGGGTTAGGGCCACGCACATGCCCAAGTCACTCCCACCTCACCTTTGCCTCCTGCTCCCATCCCATGCCTCCACTACTTGGAATATTCACTCCTTTATTCAGCTCCTTCACTGAGGAATTGTTTTATTCCCGACATCAGCTGCCTAAAGCCATCCAAAACTGCCCAAAATAAAGAGGAGCAGCACATTAGAGCTTTAAGCAAGCAGCTGCAGGGGGTTTCTAAACCCAGGTTTTACTTGTCAAATTTAGACTCCATGAGGCGACAGATCACCTTCAGCAGGGCTTGTTCTAATCTTGGCCAGGGCTTATGAAACAACAAAACTCCACTTACCTTTGGCAAACTTCATATAATGGACACGTTTCTTGGAAGATTTGGATTTTTCTTCAAGGCTGAATGTCTTTTTCTGCTTTTTCACTGAGGACTCTAAAAAAAAAACAAACCCCAAGCAAACAGGGTCCAGCTCTGTAAGAGGCACTTAAGCAGCAAATTCAAACATCAGTGTAATTAACCTCTCTCAAAACCCAGTCAACAACATAACATAAAGTATTACTGAAGGAAGTATTCTAAGTTTTGTCTGAAATATGTCAACTCTTGATTTTTTTTTGCCCCATCCCCTTTCTTTCCCATTTCCAATCCAATGTAATCTGAAAAGGCAGATACAGGTACTCCAGGTCAAAGGCAAATCCATCTCTGTGGTAAGAAAATAACAGTAGTGCTGTTTTTCATAGAGACTCTCCAGCACCAGAGTCTGAGAAAGATGTAAGAAATAGCAGGAAATAAAATACTGATTGAGCAGGAAGAAAAAGGGGGGAATCCCCCCCCACAGGATTTTAATTTCTAACCCTACACAAAATACCTTTATTTGGACATAAGCTGATACATCTGTGTAAGGAAACTGAATGGTGACAAAGCTTTTCTGTCCCCAAGGCCAGCTAGAACAAATTGCCACATCCCTATTATCTCATTTTCCAGGCTTCCAGGAGAGGGACTGCATCTAAACTGTCCTCTGGGAATGCTCTCTGGGGCTGGCTCAGCCCCAGAGTCACTCAGGACTACTTTGGGAGACTTGTGAGCAGGTTAAAGCCACGTGGAGGATTAACCTCACTGTTTAACAGCACAGAGATCACGTTCCTGTGCTGTGCCAGGTTATTCTGGGGGTACAGATGTTCTCTTTGCAGCCACAGAGCCTGGTAATTTACAAAACATTGCCAGAGAGGGAGAATTCACCTGTTGAACAGTTAATTACTGCCTTAATAGCCCTGAAAGGAGGCACCACAGGAGTCTCTGCTCTGTAACCCCACAGGAGGTTACTATGGTGAGGTGTTTCTTTCCCTCCCCGTGGGATGGGTAGGGAAATCAACCCGTGCCCCGAGGGCCAAGTTGAGTCACCTTTTTTTTTTATATGATCCCACCCTGGAAAGCTCTGCTGCCCAAGCTTTTCCTGACACTGGAATTCCAGCACTTCCCTGCTCGATAGGCAGTGCCACCCGCTGAATCCCTGAGCTAAAACTGAAATCCTCAGCCTGCAGTGGGAGAGCTGAGGGCCAGCAGGCTGAGATATCCACACTAATGGGAAGAGAAAGGACCAGCACATCCAGTTTTTAACAAAAAAAAAACCCTCAATGAAAAGGGTCTGTGGGGAAAGGAAAGATCACAACTAAAATATCCTGACAGCAGCGCTTTGAGCCTGGTTTCCAACCTCCTGGGAGCAAAAGGAGCATTACACAGCCAAGGGTTTCCACAGAGCCTTCCTCCTCCACCTTATTCCTACAGGGAGAGGGGCAGCAGCACCGCCTCGTGCCTGCAGGGAGGAATTTCACTACTGAACGTGCTGGCACTTGCAGTGGGCAGGGAAATACATCCCTGTGTCTTCCAGGGACTGGAAAATCATCTGACAAACTGAGCAAGGGCTGCAGGAATATTTAAATGTGCCTTTGAAAGCAATTTATTCGGGGCAATAAAGCCACCAAAGTGCCATTTCTGCAGCAAATGTGATCAAGGTGCACGTGCCAAAGCACAACCAGGGTGTTGTTCCCACTTTTTATCCTTGGGAAAGGGGCAGTCATCATCACTGAGGATCCCAGCAAAAGAGCCAGGAATTATAGAACGGTTTGGGTGGGAAAAGACCATGGAGTCTCAACTCCCTTCCACTATCTCAGGCTGCTCCAAGGCCTGTCCAGCCTGGCCTTGGACACTTCCAGGGATCCAGGGGCAGCCACAGCTTCTCTGGGCACCCTGTGCCAGGGCCACCCCACCAGCGCATGAATTTCTTCCTAATATTTAATCTAATCTAAACCTGCCCTCACTGGGTGCTCAGATAGGAGGAAAAAAAAAGGAAAAGACAGCTAAAGCTCCAGACACTGAGGGTATTTGAATAGTGGCATCAACCCCCACAGGGCCTTTCCTTTCCGACCTCTAATTGCAATCCAGCTCTGGCAACTGCACCAGTTCTTTAAGAACAATGAAGTTTTTCAGCTGACTTTTAATGCAGTTTGAAACTGGAGGATGGCCAGTAATGTAACATTTGCTCCTGCAGCACAGCTGCAGGCAGTTTTTTTTTTTTCTGGATGAGTTTTGCCAGCTTCAACAATTGCCAAAAAAACAAGTTTCAGAGCGATGCCTTTATGTAAATCACCAAATGTGACTCTGACCCGGAATTTTCGAGGTGCCCCCAAATTTGTTCTCAGCGATTGAAAACTTGTCCCAGCCCCTAAAAGGACCAAAAGAACTGAGTGAAACAGGGAGAAATATGAGTTTTCAAGGGTCACTTTGCATGAGATGACCCAGGGAAGAGTGCAGAGCTTAGGACCAAGCCTTGCTCCCTGAACCTGCCTCTGCTGACTCACCGTGGCCCTGGGCAAGTCATTTCAGCTCTCTGCTCAGCAGTCTGCAGGTTTCCCACCAGTTACACCTCCCTGATCTTCCCAGGGCTCAAGTTGCAACTTGGGCAGGATTTAGTTCTGAAGGGAGACAGGGAACTTTTGGAATTTCCCCACGAAATGCTCTCCTGCCCCTCCAGGAGATGAGTGACAGCACCGAGCCCTGGGTGGCCTCACGATTTCACAAGGACAAATTGCACAGCAAGTTAAAAAAGGAGTTTTGAGGCATCAGGCTCAGAACATTAATCCTAGCTCCCCAGGATTAGAGAACTTCCTTGCTAACTGATTTTCCTCCTATTCTTTCTAGATTTTCTCTCCTAGAAACCCTTTACTGCTCCAAGTTTAAGAATGAATGAATGAATGAAGAGTTGCTAAACTCACTACTCTGGCAATTCTGCCCCAGCAGCACAAGGACAGGCTGTGTCCAAGCAGGAGCCCTTGGTTTAACAACACTCCAGAGAGGTGTTCAGATACAAAATCAGGGTTTAAACTGCTTTTAACTAAAGGAGAGATGACAAATCACTTGATAAATCACTTGATAAAAACTTTCTCTAAGCTCACACCCACCACGACTTCCTAACTTCATTTTCACAGAGCAAGGTCAGTTTTTAAGAAGCTTTTCCAAAATAGAAGACTTTAAAAATAGCCCTCTTGAGAAAGTTTCCCCACTTGTGTGCTCACCACCAGGGCTACAAAAAACACTTTATGCCACACTCAAAGCAGAGATGCAGAACTCTGAGGCAAAAGCTACGGAGCAGCTCTCCAAGGACAGGAAAAGGAGGCATTTAAGAAGCCACTGGGGCATGGAAGCCAAGTGTGACAGTTCATCAGCAAAAGGAAGGCAGAGCATTGCAGTGCTGAGTGGTTGCTGTGAACCTTCAGACAGATTCTGGGTGCTTTATAAAGAAATAAACGTTCCTCTAGGTACAGCCTAGAAGTGGGAAGTGTCCCAAATACTGTGATTCTGGATGAAATAAAACAGGTTTAGCATTTTATGTTTTCTTTCCTCAAGAAAAAGTCTTTCTTTGAGACCTGAGAGCAAAAGTGATCCACTGAGATCCACAAATGCTCTTGGATGGTAACACATCCTTTGGCTCCCAGTGCTTTTGGGCAAGAACAAGGAGTTCTCAACCTTATCAAAGATGTTATTTGCATCACAAACTGGGCCTCAGGAACTTTTTGAAGACACAGAATGGAAACTCTGCTGAGCTTCCAGCATCTGATTGAGCCAAGCACGAACCTACCTGTTTCACCCTGTCCATGGCAGTTATTCAGCTCAGCCAGGAGCTGGTTGAAGTCATCCTGATGAGCAATCCAGTTGTCCTGTAAATATCAACCACATGAACACACAAGGCAGAAGTCTTCAGAACTAACACAAGTTTTACAAAACAGATATTAAGACTCTTGGAAGTCTAAATGAATTGATTATATCCAACCCTTGTTGGTGGGAGGAACCCTGGGAAGCTCCACAGGTAGTAACACCAAGCCCAGCTCCTGCAGTCACACCAAAGTGAAACGAAATTAAAAAGGTTGTGTTGGAAAGTCCTGAACAATCCTGTTTGCTACCACCACGTACCAAATTTCAACACATTTCACTAATATTCCATTCCAATAATTGTGCTTTTGCTGAAATGGGATCCACTCCCTGCCCTGGGCCCTGTGCTCACCTCGTGGTTGATGGCAGCTCCTAATCCCAGCACGTCGTTTTTCACCTTAACCCTGATGTGCTCTGGATTTCCTTGCTCCTGAGCCCCGAGACCCTAAGGAGGGTTTGAGGGTAAAAATGTAAGGATTCTACAGCAGCAATTAGAGCTTTTGGGCTGTAAGACAGTTCATATGGAAATACAAGCAAGAAATCACAACTTCCTATTAATTTGCCTGCCTGTACTGAATTCATTCACAGGCATTACCACACAGAGTTTTTTAAATTCACTACTTAAAGCCTCCAGCAAAGCATTATAAACACTAAAACAGCAACAACATTAAGTAGTTGGGTGATTAATCAGCAAACCACCTGACATTTCTAAGCAAACCCAAAGTGTTTACAGTTTTTAAACAAGACACTGCATAAGAAGAAGGTGCCTCTCCCCAGAAATGTCTCTGTCACTGGGAAGGGTAATGGGAGTAAGGTAGATCCACATGGAACACACGATCCAGACCAAATTTCTATGGGAGGAGAGCAGGGAGGGGCAGGGGAGAAGCAGACTGGAGCCAGCAGGACATTCACAACTCCTTCCACCTTGTAAGTGGATAAAAATATCGGAGCAAACAACTTTGGGGGTGTTTAATATGAAGCAATACTCCGAAGCAGGTCCAGGGTTATCTTCCTCAACTCTGCAGTCAAGGCTAAAAAATTAAAAGGCAAAGATTTGGGTTTAAAACTTTTTTTCCTGGTATTTACCTGCTTTATGCCTCATCTGCCACAAATCATCAGCCAAATGTGTTAAACATTTATGTGGTGCTGCAGTGGAGAGAAACTCAGCAGACACATCCTGAGAGATCAGATATTTGAAGGGATGAGGTCTGTTTGGGAAAGGCTGTTGCTGTTACAAACAAGGAAGAGTTTATTTGGTCAAGGAGGTGGAAAACTTGCCTTGAAACTTCTGCTGACCAAAAAGTATGGAAGCAAGCAGGACACTTGGCCACACATCCTTCCCTGACCCAAATCCAGTACAACCAATTACAGGACTGGTGTTAAGCAGCCTAATTTCACTGCCCAAATTAAGGCTTTTGCCCCTTAATTTGATCAAGGGAAAGTTCAATTTGTCCAAGTTTGTAATGGAATGGAGACATGAATCCTTCTTGTACAAGGAAGGCAAGGAAGATCCAGTATCTCAAGTGGGTAACATTGTGAGACATCTGAGGCAAGAAAACCNCCTGACCCAAATCCAGTACAACCAATTACAGGACTGGTGTTAAGCAGCCTAATTTCACTGCCCAAATTAAGGCTTTTGCCCCTTAATTTGATCAAGGGAAAGTTCAATTTGTCCAAGTTTGTAATGGAATGGAGACATGAATCCTTCTTGTACAAGGAAGGCAAGGAAGATCCAGTATCTCAAGTGGGTAACATTGTGAGACATCTGAGGCAAGAAAACCCCCTGAGTTTAAATCCAAAATTAGTCTTTAAGGCATTTACAGAATTGAGAATGATCCTAATTTTAAGGGAAGTCTGGAAGAAGAAATCTAGAAGAATAATTAAAGGTACTGGAGGTTTTGTGGGGATTCTTATCACTAAACACCCCAATGTGCAGCCCCAAATCTCAGCTTTGCTGATGCACCTCTGTGGAATTAAACCTGCAGTTTGCAGGTGTCTGCGCTGACCTGGAGGTTTTTATTAGTGCCAGACACCCGTCCCCTCACCCACAGGTCCTGGCTGGAGCTGGGAAAGGAGACAGCTCACAGCATTTTGGGGGGGTTCAAGGAACAGATCAGAAAAAAATCTTAAAACCAGGTGAAAGACTAAAGCAGGTCCTGGAGTTGCTTTAAAGAGTATCAAAAGCAGGCAGAGAATTGAGGGTTTAAGGGCAGCTTAAAACCTTTGAACTGATTTGATGTTCCAACTCCTGCTCTCACTTGGGAATTGGAGACAAACTGGAAAGCACGAGAGGCACAAACAAGACTTTGTAACAAAGTGTAGAAATCTATCACTGCTCAAATGCTCTGTGCACTCAAGAAGATAAATCAAAGGAGAATACCCTGGCAGTTTTAGACCCTTCCGCCACACAATTTCCCCTTCAGATCCTACCTTTCCTTTGGACCAGCCCATCTTTTCCAGCATCTTCTGGCCAAACTTGGAGTCGTCGTTGCTCCAAGCGCTGTTCCGCGGATCCACGGACCATTTCTGCTTCCTCCGGGCTGCAGCAGGAAGGGAAAATTCAAACGGGCTCCATTGGCATTCCCACAGAGCTCTTGGTATTGAAATCAGTTCAAACAAAGCTCTTCATTACCAAAAAAAACCCCCAAAACCCACTGCAGAACTTATGCCAGACTGAATATATTTTACTAAACAAAAAAACCCCTCAATAATGGCAATAAAAGCCCAGTGAAAATATTAATTATTAACGGGAAGATGCCAAAGTAGGATTGCTGCGGAAGTTGCTGTCCCTCAGGGCGGGCTGCAGCTCAGGGAAGGCTTTAAGGATTACCATTTTTAGGTGTAAATTCCATATTTATTCCAATTTTGTTTTACATCTGGCTTCAACATGGAATCTACAGGGGAGGGGATGGTGATGCTGCTTTCCCAGGTCTGGACAAAATCAATTCTCCAGGCTTCCCTTCAACCAGAACCCAGAAACTTTAATATTTGCCTTCCTAACAAAAGCCAAATCAAAAATCCAGTGTAAGTGAACAGAGAAAGGGAATGACAGCACACAAACCCACGGGATTCCAGCTTTTGGATTTCTCAGAAATGGTTCATGGGGAAACTGAAAAGCTGCCAGAAATTACTGCAGGAGTTAAGAAATCCAAAGGAGAATCGAGGCTCCTTTGTCCTGTGTGGACTCCTGAAGAAATTACAGATTCCCAGACCCACGTGTTGCCTTTCCCACCAGGAACAGCTCCCTTGAAATCAAGGAAGAGCAGCCAGCCCAGTCACTTGAAGCGTGCACCTAAGCCCGGGCAGGAAGAGAACCTAAATAAACACGACAAACAAAGGATGGGAGGCAGGAAGATCACAAACTCCATCCAACACCATGGGAAACGCTGGATCCAAAATGACCCATTAACCCAAGGCCACACAAAGGCAGGGGAGAAGCCAAACCCAACGAGGTGTTTTCAGTGTAATCAGGAAGTCATCGTTCCCTAAAAGACAAGATTTGGGATTTGGGCCAGAGGGACTGAACTATTACAGGGATGTGAGACTCGGTTTTTTTTGCCCAGTTTTGTTTCATTTTTAAGGAACTAAACCTGTCAGAATTCAAGGTGGGGGCTTTTTTTAAGCACTATTTTTTTTTTTTAAACTTTGAAGATCCAAACAGTCCCTAAAGAGTTTTTACAGTGGGTGAAAGGCCTGAGGGCTGTGAGGGGAATCCAGCCTTTGCCTGGTTCACTTCTCCACAGGAAACAACTTGTTAACCTCAGTGGCTGCCCCTGGAAGTGTCCAAGGCCAGGCTGGACGGGGTTTGGAGCAACCTGGGATAGTGGAAGCTGTCCCTGTTTGTGGCAGGGGGTGGAATGGGATGAACTTTAAGGTCCCTTCCACCCCAAACCGTCCTGGGATTCTGTGATTATTCATTCCCACCAGGAAACCTTGAGAGCAGCAACTCCTCCAAGCCCTGCAAGTGCTGCCAAGAAAAGCTGGGGACCCAGCACTGTGATTTTAAACTTCCAAACCAACTGGGATTCCCTGCTGCCCCATGGAGAGCCACAGGGCTCAGCCTGGAGAAAAGGAGGCTCAGGGGGACAACTCCCTAACAGGAGGGGACAGCCAGGGGTGGGTCAGGTTCTTTCCCCAGGGAACAGGGGGGGAGGAAACGGCCTCAAGTTGTGCCAGGGGAGGTTTGGATTGGACATGAGGGGAAAAAAATTCTTTATGAAAAAAAAAGGTGGTCAGACATTGCAAGAGGCTGCCCAGGGCAATGCTGGAGTCCCTATTCCTGGTGGGATTTCAAAGCCATGTGGATGATGTGACACTTGGGGACATGGGGCAGTGGTGGCCCTGGCAGTGCTGGGGGATGGTTGGACTTGATGGTCTTGGAGATCTTTTCCAGCCTCAAAGTTTCTGGCTCAAGGATTCCAGCAGATCTCATGCTCCCCAGCTGAGCAGCTGCTCTTCCTTCAGACCACAACTTCAAAAGTGAATTTCCGTGATTTTTCCTGAATCTCTCTCCCTGTGGAGAAGCCCCTGAGATGTTTTGCCCCCAGGAGGTTGTTGGTAACAAAGCACGAGGGCACCTGGCACAAATATTTATTGAAATTAAGAGACTTTCCCTTTCCCAGCACTTTTAATCTAAGTGTTGCAAACTTCTCAGCTGGGGGATTAATCCTCATGTTTCAGCCAAGTTAACATACTCTAATTTTTAAACAGGGTGAGTTAGATGCAGGAAAAAAAAAACACAAAAAACTTTCTTTCATCTTTAGAGAAGTATTTAAGAAAGCCAGGAGCAGCTTCATGCCATTTACAGAAAACATAAAATCATCTTCCCTTTCCAAACAAACAACAAGATCCACTGATCATTTAAATATTTTCATTATTTCATTAAATATTTTCCATTATTTAATTAAATATATTCATTATTTAATTAAATATTTTCATTATTTAGCATTTTAATTATTTAATAATTTAAAAATTATTTAATTCTTTCTGATAAATTCAATATATTTTTTCAGAAATGTAAATTTGCTCACTGATGTCTGTTTGGAGTGGGAGAGGAAAGCAGGCACAAGATTTAACACCGATTTTTCTGTGCTGCTCCAAAACTGATGCCACACACAGTGATGGAACTCTGGGAGAGCAGCACCATCCAGTGGAGAAAATCCTCATTTCTTCAGGGAATCACAGAACCACTGAGGCTGGAAAATCCCTCCAGGATCACCGAGTCCAACCATCCCCCAGCACTGCCAAGGCCACCACTGCCCCATGTCCCCAAGTGCCACATCCACATGGATTTTAAACCCTTCCAGGGATGGGGACTCCACCACTGCCCTGGGCAGCTGTGCCAGGGCTGGACAACTCAAATTCTTCACTCAGATATTCTACAGCCTGGAAAAGACCCATCACTAATCCCTTTTTTTCCAAGATGAATTCTATGCCTGGAGCATGTTTTTAATTATAATTTTGGAAAATTCCCATCCAAATCCCTGCCGTGTGCTCAGAGAGGGTCTGGGGGCACAGGAAGGACAGGGCTCTGGAGCCAGGCTGGGAGAGCTGGGGGTGCTCACCTGGAGAAGGCTTCAGGGAGACCTCAGAGCCCCTTCCAGTGACTAAAGGGGCTCCAGGAGAGCTGGAGAGGGACTTGGGACAAGGGATGGAGGGATAGGACACAGGGAATGGCTTCCCACTGACAGAGGGCAGGGATGGATGGGATATTGGGAAGGAATTCCTGGCTGTGAGGGTGGTGAGGCCCTGGCACAGGTTTCCCAGAGAAGCTGTGGCTGCCCCTGGATCCCTGGGAGTGTCCAAGGCCAGGCTGGATGGGGCTTGGGGCACCCTGGGATAGTGGAAAGTGTCCCTGCCCACAACAGGAGTGGAACTGGATGAGGTTTAAGGTCCCTTCTACTCCAAATGATTCTATTATTGAAATGTCCAATTAAAATAATTAACAAATTCCGGAAAAATGGCACCAAAGTTTACACTGAAAATGCCAAAAAAGTACCATGTGCAAATGCAGATTTGTTTCCCTCAAATCACATCTTTTATTTCCCCACTGCAAACCACATTTGTTATTTGTATTGCCCAAATTTTCTGCAGCCCAGCAGAGAAATTCAGCAGACCCCGAGCCCTTGGTCAGGGCTGCCCTGTCAGAAATGAGGAGCCCACGTCCTCAGTCACCTCAGGGGCAGAAGTGAAGCTCTTTGCTTCCAAGATCAGGGAAAACTGAACAAAATTCTCATGGAATATTCATGGAATTCATTGAATATTCTGAGCTGGAAGGGACCCACCAGGATTAACCAGTCCAACCCCTGGCCCTGCACAGACACCCCAAAAATCCCACCCTGAGAGCTTTGTCCCAACACTCCTGGAGCTCTGGCAGCCTCGGGAATGTCACCATTCCCTGGGGAGTCTGTTCCCGTGCTCAAACACCCTCTGGGGAAAAACCTTTCCCTGATCTCCATCCCAAATTCCCCAGGCACAGCTCCAGCTGCTCCCTGGGTCCTGTCCCTGTCCCAGGGAGCAGAGATTGGGGCTGTCCAAGTGATGTGTGACCTCGGTCCCCTCCAGACCCTTCCCCACCTCCAAACCCTCCTCTGGAGGATCCCCAAAAGCTGGAGATTGGCACAGGCTGAGCTCAGCTCCAGAGGTGACCCAGCCCCAACCCCCAGCCCTGTCACCTCCCCTGGGTGTCCCCCCCGGGCTGGAGGTGTCCCCCCTCATACACACGGCCCCGAGGCACTGACAGGACGAGCTGTCCCCTAAAAGTGTCCCAGGGACGTTCCCGCTGCTCCTGCCCTGCCTGGGACGTGACAGACCCACAGAGAACCCCCTGCACCCCCTTATATCCCCCTGGAATCCCTTTCCTGGCCATCCCAGCCTTCAGATCCCACCTTTTCCTTAACCCTGGGACCCTCTGGATGCTCCTTCCTGCCTTTCCCAGACCCCACCTCCCCCGTTTTTCACGGCCAGGGACCCTTCAATTCCTTTCTCTGCCTCAGCCCAAATGTCCCAGCCCTCCTTTTCTTTGACCCTGGGATCCCCCACGCCCCAATTCCTGCTCTTCCCAGACCCGACCCCCCTCGTTCTTCAGCATCGGGGACCTCCTGAGCTCCTTTTGCCGCCCCGGCCTGGGTCTCCAAGCTCCCAGACCCCCGCTTTTCCCGGACACTGGGGGATCCCTATTCCTGCTTTTCCCAGCCCCCAGTTCTTCAAGACCAGGAGCCCCGGAATCCTTTCCCCCGCTATCCCGGGGTCTCTCCCCTTCCCCTGACACAGAGAACTCCATTTCCTGGACAGAGGGACCCCTCATCTCCCCCAGTCCCTGAACTCCTCTGCCCTTAAGTCTGGAACTCCCTTCCCCAGCACCGGAATCCCCCTTTATCCGGCCCTGGGAGGCCGCCGCACCCATCGGAAGGGGCAGCGCGGCCCGAGCCCCTCAGACAAGGCTGTGGGGAGGGTCTGAGGCCGCTCCCGGGGCACCGGCTCGTCCCCGTTCCCGCTGCATTCCCGCGGCATTCCCGCCGGGATCGGCACTCACGCTCCGCCAGCATCGCCATCTTGGGGGCCTCCTTCCGTGCAAGGGGACTTTCGTGACCGGCGGCGCATAAGGAGGGAGGCCTGAGTAGCGCCTGATTAAAAAAGTTTTAAAACAGGCGAGCGCGGCGGCCACCAAAGTGAGGATTGAAAGAAAAGAAAAGAAAAGAAGAAAAGAAAAGAAAAGAAAAGAAGAAAAGAAAAGAAAAGAAAAGAAGAAAAGAAAAGAAAAGAAAAGAAGAAAAGAAAAGAAAAGAAAAGAAGAAAAGAAAAGAAAAGAAAAGAAGAAAAGAAAAGAAAAGAAAAGAAGAAAAGAAAAGAAAAGAAAATGTTTGCAAATTTGCTAAAATTCTAATAAATATCTCAAAACGCGTCTCGTTGTGTATCGGCTGTTTCCGACCCAGGGGAAGGGGATGAGCAGTGCTCGATGGGTGTGGTTGGAAATAAGGGGCACGGGCAGGGTGAATATTGTGGGAATTTCAGGTGTGGATGCCCCTGGATTTCCCCAAATCTCGCTGACATGGGAGGGAAGTGGGGAAGGATACACAGAAGCATCTTGAGAAATATCCCCTTCCTGCCTTTCTGTGAAATGTGTGTGAGGAATTTTTTTTTTTTCCTTTCTGCCACAAATTGTATTTGAGGAGTGAAGCAACCCCTCTGATGAGTTGCTGAATCAAAGTACTTATACACAGGATTTTTTTTTTTTAAAATGTTATTGAGCCCTTGGTCTTTCATATTTTCTGGGATTTTTTTAGCATCTCTTCAGTTGTTTTATTTGAAGAACAGCACCCAAAATATGACTGAGTTCTTCAGGCAGCTTCCTCTAGCTCCTCTCTGCCCACATTTTGCATCTAAGTGCAGTATTTTGTTCTTTAATATCCCTTTTATAGAAGTGCTGTGTAGAGGTTTTATATTCTGTGTCCGTGGGCTGTGTTAATTCTTTTACCCTTTACTGAATCAGTATTTGTGTCTTTCCTTGTTGTTGTGCTGTTCTGAATTGAGGATATTTGGTGTTTCTCCTTCTCTTTCCCAGCTGGAATCACCTGGAAATGTCCCAGGTGTCCTCAATACCTTGAGTGAGGTTGATAATGGGAGGATGGAGGCCAGAATCCCAGGATGGGTCAGGTTGGAAGGGAACCACTGGAGGTCATCTGGTGCCACTTCCCTGCTCAAGAAGGGTCATACCAGAGCACAGGGCACAGGATTGTGTCCAGACAGTTCTGGAATATCCCCAGTGAGGAGACTCCAGACCCTCTCTGGACAATCTGTTCAGTGCTTGGTCACTGCACAGGGAAGAAGTTCTGCCTCCTGTCCAGGTGGAATTTGCTGGGCTCAGTCCCTGCCCGTTCCTCTGGTGCCATTGCTGAGCCCCCTGGAGCAGAGCCTGGCCCTGCAATGAGCCCTTCCTGCACACAGGGACACCCAGGGCTGAGGTTCCCTCTCAGGATTTCCTCCCAAGGTTGAACAGTCCCAGCTCCCTCAGCCTTTCCTCGCCAGGAACATGCTCCAGGCCCTTCATTAATTTTGTCGCCCTCTCTGGACCCACTGCAGGAGCTCCATGTCCCTCCTGTCCTGAGGAGCCCAGAGCAAGGCACAGCACCCCAGATGTGCCTCACAGGGCTGAGCAGAGGGGCAGGATCACTCCCTGACATGCTGGAAATGCTCTTTGCCCTCCAGCCACTGCTGGTCAAGGACAACTTCCACTATCCCAGGTTGCTCCAAGCCCTGTCCAACCTGGCCTTGGACACTTCCAGGGATCCAGAGGCAGCCACAGCTTCTCTGGGAAACCTGTGCCAGGGCCTCACCACCCTCACAGGGAACAATTCCTTCCCAATATCCCATCTAGCCCGGCCCTCTGGCAGTGGGAAGCCATTCCCTGTGTCCTGTCCCTCCATCCCTTGCCCCAAGTCCCTCTCCAGCTCTCCTGTAGACTCCCTTCAGTTACTGGGAGGCCACAGTTAGGTCACCCCGAAGCTTCTCTTCTCCAGACTGAACAAGCCAAATTCCCTCAGCCTTTCCTCACAGGAGAGGATCAGGACAGATTTCCCACTGCTCTTTCTCCATCCATCCTCCCATCTGGATGGCAGCTGGGTTACAGCTCCCCTGGCTCAGCTTTTCCCACTGCTTTGCCTCTGTGCCTTTGGATTTATGTTACAGTTCCCTGTTGGCTTTGGGAACACTGTGCAAGACAGCTTTTATAAGGTTTTTTTGGTTGTTTTTTTTTTTCATAGACAAAGCAAACAAACATCATATCTGTGTCTGTTCCTCTCTCAGACCCCTTCTGTCTGTCAGCAAAGTTACATTGATATGCTGGAGCTTGACCCTGGCAAATCTCTAAATTTATAATTAGCTTGGTGATTTATTTTTAATAGTTCATATTCAGGTCCTATTAAACTGGCTGCTCTGGCTGCCCCACTTCCTCCCTTAAACAAGGGTATTGAACTGGTCCTTTTATACTTTTCTGAGGCCATAACCTGCTGCCAGGAATCCTCACAGGTTTTGTTCTCCCCAGACTTTATTGCCAGTTCTCTGCACTTTCAGGTCACATTCATCAGGCTGGGCTGTGGTTGAAACAAATAAATACTGCCCAGACCTTCACTATGTGGCACGGAGATAGTTTCCTGTTCAAAAGTTTCACTTAACGCTTTTCTCCAGGAGGAAATCTTTGGAGATCAGAATCAACCACAGAAGAGCCTTCTTTCTGTTTCCATAGAGTCACACAGGACCACAGAATCATGGAATTATTTAGGTTGGAAAAGGCCTCCAAGATCACTGAGTCCAGCCTGTGACCAATCCCCGCCTTGTCCCCAGCCCAGAGCACTGAGTGCCACATCCAGTCATTCCCTGGACACCTCCAGGGATGAGGACTCCAAACATCCCTGGGCAGCTCCTTCCAACGCCTGACCACCCTTTCCATGGAGAAATCCCTCCTGGTGTCCAACCTGCACCTCCACTGGGGCAGCTTGAGGCCATTTTCTCTCCTCCTGTCCCTGTTCCCTGGGAGCAGAGCCTGACCCCCCCTGGCTGTCTCCTCCTGTCCGGGAGTTGTGCAGAGCCACAGGGTCCCCCCTGAGCCTCCTTTTCTCCAGGCTGAGCCCCTTTCCCAGCTCCCTCAGCCTCTCCTGGTGCTCCAGCCCCCTCCACTGCTCTGTGTCACCTCATCTGCTTTCCAGTGCTCACAGGTCACTCACCAGCATCCTCATGGAATCACTCAGGTTGTAAAAAACTTCCAAATCCAACCATTCCCTCGGCACTGCCAAGGCCACCACTCGCCCATGTCCCCAAGTGCCGCATCCACATGGCTTTTAAATCTTTACAGGGATGGGGACTCCACCACTGCCCTGGGCACCCTGTTGCAATGTCTGACCACCCTCTCAGTGAAGAAATTTTTCCTCATATCCAATCTAAACCTCCCCAGGCACAACTTGAGGCCATTTCTTCCTCCTTTCTGGAATTGTAGGAAGTCTCCTCCTCCCCTTCCACCACCACCCAGGCATTCTCTGTAGTGGCCACTCTTTGCTGTCACCTGGATCTGAAATAAAAGGATTTATCCCTCCCTTATCCTTCCACCTGTATTCCCTGATCCAAGCACCCTTCCTGGCAGTAGCAGCCATTTCCATGAATTATAGGCCTAAGATAATTTTTACATTAATGAAATTGTACTGTCACCCACGTGTCGAGTGTTTGGATGGTCACTCGTGTGATCCATTTCACGCCAACCAAATTCATGCTCTGGTTTTAATTTTGGGGAGGTTTAAGTCTCCTGGCTGGGAGCTGAGTGTTGTATTCGATCGCTCCAATAGGGAGCAGCATTCCCCACGTTTGGAACGGCTTCGATGTATGAAGACATCACTGGAGGCAGAAAATGTGAAGTAATTTCTGTTAAAGGATGCCTTGAGGTTGAGATTTTTCTCTTGTTTGGTTTTGAAACTTAATATTCGGCTGCATCAGGGCGCTTCTGCCTCCAGAGCTCTCACTCCGGGCTGGCAAAGAATCACAACTCAAAACACAAAGGAGGTCGCACTTGATTTAATTATTATTTAATATTTGCTTAACGGGAAGCTTGAGGTCAAGGTCCAAATTATCCGACACAGTTCTTGCAAATTAGGATTTTATAAAGCAATTAAGTCCGATATGCGTAGGGGCAGTGAAATTTGGCAGAGAAAAGGTTCCATCCAGGGCCAGTGTGTGTTTCCCAATTACATTCCTGGCTAAAAGCTAGTGTCTCAGGAAAAAAAAAAAAAAAAAATATATATATTAAGACTGAGGAAAAACCTGTTTGTAGAATTGAAAGAAAAACTAAGTAAAGAATTTAATATAACCAACTGTTGAGTCTGTGGAGNTATATATATATGAATGTTTGAATATGTATTTTCTGCTATGGGTGATTCCAGCCCTCTAAGAAGATAGCCCAAAATCCTGTTTCCAGTGTGCCTGGGGGAGGTTGAGATGTAGCTCTGCTCTGGAATATAAAGGGATACAGATGCCCGGTGGGCATTCCATTCGGAGTTCTCCAGCGATTCCTTCCCGGGGTCTTCCTGGGAAAGACGCGTTTCCCGAGAGCCAGCCCCTCAAGGATCACCCAGGGCTCGGAGGCTGAGCAGGGAATTTTCCTCCCAGCACGTCCTTATCGATTGCTCTCAGTCCCAGAGTCCCTTCAGGCTTTGGGGAATTCCTTTGGTGCCACTCCCAGGCTGAGTTGGGGTCGCAGGGGAAGATCCGGCTGGGATGAACAGAGCCAGCAACGCGGGAACTGAGACAGCAGGAAAGTGGAGGAGGGTTGGAAGCAGATCTGAGCCTGATACTCACCTGGCCCACCCCTTTCCACCTGGAGGGAGCTCTTGGAAGGAGAGAATTACATTTCCCAGCTAAGGAGCAGCTCCGTGCCCTGCAGAAGGGCCCCATTCCAATGCCCCATAAACCCGGGGAGATGTCAGGTGGAAGAGGTGACCAGGAAAAGAAAGGCTGGGGGGGGAAAGGTGGAGGAAATCGAGGAAAGAAATAGGATGTGAGTCCCGGCTGTGCGGCAAGTCCTTTGTGAGGCAAATCAGCCTCTGTTGTGCGATAAATGGCCCGAGGCCAGGCTAGAAATGCTTGTTGAGGGAGTCCCGGGAGAGGTGTGATGGGAGCACTAGGGACAGGGACTGCCTGGAGACCTTAAAACGACAAGACAGCTTTGATTTCGGACACTGATTCGAGGGAGCACACGGATTAGAGGTGAGCTCTGGTGGGAGAAGCCGCCCATCCAGCGCCAGGCAGGGAGCAAGAGATTAACGACGTGTGACCCCACGGAGCAGAGGATGTCACAACGAGTGCCCGCAGCCAGGAGATGAGGGGTTCAAAGAACAGCCACTGGGGCACTGAGGAGCACGAACAGGCTCAGGGTGAGGGGTTCTGTTCCTGGAAGTGCTGCCAGCACAGAGCTGGCCAGTGGCTGGCTGGGAATGCCTGAGGGAGGGTGGCAAAAGAGGCAGCAGAGAGGAATTCGGATGATTTCCCTTCTATTCCCTGAGTGCAGCGTGTTTATATTCTTATTATTGCTCTTGCTATTTCATCAGCCTGGGCTTTATGGGATCATGGAAACGTGGAATGCTTTGGATTGGAAGGGAATCTTAAAGCTCATCCCATTCCATCTGCTGCCATGGGCAGGGACACCTTCCACTACCCCAGGCTGCTCCAAGCCCTGTCCAACCTGGCCTTGGTCTCACCTTGAATCAGGTGAGGAGCTGAAAAGGCTGTAAGCAGCATTGTCAGGAGACTGAAGGCTTTGCAGGTTTCTTGTTTTCAGTTTTTCGTGAAATCTGTAGCAAATTTAATGCTGAGGGTTTGGGAGTGGGAAGAAAATTGATCTATCCGCTTGGAGGTTTGTAACTCAGGGAAGGCTCAGCCTGGAAATTTTGAGAACTGTCGTGTAGCAGCCTTTGAATCAGTAATGATCATAGTGGGAGGAAGGGTGGTGGAGTTCAGGGAATCATGGAGGAGCCACTTTGCCTCCAGTCCCTGGGAAAACCCTGCAGAAGTTCTTCCGTAAATGGCTCAATATTTGTGCCCTGGAGGACAACAGAGTGGTGAAAGAACACTTTTTAATTCACTGGGGACAATCCTCCACAAAGCAACCCGATTTTTGTCTCTGACCATGACTCTGGTTTTGGTGACTGAGGGTCAAAAGGGAGCAAAACTTTTCATCCGGGCACCAGCAGAGATGGGAAAGTGGGAATGACCAAGAGGCACCAACACTGGGGGGAAATAAAAAAAGGAGGAAGGAGTAAAGCTAGAAAGTAATTGAAATGAGAACCTTTAGTAAAAAAAACTGGTTCAAAAGAACCAATTCCTTTCTGTACCTATTACCTGTGATGGAAAAGGATAATTGCTCCCAGTCTCAGAGATGGGAAAGCCCCGCAGCTGTAACAACATCCCCATTTCTGGCCACCACACTTCAGGAGATCAGGAATGGACCAGGTAGGGAGCAGACGGGAGAGGAAGGGACACAAATAGATGACTGAAAGAGATGATCTGAGGAAGGGCTTGGATAAACTGGGCTTCTTTGGTCCAGAAGTGAAAAGCACACGGGAGCTCCAGCAGTGCAGGCTGCTGGGGATGGGTTGGTTTCCTTGTGCACTGCCACCTGGAAAAGCAGGAATCAACATAATTGAGCATGTTGGAGGCCAGGCAGGGTACAGAACACCTGGGAATGGCTAAGGGCTGCTGGGATTGTCTTTTCTGATGGTCACATTTGTCATGGACGGAGTGTTTGACCTGACCACAGAATGGGGAAGGGAGATAGAGGTGGCTGCCCAAAGGCTCCTCCAGCTCTCCAAATCTTATCACTTCGTGAGTTCATTCAGGAAGCCCTCTGAGAAGGCATCTTCCCTCAGGCCTGATGCAATGTCTTAACCACAAAACCAACCTGTGCTAATTGCTCCTCTGTATAGTGCAGCTCACTCTGCAAAATAAAGTGTCCCATTTAATCCTGTGAAACACTCACTTGCTTTGCTCAAACCGAGATGGGAAAGGAAAGAAAAAAAAGGATTCCCTGCAGATACTCGTTCAGATTTCAAAATTAATCCCCTTCCAGTATCATTAAAGTTCTTTTTCTGAGAAGCAACTGGGCAGCAAATTTCATTTGCACAAGACATTTGTTGCCAGGGGTCCGAGTGTTATTTATCACACACGTGAGATAAGAAGAAAATGGCACTTTTGTAGACACAGGAATCACTCCTCTGGTCACGAAGCACAAAAGGAAATATTGAGCAGCACAAAAGCAACACCAATGGGCCCACTTGAACAAGACCCACCAAAAATATCAGGAAGAAGCTGGTAAAATTAAACAAAACATCCCTGCCCCAGATATCTTTCTTTTCCTTTTTTTTTGGATTTGCAAATGGTTGCAAGGAAAGTTCATTGCTTTCCACAAGGAGGAGGAGGAAATGCCAGGCCCAGCAGAGCGTGTTTGATATATTATTCATAAGGAATTATGTGCTGAAGACTTGTCAGGATCCAGCAGCAGCAAACAGAGGTCAGCAGTGGGGAAAGCAAATAGACCTGCAACGGGTTTTAAACTGTTTTAATGCAGCCAATTTCCAGCCCGTTTTATTCATTAGCCCTGGTTGTCTGGGATGTTCTCGTGGCAGGATGGAGGTTCCTTCTGAAGATTTCAGAACCAGCACTGCTCGCAGTCCCAGCAGGGCTCAGCTTTGTAAACACAGCAAATTAGATTTAGGGCTTTTGAACAGAAATAAAGAGGGAAACCCACAAGGACACTGCTCACTTTTCAAAGTGGAGCTGCACTTTCAAGGCTGACCCAGTACTGTCATTTCGGGGCTGTTTGAGCAAACCACTGGAAAATAAAAGAGCACTAAAAATAGCCAAGATGGGCTCATTAGCCCTTTAATTACATGTTGGTTTTCTTTTCTCTCGTCTGTACTTTGTCCTGTGAGCTCCCCATTGACAGTGACTGGGGAATGCCAGGTCTGGGGACATCGCTGTCATTCACTGCCAGGCCATGTCCCTGTCCTTACCTTTTCCACACGTTGGAAGAACAGGATTCCCTCATGAAGCCCACGGGAGCACAAGCATCAAGGAATGATGCTGAGAGAGTTGGAACTGTTCATAATGGAGAAGAGACACCTTCGGGGAGACCTCAGAGATCCTTCCAGCGCCTAAAGGGGCTCCAAGAAGCTGGAGAGGGACTTGGGACAAGGGATGGAGGGTGAGGACACAGGGAATGGCTTCCCACTGCCAGAGGGCAGGGATAGATGGGATATTGGGAAGGAATTCTCCCCTGTAGAGCAGGAGCTGAGCTGGAGCTTTCCTTTGCTCACCCATCGTGGAGTCAACGAGCCAGGGAATTTATCGTGGCACGCTTACCCCACAGACACTTCCAAACCCACAGCTAAAGGGAGCAGCAGCACTACCAGTGCTTGTAAATACCATTGTTTGTTTAAGGTTCTCTGGAGCACTCGAGAAAACACTCAGCTTGGGAAGAAAATCTCCACTTCAGCACCCAGGTCCTGGCTTGTTCTAGGGAGAGAGAGATTCACAAACAGGTGAGAGGCACATGCGCACGTGGTCAGAGGTTTTGTAAGTTGTGGGCAGAGAATTGGAAAAATCAGTTTAATCTATTGAGGGGTACCCCTAACAGACCCTGGAGCAGTGTCCCCTTTCTTGGTGGCCCTCAGGACAGGACAGTGCCACCCACACCAGTCCTGCTGGATTGTATCCAACCCCTTCTTCACCTCCACTTGGGAATGCTCAGCTCCCACCCACAGAACCTCTCCACTGTCTGCTTGTCCTACCAGGAGAAAGCTGCTCCTGCTGGCTCACCCCACACTTCTTTTCAACCCATTTCTTTCTCCTTTTCAACCCATTTCTTTCTCCTTTTCAACCCATTTCTTTGCCCTGACTCCTTTGTTTTCCAGTCCCAGCCTGCAGTTTGGGTGTGGCCATGCTGACCCTCTCCATGAGCTTTCCTACGGAACCAAGGACTGGGAAAGTCTCCAGGAAATTCCCACTGAATATCTGGTCTAGGTGGAGGCAGCTGCTACCTACCTTGTGCTGTAACATGGCAGGAGTTCACTCCTCAGGCAGGTGAGGGGACAGCACAAAAACCAGCCGGGTTGTGGACTGAGCTGCAGTTGTCCTCTGTCCTCCCCAGAAGTCGTTTGTTAGCAGCAAACCAGGGAGAATTATTAGGGAAAGTGCTAAAATGGCAGCTGGCAGATTGGTGAAAGGGAACAGGGAGCCTGTTTTGTCAGAAGGTTGTCCTGGGGTGGGTGTTAGCGGGAGAGAAGTAATTGCTGTGTGGAGTACTTTCTTCACTTGTTTTTTCCCCACCCTAATGGGTGAAAGATGGTTTTTCCAGGATTGCTCTGCTCTGGTCCTGGTGCAGGTTGAAATCCCTTGGAATTCTTCCCTTGGCATTTATTTCTGCCTCCCTTCCCACCCTTAAGGAGTTCCTGGCTGTTTCTGTCTTCCCTCAGGTTCCTTTTCAGCTTCTCCCACCATCCCAGGACCTCTTCAGCCTCATCCCTATAGCCTACTCCTCTTCTTTCCCTTTTCCTCCACGTCCCAGCTTCAAAGACCCATTTGCAAAAGCATTTCCATGGGGTTTGTGTCCCAGCATTGCCATTTGACATGGAAAAGTGCAGGAATCTCACCTCTCCTGACAAACTGGGGAGTCCAGGCCACGGAGGGGTAAGAATTTAAGAATTTTTCATCTCAGGGCTGATCCCTCAGCCACTCCTGGTGCTACAGATCCTTCCTCAGCTCCATTCCCTCCCCTGGAAATGCTCCAGCCCCTCAATGTTTTCCTTTTTGGAAGGGTCCCAGAGCTGTCCCCAGCACTGGAGGTGCCCCAGAAGTGGCAGCACAGGGGACAGGCACTGCCCTGGTTCTGCTGAGCTGTCCAGCACACTTGCCCACCTGGGCACACCTGGCTCATGTCAGCAGCACCCCCAGGGCCTTTCCCAGCTTTCCAACCACTCTGCCCCAGTCTGTGGAGCTGCAGGGGTTTGTTGTGACATCCCCAGAGAGGGAAAGTCGAGTCAGAATAAAGGACACCGTGTGCCCTCACTCACCTGTTTTTTCCTCCAGATGCTTCTCCATAACCTGTGAACTCTCTTCTCTGAGGTCTCTCAGGTGTGACACTGAGGATGCAACGCCTCCCACCCCTTTCTCCTTCCTTCCCCTTTTCCAACCAGACTTTGGCAGTGTCCTGAAATCCAGATCCTGCCCAGAGCATCTGGGAAGCACAAGGATGTTTGGTTTGAGCTCCTGTTGTGTACAAGACACCTCCTTTCCTACTCTTTATTCTTTGATATGCGATGAAATACTGGACCTTCACAGCTGTGGGGTGCTGCCTGCAGCAAACTGGGAGAGTTGTGGTACAAAAAGTTCTTCTAGGGAGTTTTTAAAGATGAAGTGGATAACTTTTGGGGAAAATCGCCAGGATTTTGGGACATCACTATACCAGAAATCCTCTTTCCCAATCCCCTCCCAGGATCAGGTATTTTACAATGGAACTGGTACCAAATTGGCAAATTTGGTGAGGAACTTTCCTGGAGTCTGCACTGGGCATTCATTCTGCTTTGAAATATAGAGGTGGAGCAATTTTGGATCCGTACTTCCACTGCCACAAAAACCCCCACCAGAGGGAAGAGAGCAGCAGTTTCTGGAGGGGAACAGCTTTGTACTTTAGTCATGGAGAATATGATCTGATTTTCTTGGTAACACCCAAAAACTGCCACCAGGAATCAGCACCCAGTGGGGCTCTGCAATGAGTGTCCCCCCTCCCTTGTTGTTGTGTGCTTTGGTCCTCACTCCTTGTATCCACAACAATAAATTAAACAAATGCTGGTTTCCAAGCACACTCCTGAGCACAGCTTTGGGCCAGTTCACCTGGAAATGTCCCAAATAATCCTTGGACTTGCCTCTGGAGTTAGAACAGACCATTCCCAATAAGTGGTTTGGAACTCCACCCCTTCCCTCTGGAGTTTGGGGCCCTGGCCAGAGGTGCCTCAGGTCCCAGGATGGAATCAGCATTTCCCTCGTGGTCACAAAAGGATTTTTTCTTCATATACCAACCTCCAGCACCAACAGAGAGCCCTCACCAGCAGGTTTCTGTGCTCACAAGCAGCATGTCCTGGGTGCCCATGGACAAGAGTTACCAGGGCGTGGCAGACACAGGTGGGAGGGAGGACAGCTTGCACAGTGTGCTTCATACTTGGGTTTTCCCTATGCAGTGATGGATTGAGGGGTCAGTTATTATCAAATGTGTGTTTGGGTTCAGGAGTGGGCTGGGACAGGGACTCAACAGGAGACACAAACTGAGGCCAGAAAACTGGAGCAGGAAATCATGGAATGGTTTGGATTGGAAGGAACTCGAAAGATTATCTTGTTCCACCCTCCTCCATGGGCAGGGAGACATTCCACTATCCCAGGTTGCTCCAAGCCCCATCCAGCCTGGCCTTGGACACTTCCAGGGATCCAGGGGGAGCCACAGCTTCTCTGGGCAACCTGTGCCAGGGCCTCCCCACCCTCACAGGGAACAATTCCTTTCCAATATCCCATCTAACCTAAATATCTCCTCTTTTAGTTTATAACCATTCCTGCTTGCCCAATCACTATCTGTCTGTGTAATAAGTTGTTCTTCCTCTTTTTTACAAGCCCCCTTTAGTTACCACAGTGGAGTTGCCCTGGATCCTTCTCTTCTCCAGGTGAACATCCCCAGCTCTCCCAGCCTGGCCCCAGAGCAGAGGGGCTCCAGCCCTTGGAGCATCTCTGTGGCCTCCTCTGGACTCTCTTCTCCAGGAGCTCCATGTCCTTCTGATGTTGGCCCCAGGGTTAGAGGCAGCTCTGCAGGTGGGGTCTCACCTGAGCTGGGCAGAGGAGCAGAATCCCCCCCTCCCCTGCTGCCCCAGGGCCTGGGGGGTTTCAGGGATGGGTCATGTCCAGCTCTCACCCACCAGCACCCCCAAACCCTTCTGCCAGGGCTGCTCTCAGTGAGTTCCTCTCCCAGTCTGTGCTGACGTCTGGGATTGCCCTGAAAAAGGACAAAGCAGAGAGGCCAAAGCACAGCCCGTGGGCAGCTGTACAGATGTGTCCCCCTGTGTGTATGAGGGGTTTATGCACCTCCCTGGGCAGGGGCTGGAGGAGCAGCAGGGGACAAAGGAGGTGAATGACGAAAATGAGGAATAGGCATGAATTTGGTGGAGGAGAGAGTCAGTCCTTACTTAGGGATTGAGCGAGTGGGGATGAGGGGGGCCAGGACAGGTGTCAGACACTCGGTCCCTGTGGGAGTGGCTCAGCTGGGGTCTCAGTGCAGGGACCACACTGCTGCCAGGGGGTGGAAATGGGACACTTGGGGTGGTGGTGGTGCCATTCCCTGTCTGGGGACTCCACGGGGTGTCACATCACCCAGAGCCAGCAGCAGGCAGTTGGATTTCCAGCTGCATGTGGGTTACTCTGACCCTGGACTGTTCTTGTGGCCAGGTCCTCTGCTCTCTCAGGAGACCTCATCCCATGGTCTGACCCAGTCCCCGCTGGGTTTTCCTGGAGCAACCTGCTCAAGACACACTCGTGCTCTGGTCTAAAAAAACCTCAGGGTTGCCAGGATCTAAAATATTTCTTTTGGCTTCATAATCTCTCTGTTCAGCGTGGAGTAGAAAGGAAAGAATAAGAAGACACAGCACACTGCAAACATGTTATTAAAATGAACTGTTTATATTATCTCGTTTGAGTCAATACATTATAATGTATTAAAATGGAAAGGTACAAAATTGAAATAAATACTTTCTGATTCATGTATAAATCTTTTGTCAAGATGACATTTTGTTTCTTTTTTTTTCTTTTTTTGTTTTTTTCATCAGTACATGTTTCAATAAAACATTTAAAATGACAAAGTATCGTTTAAAATATGGTTCATGGAAGAAAAGGTTGAAATCAAACAACTTTTGGCTTGTTTTGGCATGAGATCTTGACACAATCTGGGTTCCCCAAAACCACGTAAATGGTGGTAAAATATAAATGCTCAAACTTATTTAAAAAAATAAACAGGCTTTACAAAACCCTCTGATCCTTGACTTAGCCACTTTTCTGTATAGTCTGCACTTACGATATATACATTCATTATTGTCCAAGGGAAGACAGCCACTGACGTTCATTTAAAGAGCTTGGTGGAGAGGCTTAACAAACATTTTGCAGCTGACAACAATTAAACACGGGTAAAGAAACTCCTGACAGTGAAAAAAAAAAAAAAAAAAAAGGAAAACGGCTCAGAAACCAAAGCGTACAAATGGCACAAGGAAGAAGAGGCAAGTGCACAAGCCCAGATCTGATGCAAAGCTCCAGGCCAGGTCTAACAAAACAGCTTTGGCCAGGACAAGCTTCTTCTCCGAAGGGGAACGCAGGCTTGGAGATCAGCCCTTGGTGACACCATTTTGGGCTCCCCTGAAGCTCCCAGGGGTGTTCATGATCCCGGGGAAATCCCCCCTTGGCACACGGGAACCTTCTGCAGACTCCTTCCTCGCTGGTGGTGAAGCAAGAGCCGAGCTCAGTGGAATATCCTGGAGTAAGCCTGGCCTGGGAGAGGGGGGTGACGTCGAGATGAGAAATCACAGAGCGAGAGGGGCAGAGGGGGAAAGTGTGAGTGTGGGCTTGGGACCTTGGAGGAGAGGCAGTGGGGAATTCCCTCCTGGGCAGCGGGTTTTATCAGGATCGTGGAGCAGGCTCGGTGGTGTGCTTTAATCTCAAGTGTGCTTTTTTTTTTTTGTCTTTGTCACTGTAGCCAGGGGCTGTCGTGGTCCCTCTAACCTCTACCATGTGCTTATCGTTCCGGGCAATGGGCAGGGTCCTGCTGGGGGCTGGGTGTGGGAGAATGGGCTTCCCTGATGGATAATGGTGACTTCTTCCAAATTTTGGCGTTCCAGGAACTCTTCAAGTTTCACTCGAAAGGGGAAAAGAAACGTGGCTATGTTTAAAAAAGAATTAAAGAGAATCTTCCTGCCAGCCTCTGGTTTAACCTTCTCAAGGCTTGGGTTGTTATGCTGCCAGACAGCGAAACCACACAAAGCAAAGGGTGGATTTTCTTTGTTTGCTTGGTTTGGAGGCAGCAGAAGATTTCACCACCTCAGAAAGGAGGGACAGCCCCACCCTGGCTGGGTTGAAAGGCAGGCAGGACTTGAGAAGGCGCTGCCTGTGCTGTTCTTGGTTCTCCACAGTCTGACAGGGATTAAATCCTCTTGGAAACCTGGCTGTTCCCATCCTGTGAGGATGGGAAGATCCTTCCTGTGGCACAAGGTGTTTGCAGTGCTCCGAATGTTGCTGCAAGCTCCCATATCAAAGGGAATCCCATAGTAAAAAGAACCCTGTGAAGATGTGACAGACGGCCAAGATTTGGGAGGGAAAATTGTTTTCTCTCCCTCCACAAAAAAGCCCAGTGCGTCACAGTTAAAACTTCTTGGGAAATGCCAACTTCAGGCCTTTTCCTGTTGGAAAATATCACATCCGTCGGGAAACGAATGACGTGATTTGAAGCTCTTGGAGGTCTTCTTTGACATTTTCCTTCAGTTTGTTTTCTTTTCATTTCAGAAAAGCTTTTGTTTCAAAATGCAGGGTAATTTGTATATTGAATTAAAAAAAAAAAAGAGGATGCGAACGGGGAAAGATCAAAACAATCTCCCTCCATGACAGCCAAACTGTTTTTGTTGGCATGTGCATTGTTTTGCACATTTTTTGTTTCATGTTTGCTGTTAGCCTTGAGGTTTCCATGTGGGCTGGAAAAATAAATTCACAGGAATTCTTAAGGGATGGAACAGTTCTTTCCTATCCAAACCCCCTGTGCAGGAGACTTGAGTCACCTTATCTAAAGCTCTCCCTTTCTCTATTTTTGAAATTGTGACTCTGTTTTCAAAGGCAAACAAAGCAGAAGTTCTCCAAGTGCTGCTTTCTGGTGGGAGGGACCCACTCGAAGCTGTTCCAAGAATTTCCATGGGCCAGTGTGGCTGAAAGGAGGTCATTTGTCCTACTGTTTTCCCTGAATCAGAATCAATGGTGCACAAGAAGGGTCTTTTGTGGGCACCTTTTCCACCCCTGAGAGGGCATTTTGCTCTTTTCTCTTTTATTTTTTTCCTATTGAGTTCCCTAATCCAATTTCCTCACAGCTTTCAAAAGTCCACCTCAGTGAAGCTCTTGGAGGAAGTGGCAGAAATTACGAGCAGAAGATTCCTGCACCTTGAACAGAATGGTTTTCACCCTGCTAACCATTCATTCTGATTAAGATAAAATTTGGGATAAAAGAGCATTTTTTGCTGACTGTGGGGTAGGCTAAGGTGGGACAAAGTTTTCCTCTCCAGCGCCAGTTGCTGGGATTCATGTCCTAAATCTTGTCTCCTGGAGCCCAAATCCATTGACTGAAGCGTGTACAGTCAAGGAGAGGCTGGCTGAGGGTGCTAAACTCCAGTCAAAGCTGAGAAATTATTTTGAAATTACTTTTCCCTGCACATCTTTTCAAACAGCAACCAGCAAGCGTTTCCTGGGCTGCTCCTGCAGTGCCGTAGGACAGCCTGGACTGTGGCACAGAAAGAACTGGCATCATTTATATGGACAAAATGTGCACTTGCACCATTCTTCAGTGAGTTTTGCAATCCAAAGGCTGAGTTTGTGGTGGAAAAGATGATTAGGTGGGTGGTGGTGGCTTGGGAGTGTGGGACAAAACCCCTTTGTCCATGGTTGGGTTGGAAATTTCATGTATTTCAGGAATAAGAGCAGAAATTCCTGTATCTGATCTCCTCCACATCTCACACCCAGCCTTGCCTGTGGGATGTCAATACAAATGCCCCAAATTTTGGCATCAGATGAAAGGAATTAATAAAGCTCACGATTTTTGCCAACACATATGTGTCAAGACAGAGTTTGGGAATGCTGATAAGCTGATCCATGAATGGTGCGTGTTCCTACCCAGACAAGGGTCTCACAGCTGCCCTGTGAGGTGGATATTGAACCTGGGTGGGCAAATGGAGTCACACAGAGAAGAGGGAGAGAGAAAGTGTGAGGAAAATCTACAAGGATCTACAAGGATCCAGGGATCCTGATTGCCAGGCTGCTGCTCCAGGGAGAAGAAGGGACGTGTCTGTCTGCTGGAAGGTGGGAGGGACACCAAAGGAACTCTTGGGACAGCGTTCATCTTCCTGTTTGAGGTCCAGTTTTCAGCTCCTTAAAGGTCAGAAAAGTACACTGGGCATAAGACCAGTGAAAGAGAGAATCCAGGAGGTTTGGGAAGTCAGGTATGGGGCAAGGACATGGAGAAAAGCACTTCCAAAAGGTTACTCCAAAGGGACATCTGTGGGGTCTTCACAAGCACACCCCCAAGTGAGCTTTGGAACTATGATGGAAAGACCAAAGGGATATTTCACAGATTCCAGTGGCTGCCAGTGGAAGCTCCTCATCTCACAAAACAGAAAGAGGGGGAAGGAAAGAAAAGCAAAGAAAGAGGTTGAGAGAGCAAGACTGAGGAAGATATTAAAAAAAAAAAAAAAAAAAAAAAAAAAAGGAAAAAAAAAAANNNAAGAGAGAGAGAGAGGAAGAAAAGTAAAAGAAACAAGAAAAGAGAAACAGAGAAAAATTAGAGATAAAGGAGATAAAGGAGAGAGAAGGAGAGGAGGAGAGAATGAGAGAGATAAAAAAGAAAGGAGAGAGAGAGAAAAGAGAGAAAGAGAAAGAAAGAAAGAGAAAGAAAAAAAGAAAGAAAAAAAGAAGAAAGAAAGAAAAAAGAAAAAAGAAGAAAAAAGAAGAAAAAAGAAGAAAAAAGAAGAAAAGAAGAAAGAAAGAAAGAAAGAAAGAAAGAAAGAAAGAAAGAAAGAAAGAAAGAAAGAAAGAAAGAAAGGATTTAGATAGAGAAAATGAAGAAAAAAGACAAAGAAAAAGAAAGAAAAAACCACACAGTTTTCCCTATTTGCAATCTGCAAAGGGGGTGTTTTCCCTTCCAAAATTCTGCAAAGTGATGTGAGGCAGAGAAAAAACAGGGAGACTGTCCCATGCAGAAGGTTTTGGGAGATAGCACCTGGCACAAGGTTTGCTACAATAACTTGGTTATTCTTTATTGCGTTGGAAATAAAACAGTCATGGAAAGTCCTGCATAAATCCACAGCCGTGGCCTGCAAAATCCCTGCCTCAATTTGACTTTGCTGAATATTTTCAGGGTTTAGGGCTTGAGAGTTTTTGTTTTGTTTTTAAATTTGGTTTCAAGGATGGAAATTAGAGCTGCTCATGGCATTTGTTCTTCTGAGGGCAGGAAGAGGAAGGTCTCTCTATACAGAGAGATTCTTCTGATGCCTTTCTAGTGAGGGTGAGCAAAGCACAGTGCCTATGTTGTAATCCAGGGTAATATTTTATGAGAGGACTTTATCTTATCCCAGGACCTGTTCCTGTTGAGCAAACCAAAGCTTGGTGGACAGCTGGAAGATGAACAGCTGTTGGAGATCTGTGCCATGAGTTATTTCTGTGGGATTCTGGTAATTTATATCGGGTCTGTGGTTAATTAATCAAAGGGAAACATTTTCATGCTGGCCTTGGGACAGGGGAGGAGAGTTGACCGTTGGAGACTGACTCTAGAGGAGGCTGCTCTAAAAGCCAGCTCCTCTTGATATCTGTGGGGCCACGAAGAGGGAGATGGGCCAAGGGAAAGGGGACACTACAGGTCCATAAATCCAGATGGCATCTCTCAAGGAATAAACTTTTTCCTAGCAGGGCACAGCTCCTTCTTCCAGACGTGTTGGAGATACAGAAGGCAGCTCTGCAGAAAGAAAACTGATGGGAAAAGCTCTTGTAAGGGATGGAGTGCTGATGTTCTCCATCTGAGAAAGCTCCACAGCCCTGAGGGGTCTGGAGCAGCTGAGCTTGCAGCCTTTGAAAGCAAAGCTTGATTCCAGCACCAGCTTTTCTATATAAAGACCTCAGACTTGGGATCAACTGAATTGCGTTTGGGGAGAAAGATCCACCGGGCAGCACGAAACATCAACCAGGAGATCTCCTCCTCTCTCCAGAGAACCAGTGCTGAGGCATTTCCACTGTTTGACTGGAGTCACTCTGGACCTGGAACAAAGGAAGAACAAAGCTTACCAAGCTGGGGAGATGAGCACCACGAGCAGCTTTTCGGAGATGCAGCCAATCCTGCAACAAATCACAGGATTTGCAGTCAGCAGCAAGGCCAAAAGCCGGCATCCATCGAGCTGTAGGATTTGGCCACGGGACAGTGCCTATATCTGCATGCCAAGCAAGGATTCCTGCCAGTGCCTAGTGTCAGGCTGTTTATTTCTGTCTGGATTAAAACCAATTAGAACATCAAGCATCAAAATCAGAGTGCAGCTGTCATTTAAAAGATGTGGTGGAGATCGGGGAAGACTGGAAGTTAATAGGTCAATGACTAGAAGGAAGGTAAGCAAAGAGAGAGGTATGGAGTTGTTCTATTTCTGGAGGTGAGAAGGAAAGATTTGTTCCCTATCCTCCTGTGTGAAAAGAATATTTAAAAAGCTTTCAGGAAGGAAAAAGCTGACGAAAGCAAACTGGAAAAGTTTAGGTTACTTGGACCACTTGTGGTGTGAGGACAGAAAAGAAGAAGGGGACTGCCCAGAAAAAGAAAATTAAACGAATCAATCTTTCCTCTTGGGTTTTCAGCATGGTTGTCTGGGATTTGGGCAGGTTATGCCTTTGCCAAGTCCCCCCAAGGGTGTGATCCACACCTCTTTCACCAGTCCGTTGCATAGAGTGGCCGTGAGCTGGTGGGGTCACCCCAGAGGTGGCTGCAGGTCGCTAACAGTGCTCTGCCACTTTACAGGCTGCACGAGTAAGATCGTGTTATGCTGGAAAAGCCCTTGGAGACCCTCTGGGATGAAGGACTTGAAGAAGTTGGATAGCTCCATATATTCAAGCCTAGCTCTGTCTTATTTTTGGGAAAGGCCACCGGAGATTTTTCAGGCATTGAGAGACAAGAACACGTGCGTCGGCATTGCCCAGCACAGGGAGGGCAGTTGCACGAGCCATTAATGATCAATAAAACCAGCAAATTTTGTTGGTTCCTGCTGGAGGCTTGGAAATGTCCCCATTCTGGTGGTTCAGCTGTAGCAAAGCTTGGAGAGAACTGGGAAGAGGTGTGGTGGGGGCAGGAGATGTGAAAATGAACCATGACCTTTGCCCGCGTGGTCGCCTCTTGGGACGTTTGGTCCTAACTGTCACGATATCCATCAGCTCTGCAGGTTGCAGAGCCAGCTCCTCTGGAACATGGAATTTGTGCTTCTGGAAGGGAACATGGAGCTTATTGCGAGTGCTGAAGGCTCGTTGTGTTTCTCAGAGTGGCAAGGGCTGGTCGTCCACACTCTGCTGCTGCCGGTACACCCTGTGACTTCGGCAGTGTGGACCGGCTGCCACAAAAGCCAAATTCATCCATTAGAGAGCTGGGAGAAATCCCAGGGGCTGCCTGCTGTGATCCTGATAAAACACGTGCTGCCGAGAGGAAAAACCCAGCCTTTGTTGGTTAGGGATGGACCAAATCTTGCCCTCAAACCCCTCCGTGGTGGCCAGAGACCGCCGGGCCTGGCACTGGTGTCCCACTGGAGCCACACCCTTGGATCCTCCTGGTCCCAGTGGCACCCGCAGCCCGGCCTGGAGCATCCCCCCGCCGTAAGATCCCAAAGGAAAGTCAAACCTGGACTTCACAGCAAATCAAATGGAACGCAACTGAACCGCGGGCGTGATGCGAAACATCGTTTTGGCCGGACGAAACGCAGTTTCCACAACCTGGTTTTAAGGAACAGTATCACACAGAGATAGATACACTATGCTAGGTCTGGAGGAAAGAAAAGAAACCAATATGCTAAATAAACTAAGACATACAGTATAGGGGATATTCTGATCAACAAACCAATCACCATTAGAATCAAAAAGTAAACCAGCCTTTCACTTAGGACCCTAACAACATTTCTCAATGCACTAAGTACATTTTAAACCATGCAAGTTTACACAAACATCTTAACTAGGTTTTTTTTTTTTTTTTACTTTTTAAAACACCAACATTATGCATTTCTTTGTTAATTATATTGGTTAAAGTTGCAGCCGTTCACTGCCAAATATCAGATACATCATATACATATTTTTTATACAGAATCTGGACAACACAACATTACACAGCCTAAATAGAGAAAAAAAGATTATTTGTTCCTTTGTTTGTTTGTTTTTTTTTCAGTTTTGTAAAAAATATGAAATGGTGATAGGAAGGAGGGAGAAGGCGTGGGAAATCTTCTACCAAATTAAAGGATTATATCAAAATAATTCCCAAATCACAGTACAACAAGGAAAAAAATGGTTCGAACTCAGCTCCACATTTAAGATTCTCTTAGCTAAGAAACAAGACTTTACACACAGAATGTATCAGTATTTAAAAATAGAAAGAATTGCAACACCATGCTGTGATTCCAAGTGCATCTTAGTTCAAAAAAAAAAGTTCAAAAGGGGAAGGTATAAAAAAAAAGAGAAAAAAATTAATCGATAAACTCAGTGATTGCAAAGTTATCTCGTTGGTTTGGATTTCCTACCTACTCGCGATGCATTGCCGTGGGATGGAGCTGGACGGCCACCGCGGCCGGAGCAACGCCAGGATAAAAGGAATGACTCGGGAATCGCTCGCTGGGTTCTGTTGGGGGCAGCTGGAACTCGGAACGGGATCTGAAACCATCCCAAATGGTTTGGGAG
>VXBN01015498.1:52111-75159 GCA_013397395.1 Sinosuthora webbiana | reverse complement strand
CTGCTTTTCCTTCTACTCGGCCTTGAACAAGAGCGGGGCGGGGACCCACGTGGCTCCCCCCACGGCCATACCCTGCCCATCCACACGGAGCAATGCATGTGTTGGGTTAGACGGAAAGGAAACGGAACCTGGAAATCAACCATGGAGGATGCTGTGGTTGGCATGGCAAGTATACAAAAATGCTAAAATTTCAGGTATAATCAAAGATACAAAATCAGTTCTGACAAGAGGTTTTTTTTTTTGTAGTTTTTTTTCTTTTTTTTTTTTTTTTTTTAATAGCAACCATTACAGTGCAAGGTTTTAAAAGTCATTATTACAGTAAAAGGTGTGTATCTGGTTTTACAGTAACTGTAGCACTGATTTTTGTTATGTATAGTAGGTCCCTGATGTAAAGTGTATGCACCAGTTTGAGAGAAAACCCCGCACAATAACGGCTCTTTAGCTTTAAATACATTTTTCTCTTTTTTAAACAGATACAAAATAACACATCAAGTTCACAATTTCACAAGCACGGACTTTTGCCTTAATAAAAAGCATGAAAACTTGGTTGAAACCCCGACATTTAAAGAAATGTAAAAACCGTTCGATGAGGGACGCGAGTGTGTGTTTGAGTCATGGCTTTCTGCCACCCCACCGAGCTCCTGGATGAGTCTGTGCTGTCCAAACTGCTGCTTCTTGCTCACCCACCAGTTTTGGGTTTTTTTGGCCAGGCAAAGTGGTGTTCAGCTTCCCACAGCTGGGATTTGAGTTTGTGCATTTAACGTTATCAACAATCTATTTTTTGGGTGGATGAATTCTCAAAAAGAAGGATCGCCCACAGAGGGTCTGTGACTCCAAGCCACAGGTTCATTTGGAGGGGGCTCTTAAATGATCAGGATGAGATGCAAATGACTGCAGCCCTGCAACAATCCTTGGAAATTGGTTGGAAGAGACCTCTACGACCATCAAGTCCAACCATCAACCCAGCACCATGTTCACCATTAAACCAGGTCCTCAAGTGCCACGTCCACTGTGGTTTCACTGCACCTGGCTTTGACTTTTCTGAGCTAAAGAATCTTTAGAATCATAACATCACAGAATATCCCATGTTGGCAGGGACCCACAAGGATCATCAAAGTCCAACTCCTGGCTCTGCACAGGACAGTTCCAAGAATCCCACCCTGTGCCTGAAGCATCAAGGTAACTTAGTCAAACGCACTGAAATTGTTTCACAACAAACCTGGCTTTTCTGAAAGCAGGAAAACAGTAATCATAAAATGGCCAGGAAAATCTGATGTTGCAGTTTAAATCCCAGCTCCAAAAAGAGGCATCCAGCTGACTTCAAAACCACCAAAAACACAGGCTTCCAACATAAATGTTCCTGTCCCTCAACAGCGTTTCAGGAATTTATTTAGTGCGTGATTTTGCAATTTCTACCTTCTCAAGTTGCCTTTACTCAGGTAAATGATATGTTTTTTGTCTGAGTTCAAGTTATTGAAAGTTAGACCCAGAAAAGTGGTGTGGAATTCCTCTCCAAAGGTATACATCTCCTTCCACTGATGGTGGAGGAAGCAGATGCAAAGAACTCAGACCAGACTCTTTAAGGAAGAGAAAGTTAAGTGGGATTAATCCCTCTTTCGACTTCTCTCCCCACTCCAAATGGGTGGGTAAGTAAATATGCAGTACTCAGGTGGGAAAGCCTGCAGAATTACCTAAAAGGAAGATCTTATACAAAAAATACCAAACATATTTTGAAAATTGCATCCGTAATCCTTGGCTAAATGCAGCCCCAGCCAGAGGCTGGAGGAGGTTTGATGAACATTGTGAGCTCAGAGGAGACAAGGACAAATGTTTTGTCAAAGTTCTTCCATCTCTGCCTCCCTTTGGATTTTATTCTGGACACGTGAGGGACTTTTAGAAGCAGCAGGAGTCCAGCACAAGAGTGGGATGCCCTTGGTTCTGAGAGACACTACACTCTCCCAGCAGATTTCTGCAGTCTGCTCCACCACTGCCCCTCAGCTCCTCCTTACCAATTCTGTCCATGTCGGTATCCTCCTTTCCCACAGCACACCTGCACCTTGTCCCAAGGAGCTTTTCCCCATGGCAAACCTGCCCCTGCACCTGGGTTTCCTAATTTTTAAACACTACCTGCTTTTTGAGAAGAGCCTGGCTCTGCCAGTGGGATCTACCCAGCACTGGGGGAGCTCGTGGCAGTCTAGCTCATGGAAAAGTAAAAAGCTTGACAAAATCCCTGGTCAGGAAGAATTCATCTCTTCAAAGAGGAAAGGATCAAGGATTAGACACATTCTCATTACAGTGCTCCTCAACCCTAGGCTTTAATTAACAAGACATTCCTCTGGAAGCTTGATGGGCCAGCAGAAGAGCAATCCAGGCATGGAGGCCTGTGGTAAGCCAAGAATCCAAGCATGGGGGCCTGTGGTGTTGTGTGGTGCCCCAGTGCAGGAGGGATTTCTTTATGATCATGATTCTAAAGCAAAAATCCCTTTAACAGACTAATCTAACAAGAAAACCCCTTCAAACTTGTCAAAGGAAAAGCACCACTCCTCCCAAACTCTGAGCAACAAGGCAGTGAAGTACAGGCCTAACTACAAAAGGCTGAAAAGTCAGGAATTCCATGAAAACTTTATGGCCAGTTCCAGAAAATACTTGGACAATTAAAAGCACAAGCTTTCAAGCTGGAAAAGAAGTGGTGGAAATGAGATAAGCCAAGTTGCTTCTGTCGAACTATATCAAGGTTTGGGATCTGAGACTGTGAGGCTTTTTGAGAAGGGTAGGCTTTGTTATTCCGGGAAACAATGAAGATCTCTACTTTCTACAGCGATTTTGCCTCTTGGTGTTAATGTCTGAACTTCTCTGATGAATTGCAGATGGAAGAAGGACAGCAGGAATGTTGCCTCATTCCTACACAAAGGGATTTGCTGCATGAGTAGTGAAAATGGCCTGTGATCTCTACATTGTGTTCGAGGATCACCCCTGGCTCCTTCTGTAGTCAGTGGAAGGAAATTGGCATTTCCAGAGCCTGATTGATCTCTCCTGCTTTAGATATCTCGGCTAGGAGGGGTGAGTGTTCTTCTCCGAGGATCAAAGAGACAAAGTTGAGCAGCACTAGTTTGAGTTTGGGGAGCTAACTTTTAGTTATCTAAGTCAGACAAAGCGAATTTTACCAGCAATATTCAGTCTTAAACGTTTGCGGAGGTTTGGATTTTTTTTAAAGTACCGACACATTTCAATGCTGGCTTATTCCACCCTGAATTTATTAAACCACATTGGAGCAACAGCCATCTTAAATTTTTTGTTCCTTCATTTCATGCCAAGACAACACAGCTGCTTTTCCCCTGTGTTGTCAGCACAGTTCCTCTCATCCCACTGCACCTGTAATTGTTTTCCCGCTTGGGTCTCCCATGTGGAGCCCTGGCCAGTGGCTTTGGGAACTGGACACCTCTTGTTCTTTGAGTCATGCAATGATTGCTGGAGCATCCCACAGAGTCCAGATTCCAGAGAGATGTTCACAAAGAAATCAGCAGGATCTGTACATTTTGGAACACGGGGGAATGTCTCAGCACTGGCTCATTGACGTTAATCCTCTAAAATCTCTTTGGAAGGTGAAAACAAATGATGCCACTTCTTCTGCCAGAGGAAAGATGTCAGCTTTGTGCAAGAGATGTGGGCACACTGAAGGATTTGTTCTTCAAAAATAAGGTACCAGACACTGTGGTTCAAGCCTCTGAATTGTTTTTAGATGTTGCAATAAAAATCCAGAAGAGGAGCTGCAGGACCTTACAGTGTCCCTTTGGAGGGTCTTGCCAAGCTGATCTTGGTTGTTCAAGTTTATCTGAATTCCCAAAATGAGCAAAATTCGCTGTGGCCAAATCTGGACAGAAGATCAAGACTGAAAGCAACTCAAGATTTTCGGCAGGTGACACTTCTCTACTGAAACCCTGAGCTGGGGAAGAAGATGAAAATGAGGTTGTTTGGGATGAAAATGAGATTGTTTGGAAGCGCTGCTGTATAAATACGATGTTAATGAAGCCATTAAGGTTCCAACGAGATCTTTTACAGAAATCAAACTTTTAAATATTATCAACCTGAGTCACAGTGCTAAGAGCGAGAAGTTCTTTTCCTGCCATAAAGACTGGAAGGAGCAGGAGATCACCTTGACAGGTGAGCAGTCTGCAGGGCACACTTTAAAAATTGATTTGATCTTGGGACACTGGGAGCCTCATTATCTGAACAAACAGAGACTGATGCCCGCGTTTGAGTTGGTATCTCGGACTCCTTCTGAAGTCAAGACAGACGCAGACATTTCTAGGTCATGATTCACCTGACAGAGCGCAGGCAGCTGCTATACAATGACAGGAATTGCATCCAAGGAAGGCACATTCCTTCCTAAATGTGGCATCCATTCATTAATCTGCACAAGTGGGACAACCACGCTTGAAAATGTCTAAAATTGGGTGAGTCAAATTTCACCTTCATTGAAAAGTTATTCACTTTCACATATATATATAAATATATATATATATAAATATATATATATATAAAAATATANTCTGCTTTCAGTTGTCCATGTTGTGATAAACTGTAGCTCTGAAAGCTATAGCAAGTGGTTTCAAGCTTACTTCTAAGCTTTTTTTCCCTTGTAATTTTGTGTTCTGAATTAAATATCTTAATTGTTTCTTGCTCATAAATATATATATATATATATTTATTTTTTTTTTCCTCCCAGAGCAAACACAAATCTCAAGGACCTATCCTATTTCTAGGGGGACAGTCAGAAACCTTAAAAACTTGAGAGATTCCTACTGCAGCTTTCTGGGAGACCTTTTCTGGATAAAGAGCAAGGGGAAGAAATAAAATTGCCCTGGAAGAATGACAGGCAATCATTATCTTGCCTCACACACCCATCTAGGGTGTACAGGGGTGACAAATTGTCATGGGAATGTAGATGAAAGGTACCTTAATAAGGAACAGAAAACAAACCATGTGCTAAAAACTTATGTTGTTGCTGCTAGGAGAAATTTTCAAAGGACAAAAACAGCTGGGTATTCTCACAGTGTTCTTCTTGGTTTCTACAAAAGCAATGATCTCAAAATCCTGCCATGATGAGGAGGCCTGGGCACACCTGGGGAAGAACATTTGGCTGCTAAAGCCTGCAGGTTTAAAGGGATTTATCTTCTGGAACTCCTCAAGTAGCTAAATAAATTACAAATGTAGCCATGGGATGCGAAAACAAGCAGATTTCAATCATTGTTTAAATATTTCCAGACTATACCAAATGAGAAATGAGCACAGAATAGTTTCTTTAAATACCTGGTATAGTTTTTTAGTACCAGATTAATTCCAACTCTTTTTGCTTCATGCAAACCAGGAGCTTCTTTTCCTGAGAAAGGAACTGAGCTGCCCAGATAAAGGGTTACAGGTGATCTCTGCTGTTTGAATTACCAAAATTCGGCTGATGTTGATGGAGGTTGCTCTGGTCATAAGAAGATGCAAATACATTTGGGTTTTTTCTGATAAAATGTGACATTTTTATAGAAAAAACCCTAATATTGCAATAGCACCTGATGCACTGAACACAGGACCTGATGGAGCCAGCACGGAAGTGATCCAGAGAGTTGTGCAGCCAAATCTGATTTGCCAAATCTGTGAACTTTTAACCCAATCCGAAGTTGCAGACACCTCTCCAGGCCTCACTTGATGCAAATTCTTTCAGTGCTCTTGGCTGTGAATTTTAAGAAAGCCCAAGGCTGATTTCTTAGAGTGAGCATCAGAGCTGGGGAAGGATTTGGGGAAGAAAACAAAGAATTATATTTTAAATCAGCCTTGGACTGGGGGAAAAAAAATAGACAGAAAAATTCCCCCAAGCCTGAAAAATGAGGAATTATTGCAGGAAAATGCAGCCATCTCTGAAGGTGCTGAATTCTGCAGAAATATCTCACTTATCCAAGGGAAATGCACATAAACACAGCAAAATTAAAACTCAGGCAGCACTGTGGAGTCGTTATTTTTTTTTTAAAGCAAATGTAACAAGGCCATATGCCATCCTTGAGGCTCTGCTGGCAGCATAACAAAGGGAAGGCATGGACCAAAAAAATTCTGGGCTCTTCCTGGAACATTCTGATCCCCTCAGCTCCCACGGAAAGCAGGGATGGTATTTTGGGACTTAATAAGAAACCTTTGGCACGTTGCAAAGTTGAAGCCTCTTGCTTTGGTGGGGGATAAGAAGAGGGTGCAAGTCAGAAGGATGAAATGGGCCACAAAAGTTTGTTAACAATAGACTGACAACACTAAATGGATAAAATCCATTTTTAGACATTTCCGAGCACTTTCCAGTCACGTTTTGGGAGCTGGCATAGTCTGAGCTAATATAAGAGGCAAGGTTCAAAAGGAGAGGTATTTTAATAATAAAATATATATTTCTTGTAAAAGATATAACATCTCCCCCAAACCTTGGCTCTTTCTTATTTAGCAGGGACTTGTTTTCAGGTTCAGTCTGATATCACCTCCTCTTGACTTTTGCACTGTTGCTTGTCTCGACTTTGAGCCAAAAGCTGATAAGGTTTGTGGTGACTTTATCCACAATAAATTAAAACCCACTGTGACAGTGGTCTTTTTCCCTGTGACAGTGTCCCTGAGCCTCCACAAAAGGGTGCCCACAACCAGAGGGATCTGCTATTAAAGACAGACTTGTCTCCACACCTGCTATTAAATCCTCACGTGGGGGAATCTCTGGGTCAATATTCACTGACTGCAGCCAAAACTGTGCCAAGAACTGAAAAAGTTTTGACAACTGAGTGCCAGATCCTGCTCTGTGGAATATATTAGAGTGAGGGGAGACAAGGAATGGCAACAGGAATGGGAGAATAATCTAAACTTATTAAGTTTAGAGTTTTTGCCACTTCAGAGCACATCCAAAACGTTACTCAGCCCCTCATCCTGCATCTCAGGGACGGTGACGAAGAGACCCCAAGCAATTCCACCAGGGAAGGAGTTTGGTTGCTCATCTTGAGGACTGAACTTGGCTGGGCAGTGAAACGCTCATCTGGTGCTCAGGAAGAGCTGTACCAAATTCCCTGCCAAGTGAGGTCATCGGTGCTGAGCTAATGATCCAAAGAGGGACTGGCACCGGGAAGAGCCGAGTGTCCTCACAGCCAATGCCATTAACACCTCCCAAAAGTCACTCAGGGTGCATGTTCCAGACTCGAGCCAGCCTTGGAGATGGGGCAGGCCCCCTGAGGAGGAGGAAGATCATCCTTTCAGCCTCCACCAGCCTTACACCTCCTCCTGGCACACCTAGTCCAGGTCAGGCAAGATTGTGTGTTGATGGTGTGACTGCTTTGGTGAGTGCAGGCTAACTCTCCTCAGGTTCAAGATGATCCATCACTTGTTTCAACAATTATTTTTTTCCTGACAGGAGAATGGACATAATTCACAGCTGCCCCATCAGGCATTTCGTCTCAGCCTCCTTTGCTGAGTCTGTATTTCGGAGGAGAATTTCAGTTGCAGCACTTTTCCCATATATTTTAAGCTCTGGTATCTTTTGTAGGATCTTCCGATGGTGCATTGGTCTCTCCTTCCTCATGTGAGGCTGGGCATGTCCTGATGCCCAACCCTACAGCCATGAAGGGATCCTCAAACCATGGATTCACCATCATGCCTTGGACAAAACTTTGTTTCCTGACTTGAGCTGAGGAGTGAGCCAAATCTGACTCCGTGCAGAGCCTTGTGTCTCCAAACCTCAGGAACAACAGAGAGAAAATAAAACCAAATCCTTCACTTCTTGGCTGCCTAAAGGATCTCAGGAAACCCTTGATCCGAATCAAATGAATCTTGGATTCTGTAAAAGCTCCGTGGTCAGAACCTGCTCAACATTTTACCCAAACCTCCTCTTTAGTAGGTGAGAGAGCAGAAGACATTCCCAGTGCTGTTATATCCACCTGCTATATCCCATCTGTCGTGCAACTGGCACCACAGAGGCAATTCCTGCTCAAACAGCACACCTTGCTCGCTGATGGATGCTCTGCTCCAGGCCAGGATAAAAGCTGGGTCAGCTCTGTGGAAGTTGGTAAAGCTTTCCCGCATTTAGCAAGGTGTAATAAGAGGAAAATTTTGCTCAGGAGCCAGGTTCCAAAACAAAAGGGATCTTTATAGAAATGAACAGTCCTGAAATACGGAAAGGAGCAGGTAGCCCAGCAGTGAGCATGAAGCTCCTTCACAGAGATGGAAGAGACACAGGAAGATTCTCAAAAAAGGCAAAGCTGACGCTCCAGAAGGACTTAAAACCTCAGAGCTGACATTAGGAAATCACTGAAATATGACCACAATAACAAACCAACCAGCTGTGACAAGGAAATGCTTCCATGACCAAAACCAAAGGCATCCCATTAGCACCAGTGGAAATAATTGTGGGAGTAAGGGAAGAAAACCTGAGCTCCCTTCAAAGGGATGAAGAAGAAGAAATGCTGAAGACTTCCCCAGTTCATCAAACCACCACCAACCCTCTGAGCATCTGAGGACATTGTTAATGCTGCTTCAGACATGAAGTTCATCCAGCACCTGCAGCTCTGGAGGGCAGAGAGGATCCACCAGGAACCTCGTTAATGTTAATCAGTGTGGCCCAATCAGATCCAGCAGTGATTCCAGGACCTGGTCCTTCCCAGACAACATTTCACTGCAGATGAGAGAAAAGCCAGACTGTCTCTTCCATTTACTGGACAGATTCTTTGCCACTCAGCTAAAAGGAGACCTTTTTGACTTCACAGCAGGGATTGAAGACAATGACCACAAAGTACAAAATCCAACCCTATTTCTGAAGCAAATGAAGAACAAATAAGGCCAGGAATTCCATGTGATTTCTGAGCAGAAATGAAACAGCTGCATCTCTCCCTTCTGCCTAATGCAAGATGATAAATGAACAGATTGAAAGGATTGTGTCTTTCATGTCAAAATTTGGGGATTATAATAGACAAAGATTGAACTACCATAATGGACCCTCAATCAAATTATAGCAGTTTAACAATAAAATGTGCTTTTTGGTATCTCAAGCTCCTCTCAAACTTCAGAAAGTCTCATTATCTCAAAATAAACCTTTCAAAAAGCTCAGTAGAATGACAAAATGCCCAAATTCAAACACACACTTTGGAAGCATACTTTTCATATAGATATTTTTTCTCATGGTTAAATTATTTCTTTTTCCAATTCAGCTCCAACCTGTAATTCCATCTGCTATACAACTTCATGAACACATCTGTATTTCATTCCAGATAGACAAAATACTACACCATAAAAATAGAAATAGGTGGGAACAGGCAACAAAAATAATCAAACCAAACCAAAGAACAAGCCAGATTTGTACAGACACCAGATCAGAATGAGGAAAAAAAAATGCTGTTTGTACTGAACAATTGTGCCAGTTTTAGAGAGAAGACTACGCAGAAGGGGTCTTGTGAAACCCAGTCTAAATCTGTGTTTTGCAGTCCTGTCTTGTGCTTTAAGTGAAACCCAACAGCATTTTCTCCACAGAGATTTATTCATCTTTGGGTTTCTTTTCCTGCTTCTTTCTTTATTTCTTTTTCCTTTCTAATTTTTTTTATTTTTTAAAAATATATTTTTATTTCCTAATGGAACAGCTGGATTTATGTTCAGTAATAATTCTCCTTGCTCTTAAAAAAAAAATATGTCATACTTCATTTGTGTCCAATTCTTTCTGGTCACTAATTTTTTGTTTGCTTTGACAAAGCGGTGGTGGAAGATGTTACATTCCCCACAGTCTGGTGGAAAGGGAGAAGATTCCCCTCATTTTACTCCCAGAGAAGTGTGATCCCTGTAAATATTCCTAACCAAGCTAAGAATCCCAGTATTGGGGGCTTGGTGTTTTGTTGTTTTTTTTTTTTTCCTAATTTCAGCCTATGGGAGCAGTGGGGGCATTGAAAAGGATTGCTCTGGACAGATGTGGGCTTTGTGTCCTCACACTTCTGGCAGGAGGATCAAGCTGTGAGGCTCCTGGAAAGGCTTTCCTGGGAACAAACAACAGAGAGATCCTGTCCACCTCAACAGCCCTCTCTAATTCTCCTCCCCACACTGCAGGGCTCAGCCAGAATTTTGGTGCCAGATGTTGGTCATTGTGGTGTCCCTGTCTCGTCACAGGGTCCAAGGACATTTTCCACCAGATGAGCACAGGGCAAAGCCTTCCTCACTTTGCCAGGAGCTCTCACATTCCTCACCCCTTCCATTGCTGGAGTACAAGGAACCGTGTGGCTCGGAATGATGCACGTGACCAAAAAACGAGGGCTTTTCTCTTGCCAGGATATCTGTGCTCTGACCATGGGAATTTGGCTTTAGCCCATCAGGGTGAGGTGCCCAAGGTGAGCCTCAAATCCTCAATTCCAGCCATACTGAAAGGAGATGCACCCCGTGTGCCTTAGGCAAGTGATTTGGTGATTTTTGGTGATTTGTCCAGGGGAGATCTTTGTCTCTCTCCACTCCCACAGAAGGAGCTGGATTAGTGACTCTGGGCCAGTGGCTGCCATTAGATGGACAAGTCTTTAATGAATGTGGTCCCATGGCTCAGAGAAGTGCCATGTTCCAATTATTTCAAAGAATGGACCCCCTCTTCACCCAAATGGAAAGAGAAGAACATATTTTTCCTCCATCAGTCCTAAAAGCCCCTCTTTGTCTGCTCCCTCTCTGCCTCCTGCCTAATTCAGCGTTGAGATCAGACAAAACAAAATTGAAAGATCAGGACTGCAAATCATTTTCTTTCAATTTTGCTGCTTGATTCCAGTTACAAACAGGCTGTGTTTGGGGAAAAGAAAAAAAAGTAAATTCATGTTTGACAATTCTGGTGTCTATCTCACATCTCAAAAACATCACTTCAATGGAAAAGGAACAGAAATAATAACCATTCACTCATGAACACAATATCGATTCCAGTGTACAGGAAAATAGGATCCAGACAGGATTTTACAACTAAGAAGGAAACATTACAATAAAGATTATGACATTTTATGAATATTCGTGTTATAGCTTTGAGCTTTATTGCAAAGCAAAAAATATATATTTGTATATATATATATATATTTTTATCTACATATCACCTCTGACATTGTATACAACACTAAATCACAAGAAATCAAAGAAATCATAGTGAGGTAGATACAAAACAAAGGGATGTTGAAGAATCCAGCTGCTAAATTTGGCTTAACGCAACTGTCATTAACATCTGTATATCCACCACAGCAGTGAGCTTTGATTCACAGCTTGATCAATGGATCCTACTAACATTGATATTGATATTAGAGCCCATTTAGGAATGATGCCATCTGGGGAATGGGGAGGAAAATAAATCAGAAGCGTTTCCTACAAACCAGACGTCTCCGAGGGAAAACTTTCCATCGATTTTTCATGACTTTTAATGTTGATAAAACAGCTCTGAGAAATAGCCTGTGATCTAGGGGTACTGGTACTGCCTGAGGGCAAAGAGGGAGGACTCTCCAGCAGGGGAATCTACTGGGGTTGAACATAAGCAAAAGCAAAATAAGCCGTTCTCCCTTCCTTTTAGGTGGCTGAGAGGAAACAGCTCACCCCGGGAATGCTGGAGGCTGCATCCCACAGATATGCTTGGGAATATCAGCTCAGACTTGTCGATGATGGCCAACCAAACAAGGCTTCAGCAGAAGGGCAGCCCCTGGGATGGATCCTGCTGCTCTTTTCAGGCAGCAGCAGATACGTGGCAAGAAAATCGGCACCACTGAAGTGACCGGCGCTGGCGGGACCAGTACTGGCACCTGGTGGGGTCTGGCTGCTTGCTCTGCATTCCCACAGGGAGACTTGTTAAGGCACCTGCATGACTGGGGCTCAGTGGGTAATTCTCAGCACAATATCCCAGGATGGATTTGGGACAACCTCAGGCTTTTAAATTTAGTCTGTCAACCCAGGACAACGAGTACCTGGTGCTTCCTTCCATGGGTGGAAAGATGGATATGAGAAGATGTGGGTTTGATGTTAGCCAGGGGGAACCAGGCTGGATCCAGGAAAAGATTTCCAATGTGTTTCCAGCACAGGGATGGTTGGTAAAAGTTCTCTAGGCCACTGGACCACCTTCATCCATGAGGTGGCACGTGCAGCAAAGGACGGATATGGCACCCTCATGTCATTCAGGAGCCATGAATTATCCACGGTGGAAGGAGCTCTCAGTGCTTTATGTCCAACATAGACAAAAGCAAGTTGGATTTTCCAGACTAGGAAGCCCCTTTGCTGCTGCTCAAACATCTACCTAATCTTCTTGCAAAGGTAGGAAGTTACACCCTGGAAGAAGCACGATTCCCCAGCTCTCCTGCAAACAGCGGCAATGCGAGATTTATTCTCCTACCCTTTACAATGTCATGGCTGGATTAAAGGAAATGAGGAGAATTGACCAGAACAAATTGCAAATGAGCAGGAGGAGAAGCCAGTGTGACTGTTACCAGCTCGCTGTGTGAATTGAACAAGTCACTGTTGGAGGATGACCTTTTCCTGCAGGAAAACACACAGAAGGTTATTGCTTGTGCATTCATTTCCAAGAGATTTTTTGGGGAACTCCTACAGCGACCAGGGGAGGGTCACAGAAAGTGTGTAGCACTGAAGAAAATCAAATTCCCCCATTTCTTGAGCGGGTCCCACACTGAGTTGCAGCCTGATACCTTTAGTCCTGCAAGGGGAATGCCTGGTGTGGATGTGCCACTTTGGCAGGGGCTGCAGAGCCAAATTCCCGACTCCAGAGCTATGTTGAAGGAGATAATTTTGGATGCTCATTAGCAGAGTACAAAACTCTCATGAGAAGCCATGGTGGAGAGTGTCTTGGAAGCATGGCGAATCCTGTGCACTTTGGATGGGATTCAGCTCACCTAAACATAACCAAATAAAGGCCACATAACAGATCTGAAATCAACTGGGATAAATCCCTACCTGGCAGTCTCTCTTAAGTAGGGAATGGACCTTGATAACTCATGAGACACCCAGATCTTCTGCCTAAATTAGAGAATTGGATCCCATTCACATAAAGCCAAGGATCTTTGGACAAACCTCTTTACTCAGGGAAATCTGTCAAAAAATGCACCCTTGTCTTAGGCTCTGGAAGCTGGAAGTGGCTTTGTACTTGTCCACAAAGTGAATTTCTCCTGTTCTTTCCCAAAGACACTGCTAAAGATTTGGGTTTTGATGTCACCAAAAAAGCCATTTGGAACTGAAACATGGGTGTGCTTTTATTGAGACTCTGAAGGGTGCCTTGCTTTGCTTTGAAAGGGCTGGGTAACACAGACAGGAAAAATGTATTGCCAAGCATCTTCCATACATTTCTCTTCTCTAACAGATTTTCTTGGTGAGTCATGGAACAAGCAGCTTTTGCAAGTTACTTCCTTTAATAACTGGAGTGTATGAACTTAAAAGATTTTAGCTGCAGGATTACAGATTGAGTCAAACTTGCCTTCTAGGTTCCTCTGCTCACTGAATTTAGCAATTAGGAAAGTATCCTAATTTTTTTCCTTAAAACTTTAGCAGAAACTGGGGCAGAGGATGACTCCACTTGGCCTCTCAGCACTGCATTTTCAGGGATGGAAATTCAAACTTAAAGTGAGCCGGGGGGAAAAATACTGTCTTCAAAAAATACTGATTAATCATGACATTAATCATTAATAATCATTTACACAGACTGCAGATCCGGAATCCAGATTTTCCACTACAGTTGTTTTCAGGTAAATGTGGCTGTGACTTGAGCAGGAAGACTCACATGAAATCCTTGGTGAGGATCCAAAGTCAAAAAGATTGGCTAGAAGAAGCACCCTTGATACCACACAATGATGTGGACACTTGTGCTCCCAGTGATACATGGAAGAGATGCCACAAATCCATTCCCTTCATCCTCCCCACTTTTACCAGCTTCAGAAAGGGCCCTTTCTGTACCCACAGCTGTTCCTTGGTCACTTGGAAGAGCTTCGCTAAGTTGTATCCAATGAATTGGAAATGGGATTCTCTCTGTCCCACCCCAAGAAATTCAAGGTCACAGAATCACTGAACCACAGAATATCTCAAGCTGGAAGGCATCCATAAGGACCAGACCACGGGGTCTGTGTGCAGTATACGGGATAAGAGTGAGCTGACAGCAGCAATCCAGGATTTTGCCCTCGGCCAAGCTGTGGCTGGGGAGAATCCGATGAAGGGATTTGAAGAGTGTCACCACAGTGGGCCATGGCTCCCAAGGACGGGGAAGCCTTGAGTGGAAGGAAGGAGAAGCACAGCCAGAAGACAAAAACGAGGCGATGAAGCTCAAAGGAAGGAGCGGTGAGCTTCCTGAACAGAAGAGAGCTGGAGGACAAGGGGCAGGCAGGTGAAGAACTCACCGGAATCGCCTCCCGTCGGAACGGAGAGGGACGTGCCGAGGAGGACCACGAGTGCAAAGTGCTTAAAGGCTCGGTCAGCATTGGCAACCCCCGTGTGACAGGCACAGAGAGGGGGGAGGGACGAGCTCGGAGCCTCAGGGGAGCCGGTGGTGGGCGGGGGACACAGGGCAGCTACCTCTGGTGGCTTCCTGAGCTCATCACTGGACCACCCCGTTTCCTCACCAACGCTCTCTCCGCGGCGAACTGGGGTGGGCAAAGAAAAGTTCTAAAGACTGAATTCCACCCCCCTCAACCCAGGGATATGAATAACAGGTCAATTTTCTCCCTTTCACCTAAGGACAGAGGGGGAGTTTTTACCCAGTAGAGCCAGGCTATTTATTACAGCTTAAAGAACTACAAGACCTCTGTTTGGGTGGTGCGGATGGGTGCGATCCTGGGTTTGGATGTGTGTCTATATTATACACACCCTCACGTGGACATAGGCTATTATATATTTCTATAATATATAATACAGTATATAATACACACACACACACACACACACGTGAGATACTCAAACACCTGAACTCCTCTTAAGTCATGGAATCAAAAAGGCTCTTCTCTGAGGCTCGGGGTGGGGGGACACTCACTACATTTTCTATATAGACAACTTTGTACATACAAGTCGTAAAGTGCCTTAAAAAGCGCGTAAAATTTTCTATGTAGAAAACTATGTACATATAGCACACACATGGTACTAAAACACTTGGAGTTAAGCCAAATTTCACCTTCATCTTCACATCCCCAATACCTACAATACAAAAACCAGAATCAAAAGAAAACGAACGAACAAACAAACAGAAAAAAACATAAGGAACCAAATTAAAAAAAAAAAAAAAAAAAAAAAATTCTAAAACCCAAGAGAGAAATGAATCAAGAAAGAAAACCAAACCCAAAAAACAGTCAACAGAAGCCTGGCACATGTAGAAAACATCGATTCACTTAGAGAACATAAAGAGGGTCATGTCCGAACCTCCTTTTTCTTAAAAACAAAACCAAACCCCTTTTGTTTGTCTGTTTGTTAGCTCTTATTGTTTGAGAAAAATCACAGTAGCACTCTCACCTTGAACCAGAGTTTGGAACTTTTTGTGTTTCTTTGTACAAAAGAAAAAACGGTTTAGGCTATGGAAAATAGTTGGGAAATTTGAGGTTGGAGAGAGGAGATAGAGAGAGAAACTGGAAGATTGCATAGTTGTGAACAGTGGCTTCTCATCAAGGTGAAAAAGTGCATCATCTGATAAAATAGCATTTGATTATTATTCTTTTTTGTTCGGTTCCATACTTTTTTTTTTTCCTCAGTCAACTGTACATGTCACACATGAAAAGGTATTTACAGCACACACACATGCTAACATTAAACGTCTGACACTGAAACAGCCATTCTTTAAAGGTTCCATCAGAGTTTGTTCCATGCAAATTTGTATTCTTTTTAAATACATTTTTTGCTACATCCTAAGACCACAGACTTGTCTAAGCCCATCTCATGTAATTTTGATCATTAGCAACACAAAAAGGGGAAAAGCACCAGAATGGCTCGGTTTGATCACCAAACCTCTGCTTTGACTTCTTTCTCTTTTTAATTTTCATTCCTTCATCACTGCTGGTTGTTTGCTTTTATAATTTTTTTTCTCTGTGTTGTCATTTGTTTACATTAATTTTCCAGAGATGGGAAAAAAACAATTGACTTTTTCATTTTTTTAAAAAGTGTTCTTGAGGTAAGAGTTATGCTCAGAACTTGGGGCAGGCAGCAAAGCTTTCAAAAGCATTTGAGAAATGAGATGTGAGGCCAAACGCTGCCACCAACATCATAAACTAACAATGAAGCAAAACAAAACAAATAAAATTGAGATGAATATTCCAGGTTTCTGTCCCAGCTAAACCTCCCACCCTCTTTCCAACCCTCTGTCCTTTTCCAAAAACCACAAACGGAATGAAAAGGAAATAAAAGAAACTTGGCACATTCCCTCTTGCACCAGCCAAACGAAAAAAGACAGGTGTTGTACATTAAAAAAGATACTTCAAAAGCTTTTCACGCTTGCTGCCTGTCTCAAGTGCATTTTAATATATGTCTGATCGTTTACATTTTTATAGGAAAGTCGTATTTGTTACACTTTATACAGGATCACTTCATTTTTGTCCTTTTTTAACCTTTTCGCTTTTTTTTTTTTGTCTTTTGGATAATGAGTTGGTTATAACAATCTACAGTAAGGCTGCACAGGAAGAATACTGTGTGTTTTATTTTTTCTTCTTATCTCTAAGAACCAAAGTATATAAAATGAGGTTTGATTCTAGCACCTTTTACAGTATTATTGGTGTTGCTCCCTTTAGGTAAAAGATAACTTCACATCTGTTCTATCATCTCTCTCTAGTTTCAGCAATACTTCAAAGGTAACAATAAAAGGGGATGATTGACCCAACCCAGCAGTCCTTTGACAAAAAAAAACCTCTCCCCCCTGAAGTCAGGCAGAACTGCTCGTGTGAGCAAAGCCTTTGCCAGCTTCCCTCCTGCCTGCCAGCGAGGGCTGGGGCAGTGGCTTGCTTGGAGCAGCATGGAAAACCGAGCATCCAAAGAGGAAAATAAAAAAACAACACCAAGATGCTGGGGCAGCTGAGGTGGAGAGGCTCGACAGCGGATGGTTTTGCTTGGGGTGGGTGTGGGGAATAACACCGCTTGCCAAAAGGTGCAGAGGAAAGGCAAGGATGCTGCCCTGGGATGATCCCCTGGGATGCTGCCCCCCTGACCCCATTGTCCTCCTTCCACAGCTAGGGGAGACCTCCCCATCCCGTGTTAGGAGGAAGATGTGGCCTGGCAGCATCCGCTGGGGAGATCTGGAGGAATTTTTAGGAATTTTTATGATGTGAAACAGCATCTTTCACTGAGAGCGTTTCTGGGAGTTGGGAGGGGAGAAGGAAGCTGGAAAAATAACCAGAAAAAAAAAAAAAACCATGGGAAAGAGAAGCTCCTTGCCAAGGTTGTAACGTTTTACAGGACGTTGAGCTGTTGGTTTCACTCGAGCAGTGTTAATCCTGCAGAGGAATGGTCCATTCCCCAGACAGCGGCATCAGAACCTCAATTATATATATATAATTATAACTATAGCAATATATCTATCTATCTATATTTATATAAGTATACATTAAAGTCTGTTACTGCACTGGCACCTAATACAGAGGAAAAGTACTGGCGTTGCTGCTGGATGCGGGTGGTTGCCTTGACTGAAGTCCTGTGAAGGGTGAGCACCACAAGGAAAGGCACCACGAGGCTTTGAGAGTTGAAATGTTGCTGCCCTAACATAGCCATCACCAACAAAAATAAAGAGCTTGCTGGAGTTAATGAGGGCAGGTGGGGCCAGGCCAAATTTTGGCCTCGCTGATGACAGAAAAAAAACAGAGTTTTCCCAGAAAAAAATACTGGGGTTTACACAAGGGTGGCTGATGGTGAAATTGAGACCAGAGTTTGGTCTTTTAAGGGGCACGTTGATTTTGCGAGCTCTTACGTAGCACTTTGGACACTTTTTAACAGCCTTCCTAAATTCAAACGGCCTCTTCGTGCCATGTCCAACACGCCTGCACCAATGGAAGAAAAGCAGGATTGAACTTTGAGGGCTCGGAATAATCTGACACTAAGAGGGCACAGCCTGCCGTGGGCTGCCTCCCGGGATGTGCTGGATCCCTTCAGCTCCCACTAAACCAGGGGAAGTCGAAGGTGCTCAGCGAGTCTGATCTCATCCCTCTGCAGAGCCCTGCCCTGAATATCTCAATCTGTCACTCCCTGGGAGCCCAGAGAATAAATTGTCCTGGACACAGGCAACGATTTTGATGGGTTAGCAGAAGTTTTGCCAGGCTGGGGCAGAGATGAAACTGGCACCTGTCTGGTTTTCCAAGGTTTTATCCCGTGCCTCTCATTCCCTCCTTACTCAATCAACATTTCCGCTGTGCTAAACTTTTGTCTTGGCCCTTGCTCTATTTCTTCTGCTCATGCTTAAGCACATTGCCCTGCAAGATGTAGAAAACAGGGGAAGAGCTGGGAATAAGCCAGAGCACATCCTCAGAGCCCTCCCGCAAAACGAGAAGTTGCTGCGGACGCTGCCCATCCCCAACGGGCTCCCCGTGCGTAAGGTCATTGCTTGGTGATCGAAGAAGAGAAAGAAGAGACTCGCAGGCACTCTGTGCCAAGTTAAGAGCACAGGTTTTGCATCGTGTTGACACCTGTCAGCCCATCCCATCCGAAAATCCCGAGCTCTCCCGACAGCTGCTGACAGGCAGCCTGCCCCCGCTGTCACCGGCATCGCGCTGAGTCAAGGACAACGCCGACGAGTTTGGCGGAAATTTGGTTGGACAGAGAGGAGGGGCAGGACTGCTCCTGGCCACTTGTGGCCAGCTCAGAGCAGGGGTTGGTGGCAGCCCCCTGTCACACAAGCATCGTGCGTGTGGCTTGCTGGCAGAAGCCAGGAATGGTGTTGGGACACCGCTGTGGGGGACAAATGGAGTTGCCTGCGGCGGGACTTGACGTAGTTTTCCTTGTTCATTCATTTTGGGCGCCTAATTTGGATCCCAGTCTTTCTAGAATCCCAGGAAGGCTGGCTCAGGTGCAGAAATGACCTAGGAAGGAGCCAGCCTCTCCCAGATGAACTGAAAATCCTTGATCCTAACTTGGATGGATGGGCATCTTCACCTGCAAGCCACGCTGGGTTGGAACGGCACTGGAAGGACAACTTCGGATGAAGGACCTGGGTTCGGAATGGGCTGAGTTTGGTTCATAAGGCAAATTCAAGGCATGGGCATGACCAAGTTTCAAGCTTAGTTAACAAAAAATGTACTTTTTACTAGGAAAGCTTAGGCAATTATTCCTGCCTGATGCACCTGATCGTGAGGGTCTGGAGCGAGCAGAATTCTTGTTTGGAATTTTTTCAGCCAGACAGGATTTAGGGCAGAAGAATAAGACACAGGGATGCCTGTGGCATGAACTCTTGGGAATGCACGTGAGGACCCATGTGCTCTTTCCACCTCTGCTGTAAACAACTCCATGGCCCAACAGGACTGTGCTAAATCCCTGGTTTTTCAGTTGGCTTCCCTGGATGCTTTCCACAGGGAGAGAGGGGCATTTCAGAGGATGGAGAAAAGCGCTTCCCAAAATCTTACTGTGACATTTCAGAACAATCTGCCTGTTTGTGTCTGCTGAGCCAAATGGCGACAAAAAGAAGGTGATGTGATGGATTTGTCCTGCTCTGCCCACCACCACCATGGTCTCACAATACTTTTGATGTTAAGGTCTGGAAACACATCACCAACATTGTTTAAATAATCCTCCCATCACCTTTGTGAGGGAACCTTTATCCCTCCCAGTTTACAGATGAAATATGGATCAAAACCTCCCCAAAACTCCCAGGTTCAGCACTGACAACTTATTTTTACCACCCTGTAGTGACTATGGAATTTTTTCTCCTTGAATAAGGTTTATTTGAGGAATCAAGTGCTAGAGTGTTTTCCAGGTTTTGAGTGTTAATGAGTTCCAGTAGTGATTAGTCGAATTTCAATGTTTATGGGAAAAGTGGCACTTCTGCAATAGAAGTATTGAAATTGTGCTATTCTCTGTGGCTGTGCCAGTTTTCCTGTACTATCAAAATTCGCTAATCAAAAACACTCCTAGGATGACAGCTCATTCAAGAGGTTTCCATGGACTTTTAGGATTCCTTTCAATCAGAAGAGCTTTGCAAGAAGTAGGATTGACAAAGATCTTTAAATGCACACCTGGGGTAAGCGTGGCAGAGATCCAGGGGTGGACGTGGCAACAGACTGACCATTCCCGTACCACATGCCCTGGAAAACAGGCCAGTGGCACCAGGGAACGTCTTACACCTGCCAGCAGACACCACCCTAAAATCCTCTTGGCTTTCCCAACCAACAGGCTATGGCAGAGATGGAGAGAGAACCTGGATCTTCAGTCACCATGATTTTCAAAGTAAATCATAAAATATTCACACCACAGGAAGGGCAATTCCTTGCAATCAGAAAGTCATTCAAAGCCTCCAAAATATAGAGGCTTCCTGTGATAATCCTGGTTTTAGGGGAACAGCTCCACCATGGAGCATGCTGTCAGATTCCCAAGCACATCCCTATGAGTCTGGAACAAGGAACACACGGAAAACCAGGCAAGAACCTTGCCCCACCTGTTATCTCACACTGTTTCCATAATGGGTGGCCACATCAGATTTAGTGGAATGGTCTGAACTTGGCACAGTGACAGAGGTCACCAAACCAAGATGTGAAATAGTCCTTCCCTGAGTAAATAAAACACTCTTAAAACTAATTCCCATTCCTCATTGGAACAAAAGGCTGGAATGGTAAAAGTTTGCAGAAAAGAAGCAGTAGCCAGAACCATTTTTTTTTCTAGGAAAATATTTTCCACAGAAACCCCCTCAAGTTTTAGATCCATTTTGGGAGGAGACATATTTTGTAGCTAATGGAAAACTTTGATATTCAAGGTAAAATCTCTTCCCTCTCACTCTCCCTACGCAGAAAAGATGGGAGACACAGGGATTTGGCTGTGATACCTATTTAGACCCTCCTTCAGAAAACACGCATCACAGCTCTCCTCCAAATGACTGCAATTACATCCAATTTAAGGCTTGTTTAATTGCTCAGATAGTTCTGGGAGGTCTATGGATAAGTGCAAAGCAATCCACTTTTCCTACTACTTATCCATCATGAATTTGTTGGCTGATACCGATATTTCAATGATTGTTGGAAAGAACAGGTTACATGGGAACGGTGTGAGACTGAAGAAATTCGAGGGGATTGCTTGGGGAGCACTTTGTAGTTTCTCCCACAGCGTCAGCTCATAGAATCACAAAATATCCTGAGTTGGAAAGGACCCACGAGGATCATGGAAGTCCAACTCCTGAATGGGATGACCCCAAGAATCACCCAGCTGAAGTCAATTCCTGAAGGAATTTCAGGCTACTGAAATTCCTGCGGGCGCGGGTCCCTGTGTGTACTCGCGTGCCCTCAGAAACTGAAACCAACCCCTCGAGCGAACAGATTGCAGGTGTAACCAGCTGGCATTTGTCCAGGATCTTCCCTAGTTAGGAAAGGAACACTTTTAGAGTGGAAGAAGGGGAGGAAAGGCGGGGGTGGCATGCAGGTGGCGTTCAGCTGGGGCTGAGGGGAGGAGGTTCTGGCACTGGCAGGGAGTTTTATTGGTAAATACAGCTAGAAAGGAAAATATGAGCTGCTTGTCCTTGTGACTGATGAACGGGAATGACATCTGGAGGCAAAACAATAATCATTCCCTTCGAGTGGCATTTGGCATTTGAATTTTAAGGGCTTGAAATCAGATTTGGAGGGTTTACTCCCTGCAAAGGGGGGCCCCGTTTGCTGCGTGTGTTGACAGGGCTGTTCTCACCGCAGTGCTGATAGTGGTGAAAGGAGAAACCATCTCTCCCTCAGCTAAAACCAGGGACTTCAGAGCCCCCATAGAGATCAAGGGCAGGCTACACACTCAGATGGCTCCTCTTGGAAAGATACTCCTGCTTTTGCCCAAGTTTTGCCTGGGTTTTGACAAACTCTACAAGCTCAAAGCTGAAACCTGTTGTCACAGTTGAAGAAGAAGACCAATAGGGCCCTGTTTGGGCTCCCCAGCACCAGTAGAAATGACTGGTTTTAGCATAGATAGTGTAAGGAAGCACCTGGCCATCAGTGGAGCTCTATTGATTCATACTGACGCTGCGTTTGGCCCTCATGTTTGGTCTGATTTTGGCTTCCAAATATCTTAAGAAGTGGAAAATCAGGTGGGACAGCATTTCCTCACGACCTTAAGCTTCTGATGGTCTTTCAATTAAAAAAAAAAAAAAAAAAAAAGCCCCTACAAGGAATGTTTATTCCAACCCTGCTTGCAAATCCCAAATTGCTAGCACCTCTCACCAGGAATGACCTTCCTCATCTCGAAAAAGCCCTTTGGAATTCACAATGTGTTCATATATATTAAAACATATATACTGCTGCAGTAACGTGGCATGTATGCTCACCTATATTTCCATGGGACTGGGGATATAGACTCAGACATACATGTTGATTAATCCCTTTAATCCTGAAAACTCATAGGCACACACTTCACTTCAGGCTCAATATATAGTAGGAGGAATTCTCTCTCTTCCTGCTGTTTTACTCTCGCTGCCGAAGTGGGTCATACCAAAACAACCGGGTGCAAGCACAGCCAGGTGGTTTCCCTGTTAAACAGCGCAATTTCAGGAGAATTAAAGGGTGATTTATCAATAATGTGAACTTTTTGTCTTTTTCTTTTAAATATATATATATATATAATGCCCTCATTACCTTATAGGCTATATCCTATTTAACTCCACGAGGTGGGCGACAACCAGCTTTGAAAGCAGTCTGCACCTACATCTTTTTTTTCCTTGCACACGAGACTTTAATTGCTTTCAAAACCACACTTGCCCTCTCTCAGCCCTCTCAGTCCATCCCTGTTCAAGACACAGATGTGTGGTGCTTTTTTAGGACAAAGAGGGAATATCCATTTGTTGGCCAGCATTTGGTTGGGTCAAACAAAGCAGTTAGCATAGCACCGAAGGAGTTACATTGCTGTTTTTTTCCCAACTTCAATCTTTTTTTTTT
>VXBN01015498.1:25627-52085 GCA_013397395.1 Sinosuthora webbiana | reverse complement strand
TTTTTTTCTTTTTTTTTTCAGAACAGAAGCAGTAAAAAGAACCCAGAAGCACCAAGCTGAGTGCTTAAAACAGGGCAAAGAAACAGCTGGGGAGAAGGACGGGGAAGGAGCAGACCCAAAGCCAATGCGGATGAGCGGCGGCCCATCTGCAGGAGTGGGGGCTTCTAAATTTGCTCTGCCCCAGCAGGAAGATGTGCAGCTGCCTGGAAATTCAGGTGGAAGAGCCTGGCCCCTGTAGCCAGAAGATTTTGAACTCCCTCCCCATGGTGGATACAGAAAAGGGACAGGGAAGGTACGTGGCAGACCAAGCCAGAGCTTCCTTCTTGCTTCATGCAAGGCGAGTCTTGGGCTAGAGAAGACAACGGCCACCTGAAACACCCCACAGTGACCCCAAACAGACCAGACTCCACAGTCCTTACTCAGAACAGAAAAGGAGACCCAACAACAAAACCCAGGGGTTTTGCCTGAGTAAGGAGTGTGTGAGCAGACTTCACAAATCCTCTCTAAAAGGGAGCAGGGAGTCCTGCCTGGCACTGCCTTTTCCCATAAGAGACATCATATAATCGTCAGGACACTTAGACAATCAAAACACCAAAAAACCCCCCTAAACCCCAGGCTTTCTATCGCATGTTTTTCCGTTCTGAATCATCTGACCAGTGGTGACATTTGGAGCAATGAACTGGATCCCTTCCCTCGTTCTAAAGAAAGTTATCCTGGCTTTCACCCGAAAAAGCCTGGTTGGCTTGGGGCTCAACCAGGGATGAATCCACCTCGATGGACACGGAACCAACAGCCAAAACTCCCACGGGTGGCAAGGGAGGTTTTGCCTGCAGGAGGATGGTGAAGGCAGCCTGGTCTGGTCTCTCTAGATGTGGCACAGGTTTTTTCTCCAGGAAAGCAGGGACTTCGGGAAGAGTTGCACGGGAGCAGCGTTGGGTCTATTTTATCCTTTCACATCCCACCTTCGCCCTTCATGTAAGGAAATAGTTCAAAAACTAAAAGAAAAATTAAAAGCTACTGTACAACCAAGTAAACTGCAATTATTGTGCTGTCTTAGGCAGTCAAGGAACTTAAAAGGCAAAAACAGAAAGAAAAAAAAGATATTTTTTTCATGTGTTTATCAGTTGAGACACTAGTTTTCCCATGCCTACAAGAGTCCTCAGCAATACCAGCCTCCCAAATAAGGTCCAGGCTATTCCAAAACAGCGTGAGCAAATTTTTCACTGTATTCAGATGGAAGCTGATGACTGAAAGGTTAGTGCACATTTAACCGTGGCTGATGAGAGCAACTTTTAAAGAAATTCAAGTATTCATCAGTAATCTGTTCGGTTCAGAAATACTTTTTTCATCTTTAGTTTCAAGTTTTCAGAAACAGCAAGGAAAAGGGAAAGGTCACCTGTTGTGTAAGAAAATAATATTGCAAATAGTGCTGTTACATTTGACCAGGAAAGCAAGGCTGTTCAGTTGGCGCACAACAATTTTCTCCGTTCCTTGCTTTTGGGGAGAGAAAAGACTTCAAATCACTTTCTCAAGACATGCACCAGAAGGTTTTCCTCCTGCATGTTGGAACCCACCCCTTCACTGCTCATCCCCCACAACAGCACAAACCCAGCAAGAATGAAATTTTCGCGGCGCACTTCCAGCACCTCTCACACACGTTAACTTAAGCCTCACAACACCCCTGTGAGGTAGGTAAATATTATTATACCCATGTACAGATGGGTAAACTGTAGGCACAGAAAGGTTAAATCACTTGCCCAAGGTTACACAGCAACTTCGTGGCAGAGCTGGGGTCGGAACCCAGGAGTACTGTCACCCAAAAATCTGCAATGACTTTTAGACCGTGGCCACTTTCTACGCTCTCTGTAAGAGACCATCTGACAAACACAGCATTGCACAAATCCAATTAACTCCGCGGATTACAAAGTGCCTGGCTTTCAAACAGTTGCCTTGCTGCATGTGTCCCAAAGGAATGGGGAGGGCACAGGAAGGTTTATGCTCTTAAATAATTTTTTTTTCCATTTGCAGGGCTCAGTTTTGGTTTGGTTTCGTTTTTAGGTTTTTAATGTACAACAGGAAATGGTATCCACATTATCTTATCAACAACATCACTTTCCAATTGGGTTCTGTGCATGTCTGAATATACACTGAGGTCCAGATGGTTTATGCAGATTTATTTTAATAGTCACCAATTGCCTCCCTCCTCATCAGCGAAGAGCCAATGGAACACATGCAGCGATCCGTCATCTCATTTTCCCATTTTTCTCATTATCCCACTGTCCCAGCTTCAAGTAAAGGAACAAGGGTTGAACACAGGCAATACCCAGCACAGCAGGAAAGCTCCTCCCTTTCTTCACATCACACCTCGACAGGAAAGAGTCACCACACCAAGTTATTCCCAAGTTCAAACACAACAGAACAATGAAGCGATTCTGAACGTGCTCATGGAGAATTAAGTGGATTGCAACAATCTCTAGCGGTACCCAAAGGTCTGGAAATGCGTTCTGCACACAGTGAAAGGTTTGCCCACGTCTATTTGGGATAGCCTCAAATCTCCTCGTTCAAACCAGGCTGAGATTCTCTGCACCAGAATACACCTGAGCTCCAAGGAAAAATAAAACCAGCAATCATAACCCTGGGAAAGCACCATCCCTAAAGCCCCCAGGGCTTGAGACAACTGCCAAAAGAACAGCATGCAAGCTCCAGCAAGCAAAGGGTCCACTACGGAGTTCACATCATCCCTACCGTCCTACATCAGCCACCTCAGCTTCTGTGGGGATTGGCATAGACCTTGTTTTGTCATGGTTATTTGGGTTTTTGTTTTCTGGTGGGTTTTATTTAGCAGGACCACATTCGATCTGAACAGAACCCAGAGAAAAGCAAACCCAGTAAAAGAAGGAAAAGAATCCTAGGAAAGCCTGTCTCCACAATTTTCCGCTGACTCTGGCAGCTTCCAAATTGTCTCCTGCCCAAGCTGCCCAGCAAGCAGGCACTAAAAGGTTTTGCAAATGCACAGTAGTAAGTTTTCCTTTTCAAAGCACCTCTGAGCTTCAACAAAATCATGCTGGACTAACCTCAGACCACATTTTCTTCAGGAGGTTTAGTCATGCTGCAGGTGTGCGGGTGACAGGTGTGACATGCAGGACCAGGGGTGGGATAAATTGTGAAGTGAATCTAGTGTGTACAAAAATATATCTGAAGAGCACAGGGTGATTGCACTCTGAAAGTCAATAGCGATGCTCCTCACGTGAGCTGGGTTTTAGCAGACCATTCACTAAAGCTTGGAATTAATTTTGCCCTGTTTCATCCAGTCAGCTTTAAACAAAAATGCATGCAAATGACTGCTGATTTTTGGCAGGTGCACAAAAGGACGGGGCGAAGCAGAGAATTAGCTCCAATCCCAAACACTGAAAAAATATATATTTACACTTGAAATGGGTGTCTCACTTGCACTTTGCACTGCTAATTTTTCACCACTGGCTCCTCTTCTGCAGTTCAGGTTGGATTTGCTGCAGATGAAAAATGCCTCGTGTGGGTGGCAAAGCATGACAAGGGCATGGGCAGGGACCTCGTAATTCCTGTGTTTCCACTGTTGATTTGGTCTGGTCTGAATGATTCCTGTCTCCAAATTAGCTGCCTATGGATGTATAACACTATCACAGTAAACATGCCATCCATCTGACATGGATGGAGGGATGGATGGGTTGACATCTGAGCCATAAAAGTGACACAGTTTGCAAAACAACCTCAGCAAAAGGAACAAAGCGAACTGAAAAATAACTTGTCCATTGAATCAGGGAGAAAACAGGAAGATGCCAGATCAGAGCTGACGTACTCCACCACGTCCTGCATCCTGCTCTGTGGCATGGAGTTACATCTTTATCAGGAAATTAAGCACTTCCAGGATCCATTCTGGCCGTGAAGCCAACTGAGTAGTGCTGGCCCCATCCTAAAATCTTCCACCCCTGATATGGAGCAGCTGCATCCAAACTGCCGAGTGGGGATGGTCTCTGGTCAGTACCAAAGCCTGGGCAAGCTGTGCCTGAGCCCAGGGCTCCTTGGAGTGGATCAAAACCATGCCAGGGAAGGTTTGAACAATAACAGTCGGGATGGTGGAGCCCTCGTGCCTCGGCATTGCCCTGGCATGGCACAGTTGGCTGGTTTAGATGATCCCAGGGTGAATCCAGCACCACAAATGTGCCAGAGAAGTTGCCCACCGATCTTGTGATGCGAATAAGTACAGGTTCAACCTTTTCCATGGCAGTTTGAAAAGCCCCTCATGCAGTATCTTCTGGCCAGAAGGTGGGATATGGTATAAAAAAGGTACCGGGGAAAAGCTGAGGAGTTAAAATCAAAGTGAAACCAAAACAAGTTGCTGACCATCCTGCAAAAGTGCGCACCAAAAAAATCAAAGGGCAAAGAAATAAAACAGGAGGAGAGGACGAGACTCTTAGCACTGGGATTAGTACCAATAGAGAGCTGGGGTAGTTTTCCACCCTGAGCTTTTGGCTTGGCAAAAGGCGCTGTTTGGCAACAAGATCACAGGTAATCCCAAAAAGAAATGGTCACCACCCCAAACTGTCCACCAGGAACATGTTTGGGGTAGTGGCAGAGCACGTGCTTTACGTTAAGGCTGTAATGAAGTCCTGGAAAAAGAAATAGTTCTTCAGGGACGACACAGGCTCTCCCTGGAAATTCTTTGCTAAATTAAGATGCTGATGGACATCATTCAAGGAAAGAAGAAGCAGAGGCAGAAAGTTTATGCAAGAAATGACACAGTCTTAACTCGCAGTGGAGGCACCTGCCTTTGTTGTTATCCACACTACGAGCCACGAAGGAGGAGGACTTTGGAACAGGGACATGTCAAGCCCTTGGTTAAGCTGGTTTGGTTGTGAGAAGTTTAGCACTGCATTGAGAAGTAAGGACACTTCCAGAGTGTTTTGCCCCTCCGCTCCTGGCACGGGGCGGAGGCGACGGCTGTTGGTGTGGTGGTGTGGAGTAAGATCCCGTTCCTGAGGGAAGGCAGGCTGGAGTTGCTCATGAGAGGCAACACTGGAGGGTCTCCTCCTCCTGGCACCTGGTGACTGTGCCTTGGCTCGTTGTCACTGTCCTGGTGGGAAGGGTCTGGCTGTTTAATGGGGTCAGTGATCAGCACCACATTTCCAGACCTCGAGGTCGATGAGTTTGGGGAGCAGGACCTTCTTACGGCGCTTTTGAAAACGAGAATGCCACCTCCTGGAAAAATGGTCCCCGAGGAACAGCAGGGCTGTCTGCCATCCATTCCTTTCTCATGCTTTTGCCACGGAAATGCAGATGTGAGGAGGAGAGCTCTTCATGCAAGGACCAAGGGGAGCCTTTACATGGGGAATGATATCAAGACAAGCCTACACTAACATTAAAGGCGAGTCAAAAGAAAGTTCTGGGAGGAGAAGTTCAGGCCTGTAGCTGGAGGATGGGCACCTCCGTGTTTTTAGCACTCAGCAGGTGGGGACGGCGAGTTCACTTCACAAATTACCTCCTTTTATGGAGACAGCACACTGATCAGGGGAAAAACAGGGTGAAATGTTAGTAGGACACTTGAGAAGGGACTGGCTGTGGGGCACAGACAATGGAGAAGGGAAATGAAAGCTTTTCACAAATATATATCAGTTCATGTACATATATATATATATACACATATATATATGTATTTATGGGCACAGCAAACAAGGGACTGGAGAGTTAGATAGGGGATGACAAGACCAAATCCCTCCCTTTGCATGAAAATGTGACCATCACATTGGTTGTAATCAGAGCCCAGAAATATCTGCCTGAAATGGAGTTTGACTGGGAATTACAGTACCAGTGACAATTTGGCTTTGTATAAACTTTGCCGTGTGTCTATAGTTTGGCCTGAAGGAGTCCTGCCCTCCTTGAAAGGGACAGACACCAGTTAAAAGTTTCCTTTACAAAACAAAATGAAACAACTGAAGAAACCCCAACGTTTTCTCAGAACACTGCAAAGGATCACTGATTGAAAAAAATGTTTCTCTTCAGGTATATTCAGGCGAAGAAAGCATTCAGCTTCTTTAAACTGTTATATAAAATTGGTACTAGTTTCTTTAAATACTATCATAATTAAAAAAACCAACTGATTCCTGAAATTAAAAAAAAAAATCATAATCATAATTAAAAAATATCCCCCCATGCTGATCTTCTCTTCAGAATAGGTCAGCATGGGAGTTTTGCACCCTAGACAGTTACAGTATTTCTGGAATAAAAAATTGCAATTACACACAGAAAATACTACAGCATTCACTTAAAAATATCTCATTTTGTTGTTGTTGTTTTTTTCCCCTCCCAAGTAGAGGGATGGTGGGATTGAAAAGATGCCCTGAAACGGGAATATTCCTTTAAAGGAGCAATACTCTCGAAACGGAAAAAAAACAAAAAAGGTGTCGGATAGACGCAAACCCGGTGATTTAACTCAAAAAAAAAAAAAAAAAATTAAAAACCCCGAGAGATTCCAGCACAGAAACAGAATCAGAATCGATGAGAATGTTCAGACAACCGAGTGGGTTAATTCGGAAATGTCAAGACAACCCCACAGCCCTCGGTTTGGGCTTTGCCAGCATCGGAGGTGGCAGCATCTCCCGGCGGTGGAAGGCTAAGCTAAACCACGGCGCTCTCGCTACGCTCTTGGATTTCCTCTGGTTGTTGTTTCTCGCCATGTACTTACAGTAGAGGGTGACACGAGACAGTTTTTTTTTTTTATCAGCAGTTCCCCACACGTAACCGAGTCGAAGAATTTTTTCTCAGCTAAATCACAACAACAACATCAACGAAAAATTACAAAAGCACCAAATCATCTCGAGACGTGAGTCAGTTTTACAGGTTATTACCGTTTGAAGAAGTTTTTTTGTTGGTTGTTTTGTTGTTGTTTGTTTTTTGTGTTTTTGTGTTTGTTTTTTTTTACATCCCGACTTTTCATGTTTTGTTTTCCTTAAAAACAAAACAGAAACAAAACAAAAAATCAAAACCCAAAAATCCCCAAAATGGAACGAAGGATGCTTTACAATCACTTTAAGGCTCGCACTGAATGAGACATGACAGGTCTTACACGAGATTACAAATAATACATGTATGCCTTTCACAGCCTTAAAATGATACAGTAGGTCAAATTATTTTGCCAGTCACTGATCAAGTATTGTGCCTTTAAATTGACTCGCTTTTTGCTACCATGCTGAGTTTTATTATTACTGAAATAATTGTTAGATATGTGGAAATGTACTTTCGGATCATGTTTTTGGTTTGTAATTTTGATAATTTCTCATTTTCCAGAAATCAAGGTGGCAGGCCTTATTCTGGGCTCAGACTGTTGGTATTTGCGCCACTGGAGACAGTGGGGCATTAGCATGAGCAGTTGTTGGGAACAAGATCAGATCCTGTATTTTCACACTGATCTGGTACAATCCCACCTTTGTACAGGGTCCATTTCCACGAGGAAAACGGTTCCAGGGTGGGGTTGTCTTTATAACACGACTCGGTCAAGGCTTGGCCCAATGGTGTTATAAATTCCTTGCCAAATTATCTTACAGACCTGATTTTGTCTTTCAGCTGTTGGAAAAAATCAAACTCCATTGGGGTTGTCTTGGCTTTGCTTTCTTATCTTTGCTTTCTTATCTTTAGACATTTGGAGGGTTTTTTTTCTGCTAAATCCAATAAGAGCAACTGGATTATTTTTTTTTTTTAATATATTTCTCTCTTTTTGTTGTTGTTGTTAATTTTTTTTTTTTTTTAATTTTAAGGTTGGCATTTCAGTTGGATGGTTAGTTTTTCTTTTGTTTTTTTTTTCCTGGCATATAATCATCGAAGAGTTTTGCATGAGAAAGGTGACAGTACTTAATGAAACTCAGCACCTAAGGGCATAAGGCAGTTGTAGGTTTGTTTGTTTGTTTTTTTTTTTTTTATTTTTCAATCAGCACCAATCCCATAAATAATGTTCTACACTTGGTGTACGGTATAAAACTGATGTGGAGATGCCTCCTTCTCCACCTGTGAATCCTAGGTGTGGAAGTTGAAATACTGTTTCTTGTGTGTAAAAAACAAAAGAAAAGTTTTTCTTTTTGTTTTTACTTACAAAACATAGAGAATATCTTTTTTTTTTTTTTATACATACAGCAACCAGAAAGAAAGCTTATCTGAAGGTTTGTGTTTGTTTCATGATCTGTGTTTACCGTAAACAAAAATAAGGTCCCCTCTTTTACTTTTGCTTTAAGGAGCTTTAAAGTGAAGATTCATATTGTAGCAACTCATATAAGAGAGGTCCATCTCTATACCTAATACCTACAGCTGTGGGGGTGACATATTGGAGGATGTTGATAGTTCTTCTTAACCTCCTGTCTACAAAATGAGCATCCCAGGCAGGGTATCTTTTTCTTGGGATGTCAATCTTAATGAGAGGCCCCTCGGGGGGGTAGGGTCGCCCAGATGGAGTAGATGGTACCATTGCTCTCACCTGGAAAACGGGCAAGCAAGTGTCAGCTGTGAGTTCCTCCTGTTGCTCCGTGACCGCTCTGGTGGGCGTAGCCTGGGCCCCCCGGTACCCAGGGGTTTGAGGCGCCATGGGCTCAACATCGGGGGGCAAAGGAATGCCCCAGAGCAGCTCGGCGCAACAGGAGCTGGCAAAGATCTTAGCTCTTGGCCCCATGGGATGCAGCACACCATAATATAACAGCATCAAAGCTATCCCAGCAGCAAAGCTAAGAAAGACACAACACAGTGCTGGCACGGCATAGGAGTCAGTGGTGTCGGGATCTCTGTAAAAATACCAAAGGAGCGTCAAGGCAGCGTTCTCCGTCAGGACCACCGTGTAATACGCAAACATTCGGTATCGAGTCCGCCCTTCCTTGACATTAAACCAGCAGAAAATGTACACAATCCCTACCACCATGTTGAAGAGGATCTCCTCCCACTTAGACATGCAGAAATCTGTCCCACCATGGATGATCCAGAAAGCCATGGCACACCAATGGACCACTACAAAGATCCCAAAGTAGAGCTGGAAGATGGAAGCAAAGAGAGCAAAAGAAATAACTCGGGATGAGATGGTGAAGAGGCGCCAGAAGAGATGGATGAGGGCCCCTCTGTAGCTCATACTCTTCTTGTCGTCCCTAGAGTCCCGAAGAAGCTTGTGATAGGAGGCTAGCACCCAAGCCAGGGACATCAGGGAGGCCACAGAGGACACACCTGCCGGAAGACACACAGATCCACTGAGTTAGACAGGAGCTTTGGTGGAAAACATCATCTGCTCACTAAATTATTGCATCTGGGGCAGGCTCGGGAGCCTGAAGGTTCAACTCACGTCAGGTTGTCCTTACAGTCTGGAGGAGAGAAATACAGAGATATCAGTGTGGGAATTGGAAATGGTGCCGTATTCAGGAGTTCTTTGACTCCTTATCTTCCTGAGCCACTGGATCGGCCACCCCACCCCAGCTGTTCCGGTAGGGAACAGCCTCTGTGCTCATCCTGACTGGATCCACATTTGAGAGCTTGAAATCCAGATCCCATCTAAATGCTGAAGCCCAAGTGTGAAAGTCACTTCCGTGGAGAACGGAATCTCTCTTGGAATGCACCACAGTAAGAGCAGGACACCTGTATTCCCTGCAACTGCATGGATTCTTTTTTAATTCCAAAATACTTTTATTTAAACAACATTCCCATTGATTCTGCCTTACTCAGGAATCGCCATTTGCATTTGCCTTCTGGAAAAACAAGGTCTTTGTCCCATGCAGATAAACATATAAATCCAGGGAGCATCAAGACTCATCAACACCCTGGAAAGAGTCCCAAACAAAAGGATCTGATCTCTCCAGCAAATCCCCTGCCTTGTTTCCAGGATGGACCCAAGACCTATACTGGAGGTAGCTCTTCCCCAGTCTTGTCTCCTGGCTGGAGCACAAATCCAAGTCACAGTCATGGCAGGGACAGCAGAGCCTGCACTGGGACCACCTTCAGCTCCCAACACATCCCCCTGCACCCTGAGATGGGGCAGAACACCTCATGATATTCCAAAGGGACCTGGTCTTATTCTCCATCCCAACCAACACTTAAAGAATTTATTTCCTCCAGAAGATAAAACAGTGGCCCCACCACACTTGAGACGCTTTAAAAAATATAATTCCATTGATTATCACAAGGGTAGATTGAATGACTCGTGGAGCAAAGCATCACAATAAAAATTATGTGAGAGATTCCTGGGAAGAGAAAGAGCTGCTGGCATCTCATTCCTTTGCCCCCACTGCTGCTCACTGGACAACTGTCCTGCAGGAGAGGAAACAGATGATGGACCAAAATCCGTATTTGGGAAGCTCAGTAATTTAATAGCTATGGTTGGATTGGGCCTTAGTCAAAGATTTATTTGGGAATATCAGATAGAAGTCCAAAGGAAAAACTGCTTATGGTTCCAAGCAAAACAATGAGAAATGCCCCTCCATCTCTGATGTGTAACTGAGTGATAGGTCCAGATCTTATTTGGCTTTTACTTCTTTAAGAAAATCCAAGGAACATCTTGCTGTAGCTGCTCAGAGTTAAAAAGGTAAAATGTCCAAAACCCCTAAATTTCTTTTACTTTTGTTATCTTTTCTCTCTGCTCACAGGGGCCTGGCTTCCTTGGGAATGCGAATGAGGCCCACTGACGCCTCAGACCTCACTCTATAGAATTTATCTTGGTTTTGAGGAGCTCACCCCGCAGTGTGGCAGGGTCAGATTTCCCTCCTTCCAACCTATCTGTGTCTGGAGGAGAGATGATGGAGAAGAAGTCCAGGAAGGATGGCACACTCCAACTCTGCCCTCATTGGAATTCTCACAGCCTGCAAAGTCCACCAAAACTACACCTTTTGATTAGCTCTTGAGTTTCCCTCTGAATCCCTTGTCTTTGGGCTCAAATGTTCATTAGAATTTCAGACTGAATTTTAAAAAAACAACTAGCAGCAAAGCAGTGAGAGCAGTGGCCTTGTCCAAGAGGGAAGCTTTAAGCCACCAGCTTTAAGAAAATCACAGTTTCCCCTGAGTTCTAAGTCCTCGCAAAGAAACATTTGCACGTAGGACTTGGGGATTCCAGCCACAGACTCACAGACTGGTTGGAGTTGGAAGGAAGCCCTGGAGATCATCCAATCCCTCTGCCAAGGTAGGATCACCTGGAGCAGGTGGCACAGGAACACATCCAGGTGGGTTTGGAATGTCTCCAGAGAGGGAACTCCATGCTCTCCCTGGACAGCTGTTCCAGTGCTCTGCCTCCCTCATCAGTGTAAAGAAGTTCTTTCTCACACTGAGGTGGAACTCCTCGTGGTTTATTTTATGGCCACTGCTCCTCACCCTGTCAGTGGGCACCTCTGCAAAGAGTCTGACACCATCCTCTGACACCCCTTGGAGGTATTTGTATGGATTATTGAGAGCCCCTCTCAGCCTTCTCCAGACTGAACAGGGCCAGCTCCCTCAGTGTCTCCCCATAACGGATGGAAAACTTCTAAATATGAGCAGCCTCATACTCAAGCAGATGTAGATTTGATTAATTTTTAACCTACTAGATGAGTTACATCTTTGGTAGACTTTATTAGCAGTTTTGGAAGGATGAGTCACGCCACCAAGTTTTGTTATATGTATAAGTACTGTTTGTTGCACTGTCTCTTGGTTATTCAGTTTAAAAACTTTAAATGATTAGCAGGGAAAAAATATGTCATTTATTGCCTTATTTTAGTGCTGTTTTACCAGAAACTTGTACAGCATTAGCTGTACCTGTACAGGGAAACTGAAGCAGCACCAACCCACAGGAGACAGATGTGTCACCCTGGATTAAAAATGTTTCTGTTGGGCTCATTTATTCCAGAAAAGAGAGGGGAATAAAATACACCTGAAACAATCCCCCAGTTTGCACATAAAGGCTTTACCTAATGTTTTCAGGGCAGAACCCTCCACTAATCACAGCCTTTGCTGTAAATTGCACAGAGCTGGCTCAGAGAGTTGAGTCACTCGCACGGCACCCGGGCTGCTGACAGTCATCTGAACGTCTCCTCCAGCCAGCAGAGAGAGGCAGACACCCCCAGAAAGTGATTCAGCCTGTCCTGACACCCGTGTGTGGGACAGGGAGGGGTTGACTCATGCTCCCAAGGTGTCTGACTCCATCCCTTGCCAGGGGACGTGCGAGCACCGGCAGTCAGGCGGGATGAGTCCCCCCTGTACAGAACAGCTCATTGTCTCTTCATCTGCACCAAGATCTGAGGGAAGGATCTCTGGGCATTTTGGCATATTTTTCCTGTTGTTTAAAAGTTCACAAGTCTTGTGTTGAATGTGAATTTTGGCACCCTGGTGACGAGCAGGATCTGGACCTGGGTGTAAGGGGGGAGATCTGTAGGTGGATGTCAGCAGGAACCATGGAGTAATGTGAAAACTTTTACATCACTCTTACTTCTTACTATGTTGCCACAGAAAATTCCCTGACTCTTTCATAAAGACCTCAATGACACAGCACTTTTGTCATCTTGACCACAAGTTTCCCATTCCCAACTTTCCCTGTGACTTCTAGCCCGTGACATCTTCATACAATTTACAATTCTCACAAACTGTGGGATGAACTGCCCCTGTTTTTCCTCCTACCTTCCCCAGACCTTATTTCTAAGCAACTGCAGAGATCTCTTCAATTATAACTGAAACAAAAAGTCCTGAAAAGTTGGATCACATGAGCAGTAATTGTTTATTTTGATTCTGACTCTTGCACGTGGTAACTGACAAACCTTTTTGGAGCACAGCACGAGTAGGTTTCAACTCCCTCCCAAGGTTTGTTTATCAAAGGGATGAGGTTGGGTAAACACTGAAGTCACTTCAAAAAAAAGCCCACTCCCACTCATCCCACTCTCTTCTCAGTCCTGGGAGTGGAACATCCCCACCATCCACAACCACATCTCTGTAGGCATTCTTGAGCCAGGAGCAAATCAGCTCCTATGGGGCTGGAAGCCTTGTGGCTGTAGGTCTGTGTCCCACCTGCCCACAGCGAGTCAGACTGGCATGGATTGGGATTCTCTTTAAACCTCTCTGCCCTAGGGAAGCCATGAGTGATGCACAGGCCAAAGTCAGCACCATCAAGGAGTCAAGTCCCTGTGTCTTGTATGACAAAGCGCACGAAATAATCCCCCAGATTCCTTTAGGAATGAACCCTGAAGTCCTTGCAGTGAGGCATCTGCTCACCTACACTCAGCACGGGGAGGTAGAGCTCTATAATGTCCCATTTGACAGATGAAGCACCAAGATTTGAAGGATTTACCCAAGATCTCATATAAAATCCAAGCTAAAGAAAGGAATAGTTCTCCACATCACAGTGCGCTTGACAAGACATTTCAGACAGGATTCAGCTCCTAATGTAGAGACTCACCCCAGGGTGTCCATGGTTAAATGATGTCTCTTTGCTCAAAGGAGGATCAAAGCTTAGTGCAACCATCACAGGTGGGAATCCAGCAATGTTTGAGACGCTTTAGGATATTCCAGACCACCACGTGGAGCTGGCAGATGTGACAAACTTGCATACAGAGGACAAGAACATTTCTGAACTGGGAGCTGGAGTGAGGGAAGGCACTCAGGGCATTTCAAATGACACCACCCCAGACTCAAAAAGATTCTGCCTTTCTCAGGGGAGCTCATGATCCCTCTTCAATGATAAACACATGTGGCACAGAGGCTGTGCAACAGGAAATGGCGCAGAGAGATGAGGAAGCAGTGGGAGATAAGGCAGGTGTATAGAAGGTAAATTTCTGAGAATATCAGACCAAGGAATAGATCCTTTGAGAAAGGGAAACAAGAGCTGCTGCTTTGGATCATGAAAACATGAGTGGACTTGAGTACAATGCAAACAGTGATCTGACACCAGAAGAGAGGAGCCTGAACAACTTTGAGTTCAAGGGAAACTGCTGAAGTTCACATGAACAACCAGAATTTCATCCTGGTTTGGTTTTCCTGCTCTGATTCTTACCCATGGTCCAGAAAAAAAAAAAGATCATCTCAGATTTGTAAAAAGGCTCTTTGGAAAAAAAACCCCATCCACATGAAAGAGCCAAAGCAATGTCTTTAAATTGCCATGGCTGCTTTTAAAGCCTAGGAACAAAAACAGCGCAGGGAAACCCATCCCCATCTATCTGGCCTATTCCTGCTATGCAGTGATGCAGGGTTTTACAACCAGCCTAATAGTCATCTCAAATCACATACACACATACACACACAAATGAATATTTAAAATTAACAATATATCCATTTTGGCCTTACTCAGTGTTGTCCAGCTGAGAAGAGAGGGTTTTCACTAGGGGCAGGTACAGGTTTCATCACAAATCCAGCTGCAGGTTTTTGGTTGCCCATAATTTGGATGCAGTCGTTGTAGCACACTCCCTGAGCATTTCCTGTGGTGCCTGTCCCTTTAACGCTGAAAATGATGCCTAAACAGTGCTCTATTTCTTTTTTGACATTAATTCTCCTTAAGACTCCACTAAAACAAAATGGGAAGATACCAACATTTCTCCCGGGTGAGCGGGATGGCAAATATTGAGCGTGACACGAAACCTTCCCTCAGCCCCTGTGCGGAGGCAGCTCTTGCTTAATGCCAAGTGCCACGTTTCAGTTCATCCCCATCCCTCCCTGGCTGCTCAGGCCCCTGTGCTGTGAACCCTGTTATCCTGTTTTCCCCTTTGGGTGGCATGTTCCTCCCCGAAGCTCAGTAGGAGACGAGGAACAGGCTTTCATTTTGATGCACACGGAGTGAAAATGCATTTTATACACAAAAGAGATCAAGCCAGATCCTGCTTTTGTAACGACGGGGCCTGAAAGTCACTCTCCCTTATTTTTTAATCTGATTTAATTTGTTTGTGTCAGAGTAAAAGAGGTCAGGATCAGACCCCAGGTCTGATTTTCATTGTTTCTTGATAGATTTTGATGCTTGATCTTTCTTTATTCTTCCCCATCAGAGGAGGGAATGACTTGTGTCTTTTTTCCTTCATTTTCCCTCTTCATTTGTCTCTTCGAACATGGAAAATTATGGAACATTGCCAGTATATAAATAGTAAAGGGCTGCACAGACCATTTTGCCATTCACTTTCCTCACTGGATATCAGGATACTCAAACACTTTCTCCAGGGTGCCACCAGTCCAGTATGGCAGATGAGAACTATTCCACCTATTGTGACCGTGATGCAAAAGTCTGACCCAGGAATGGCCTCCTCACATCTTTGTGACATCTCTGTGCTCTAGTAAGAGCTGGAATTACCTGGGATGAAAATCCAGATCATGACACTAGGCAGACTGGGAAGAGACATCACACCAGTCCTGTCTTTTGCTGTTTTCTGAAAGAAAATATTTTGGTTTCATCAGGCAAGGGGTGAGTTTCACACCCTCAGCACCTGCTCCTTTGTTAGGGACATCCTCTGGGACCTTCCTCCAAGGGGTATCACATCCCCATTCTCCTGGATCCAGCTCACCTGGACACAGCATCACCATTCCATAAGAAATAGGAAACTGCTGATGACTGGGAAAGGCAGGAAACAAAGGTAACCCCTTTCAGGGACAGATTTCCAAGTAGGTTTGGATAACAAGGAAGTCTTCTACCACCAAATCCCACTGGAATCCCACATAAGGCTGGTGTTGAGTTTCTGGACAGGTTAGTCCATGTCCAAGCTTTCGCAAGGAGAGCTCTTCCACATTAGACCAGAGGCACATCCATGTTCCCAAACCTTTCCATGTGAGAAAACCCATGCCAGGGCCACTCCACAAAATCCCGCTGGCATGGAGAGCTGCCCTCCCGCCCCTCCACAGTGAAAGTCTGGCTCACGTCCTGAAATGCTGCTTCCTAAACCCTTTTCCTTTTGCTAAATTAAGATGTCCTCAGCGACCCCAGAAAAGCTGAATCCCTCCTTAGTTCCTCCTCCAGCCCACACCTCAGCCCTGCCTTGAGGAAGCGTCCATGGGGCCACCAGGGATTGTGTCCCCAAAGGCCTTTCTTTCCTCCCCTTTCATCCTGCTGCCTTCCAGCTGTCCCCAGTGCCCCCTTCTCCCTGCTGCAGGAAGAGGTGACTGGCCACAGTCATCTGATCTGTGCTCTCATTATCTGGGCTGCTTCTGTCGTGTCTCCTCCTATTCATGTCCTCTGTGAACTCGGGCACTCCAAACCAGCTCCAACCCTGCAGCCATCGAGTCTTGTATCTCCTCCTGGATGCAAGCCAGAGACTGATCCTGCTGTGAGAGGCACGAGCACCCCGGGCCAAGCAGAGATGGGATAATCCACCCTCTGTTTGGGACTGTCCTCGAATAACCTCAGTGAAGTGTCAGTCTCCTGCTCAAAACGTTGGCCAGCGCCCACCACATGAGGACTGGCAAAGCTTCCCCACTGTTCTAAAACCCTCTGTGTGAAGATGCCCTGTCCATCCCGTGCCTCAGTGTTTATTTTGCCCCAGGAATGCTGTCTGAGACATGGGATGAGTTGTCTGGAAATGCCTCTGTCTCTCCATTGACTCTTCCTGGTGAGTCATGGAATGGTTTGAGAGGGAGGGGTCCTTAAAACTCATCTCGTTCCAAGACCCTGCCATGGGTAGAGACACCTTCCACTCTCCCAGGTTGCCCAGATCCCATCCAACCTGGCCCTGAACACTTCCAGGGATGGGGTTCAAATGGAAATAACTGGTTATTTCAAACTGAAATAACCAAAGAACGTGGTAAGATGAACAGTAGGTAACAGGGTTTGGCATCCAGCAACTCCCCACAAGAGCTCAGAGGGAAACACTGAGTCTCAGCAAGGTGAAGAGAGGAGAAAGGAGAATTGCTGAAACCTGTTCCTGGCCCCAAGATGAGCAGAACAGCACACAGTGGCTCCTGCAGAGCAGAAGCTGACAGACCCAACATGATGTGGGCGTATTCAAGTGGCACAACACAATGAAGGCCAAGCAGGTAAAACAAGCCCCCAGCACCCTCCTGATGTGAGAAGGGTGCCATGGTCAGTCAGAGGACACCCTAGAACAGCCAGACAGAGCTACAAACATCCTCAAGTGGTAGGAGAAAGACAACATCCCTCTGAAGAAGGTTGGTCTCAACAGGCCTGTGTGTACACAGCCCTCATCAGCATGAAAATCCACTTTTTGCTTTTCATAACAGCCTTGCCCCTTTCCCAGCATGCTGAACTGCAGGTATCTCAGGTTTTACCTATTTATGTAGGGAAAGAAGCTGCTGACACCTGCTCCAGAGCTGGAACATTTCTGGCAGCACTTAGGGGAAATCTCAGCCCCTGTATAAGCAGAGGTCCACAAACAAGCCTCAACTCCCTTGGCTGACTGGGGTCTTTGGTCCTGTGTGGTGAATTGTCACCACAGGCTGGCTCATAAAAACCATCAGAGAGGAGAAGGACACATGGGAAAAGAACCTGGTGGTGGTATCTGAACCCCAAATGAGAAACAGGAGTATTTGTTGACCCTGAGCCCAGCTGGCAAAATCTGCCATGCCCATCCTGTTAAAATCCCTCAGGAGTTCTATCCAATCTGCCCGATGGGAAGGGTTCCTGGACTATGTGGGTTTGTTTTCTCATGCTTGGGAAAGCTTTGGGAAAGGGCTGGCAGGCAAAACTCTACCAGAGACCAATTTAGCACAATCACCTGAGTGCCAGTACTTGGGCTCCAACGCTGTTTGTGTTACAGGTACAGAAAAAATCTGATCACAGTCCTCTGTTTATCACAACCATGGTCGTATAATCCCTTTCATCATGTTAAAAATAGTGTGGAAGACCTTTGGCTCAACTCTTCAGCACCTGGAGATGAAGCTTCTCATATTATCAGATTTTCCAGGCTGGGCAGAGTAAATTAGTGCAGGTGGCTGCTGTGTCTGGACAGCTCTGGGGAGCCCAGGCATGGCAGGTAGAGCTTAGGCAAAGTGTAATCCAGATGTGGGGACAGGTTTCTGCCAGAGAAAAATGTTATTTTAACAGGATAGGGTAATCCTTCCAGGAATCTGGTCTCAGCTATGCTCCCAAAATTATGCCTGAGGAAAATGTCATTGTGAGTCCATTGGTAGAACTAGAGACAAATCCTGCCTTCTGCAGAGCAGCCTCTTCTGAAACAACTCCACCCAGCCACCAGAGCCTCTGGTGGGACTCCAACGACAGAGTTCAAGGAAATGACAGCACACCAACTCACTTTTCAGGGGGAACAATGCATGACAGATGTCAAGGAATTCCATTCAGGAATGTGGAGTGAGTTTGGTGATTTGACTCAGACCTAAAGGAGCTGGAGGCAATCAGGGAACAGAGAGACACACACAGTCTTGCTGTTGGAGTTCCTGTTGGTGTGGTGTAAATGATATAAAAGTATTTATAACTCAACACTATTTAGTTTGAAATGGCTCTTCCGTTTTGAAGCTTCCCCTAAATGTTAAGAAAATGGAACGGAAAGAATTCGCTGAATTCCTTTCAGCAAAAGCAGATTTTTTTCTTTTTTTTCTCACTGAAAGAACCCCCCACTTCAGCAGATGCTGAAGGATGTTCATGCAGAAGAGTCCTTTCCTTTGGGATTTTTGGAACCAGAATTCTTATTAATCTTACTGATGGTGTTTTCAGTGTCAGAGTGGGGCTGCATGGATGGTGTTTCCAATTACAAGAGCTGCTTTTATCACTTAAATTGGGGTTCAAGTGGACCAGTAACGCACATTGCAGCAGCAAGGACTCAAGTGCCAAAATCTCTCTAGGATCTTCCCACCATGCCAAAGTTCACCTTTTCCCAGTGCATCCTCTGGAGATCATGAATCCCACAACTCCCTGACTCTCAGGTGAGCAGGCACTGAGGCCGACAGAGAAACCCAGAACCAACAACCGTGTGCCTCTCTGTCTTCTAATGACCCACAGACATGAAGGAGAGATGGCTTGCTCTGAGCTCGCTCTAAATCCCTCCAGGCACCAATCACCTGGGTTAATTCTGCATTAGAAATGTGCTGGGAAAGCAGCAGCCAGGATTTCCCGGCCACAGATTAGCTTGTTTGGAAATAGAGCATGAGAACTGCTCTTCGTGTCTATTTTTGTCAAAAGCCACATGAATTGCCACTCTTTTCAGGCCGAGGTGCCCTCTGCGCAGTCACCACTGTAATTATGAAGACTTTTGAGTTAAATCCCCGTTAATCTGAAGCCTTTAAGTGCTGTCTCAGAATGACACTGAAAAAGAACCCCACCTGAGCCCCTAGAAGTGAACAGCCACAGATGAGAGGATGTGAAACTCCTCTAGAAAACCCAAGAGGTTTCACTGGAAATGCTCCACCAGGATGCTCTGACAACACCTCCAGCAAGGGCAGGATTTAACTCTGTGCAAGCAGAGCAAAATCCCTCTTTGTAGGCAAGGTTAGAGGGCAGGGGAGTCACACAAACCTGGCTCAACCTGACAGGAGCACAACCATCTCTAGAAACTTCCAATGCTATTTCCTGCTGAGAACTTAGTCTTTGTCCCTTTGCTAATTAAAATAGTCTTTCTAGAACAACAGGCACAAAACCCCCACCCCAAACGTGGTGACTTCAACTGGTTAGAATAAGATGGCAAAATCCAAGAGGGGTTATTCTTGGAGGGAAAAAACAAAAATCACATTTCACATTCAACAGCTGGTTCTTTGTGAAGGGCACTTCAGTTACAACTTCTAGTGGCCAATTCTTTGCTAAATTTTTTGAGTGTATCAAATCCAGCAGAGTTGCTTCCAGTTTGAATCCTGAAAATATCCAGAAGGAGCCTCCTACGCTGAGATTTTTCACACCTAATGATATTTGAACTCTACTGTTAGAAACACTTAGGAGAGAAACACACCTCAAGGAACTACTGGAATTCACTGAAATGGTGAAAAAAACCCCACCAAACCCTTTTGCTAAGAAAAACAACACATGGCTTCATTTAGCATGAAATCTTTTCTCACTCATTTCTGTCTTCTGAGTAGGGATGGTTGGCATGAAACAACAGGACTGCACAAACATGTACAATATATGTGCATTTTAACACTGCAATCTGACATCTGTTACAGCACCTCTATCCTGTCACTCTTTTTTTTTTTTTCTGTTTTAATTCGGGTGAGCACCAAAGCCATTGGGAAAGACGTAAACCTGCCTACAACAAGTTGAAAGGATGTTGTAATCCTGCAAGTGGGGGCTAAAATACTCTGAAAAAAAGGGAGCAGCACTTCAGTGCCGGAAAGGAAAGCCCAAGGAGTTCCACTGTCTGCTTTGGAGAACAGCCACGAGAATCCCTTTTTCCTTAGCACAGATCTGGGGCAGCTTTGGACCCTGTGCCCAGAAATCAGTGACAAAGCCAAGCCTAATTGTGTTGACTGCTATGTTCTGTACCAGCCTCCAAAACAGGGTGGCCCAGAGTGCTTGGTGGGAATTGTTCTTGCCACCACCTGAGCCAAGCACGGGAATTGTTTGGGTTGGTGTTGGCTGCCGGGAGCTAAAAATGTGCCAAGGGCTGTGCTGATAAGTGAAGCAGAGGATGAACAAGATCTGGTGGCTGTGCCCGTGTTCTGATGTGTTTTGGTTTATCAGCAGGGATGGAACCCAACAGACTTGTCCCCAGATTGGGAAAGCAACATTTCCTGCCAGGGCTCCGTGAGGGAACCTCCTGCTAAAAACAGAGCTCCCACGGGCTGTTCCTTGGAGATGAGACAGCATCAAGGCAATGCTTCAAAGGGACTGTGACAGCACCAAACAGGGATCCTGCTAACCTCCCCTGGTGGATGGCTTGGCCTGGACACAGAAAGCCTGCAGGCAGTTAGGGAAAGAACTTCATCCCAGGTCTGGGAATGATTTTGGCCTGATGGAAAAGAGGAAGGGACCCAGCTCGGATCACACTCACTGGCCAAAGAAGGAGGTCTGTGTCCAGGGACGTGTCAGCAGTGCACACTTTGTCACCTCATGGTTTATAAACCTTCGATGTTGTGTGGGGGGCCCTTGGTGGAAATGCCTCAGCACAATCCCAGAGGAGGGGCCTGGTCTCTGGAAAAGAAGTGGCGTCTCAACATTCCTGGAGAGTACACAGGGCTGGCATCAGTGAGGCGAGTCTGGCAGGGTGCTCCTGCGAGGGGGAGTGACAAAGTGACAAAAACGGATGTGGTGCAGCTGGTGCTGTCTCGCAGTGGGGTAGCTGAAGGCACCAGGGACACTGATTTCCAAGGATAACAGCAGGAAACTCTTTCTTCCTCTGCTTCCCACGTTTTGTACACTCTGCACGGACCTATGTGATAGGTAGCAGGTCAGAACTTGGTGTCTGGACATTAAGTCATGCTGGTTGTGGCTTATTTTCCGGATCTTTTTGCCTGTTGCAAGCATTTTTGGGACCTTGATGTACATCAGATGGGGCTCCTGTGCCTACTGGCTGTCTCCCCTCAGTGGCCCTCTGTGTGAAGACATGGATGTTCTGAGGGCACTGAGAGCATGAGGCTGGTCAAATGCCACTTAGGACAAAAGCCATTTCAGGAGATTTCTACTGATTCAGTAATTTTGCTGCATGCCCAGACTCAGAACTGTCACCCCAAGCTAATCATTAAAAAAACAATTAATGGTTTCTGAAGCGAGAGAATTCTTTCCTTCAGAATTCATCGATTTCGAGTTGCATCAACCTGAACTGCTCCACCTCCACCAGGGGCAGAAGCAAAGAGCAGTCCCTGCCCAGCAGGGAAAAATCTTTTCCACGATTTTTTGCACACGCCAGAGCCCATGAGCTCCCTGTTTGCCTGCGCCCTCCTAGATGCCTGACAATAATCCTGCACTAGAGCAACCTGAAGCTAAAAAGAATTAAATTCCCATGTATTTCACGAACCAACAGCACCTTTTCCCATGCTCTAATCCCGAACTTCCCATTGAGAGGTGCATCTCCAGAAAGATCCTGCAGCATGGAATTACCCAAAAAAAAAGTCTGAATTTCCTGCCTGGAATCTGCTTGACGAGAACCCAAAGAACCTCTCTCTCCATGCCTCAGTTTCCTGGCTGGCCCCCCAGCTCCCGGGGAACAGCATGAGCTCATGCTGTTGTAGTGCTCTGATGATGTAACCCCTTTCCCAGCGATTACCACAGTCTGACAAAGCCTAAAATTGGCAGCACTGGCCCCCTGCCAGCGCTGTCCCGTGAATGGTGACTCATCTTTCCTGGCTGTGCCGTGTCCTGTGTGTGACGGTGACACGTGGTACGGAACAGACGGGGGGTTTTATTTTATCAGCTCTCCAAAAATAAGAGCCGGAGACATGGCAAGGTGGTGGACGGAGAAGCTGCAGGTGGGGATGGGCGAAGGGATGACGTCTCTCTTTGGGCTGGCTCCAAATCCCATTGGAAAAAGGAAAAAATATAAAAAAAAAAAAATAGCTGTCCCTGGCTCTGAGGGCTCCTGGATCCCACGGCGCTGGGACAATACGGCTGATGATGGGACAAGCTGTCCCATGCCAGCGTGCCCGAGGCTTGGCCTGCTCTCAGCATGCCAGAGCAAGGCGTCCTCGGTGCCACTGCCAACTGTGGAGATGGCTTTTTGATGCTGCTGGGAGCTGGCCGGGGACCAGGGGCTCGTTTCCAGCCGGGCACCAAATTGCTCCCTGTCATCCGGCTTTGGTGGGAAGGCAGGAACAGAGCCATATGCCCCAGCCTGGCAGAGCACTGGAGTCATATGAGTGGCCTCCCGGGCGAGCTGCTGATGAGTTCAGAGCTATCTGGGCCTCCTTGGGCTGCTGGTGAACATTTAAAGGGAAACTGTGGTGGAGTCGGGACAAATTCTCAGGGCAGATCATCCCAGATCCTCCCTGCCCGGCAAGGACACGACTGGTGGGGTCCCTTTCCCACATGGCAACTGCTTGTGCCTCTTCTGTCACAGGAAACCAAGCCTGGGTGAGGGATGTGTCCCACTTCTTTTAATCCCCAAGGAATGAGAAAAAACGGGAAAAAAAGGATATCTGCCTTTGGGCAAAGTTTTAGCATCTTTTTTTCCTTGTGATCTGTCTCAGAACCTGAGCCAAAGCCCAGAGTGTGTCTCTGGTAGATCTTCTCCCTACCTCATCCCCTGTTACTGAGGACTTTCTTCAGTCATACAGTGATGTTCTCTTGGTGGATCTTAGGAAAAATGCACCAGTTCAGGAAGAGGATTTCTGCTTTGCAGAAATAGGACTCTCCCCCACAGAATCTGCAGGTGCCATACTGAATTTTGCACTGATCCCCATGGGATCTGGTGTCTGCGTAGAATGAACCCAGGTTTTTGGTTTTTTTTTAATGAGATTATGGGACTCTGCATAAATGGGGACAATTTTGTGTTGTGAGGGCACAGAGATTGGGTTTGGGGGTTTGGATCTCTGTTTGAACATTGTTGGATACACCTGTTTGGCCCAGGCCAATGTGAAGGGTCTTGCACTAACTTTTAGTGCTCCTTCGAGTGATGAAAAGGATGCAATTTTGTATCTCATGAGTCTTTTTTCCCCTTTCACTGGAGACCTGGGGATTTTAATCTCCTCAGTTATGTTCAGGCCAGTTGATGGCACTTGAAAATCACTTTTTTTGAACACCTGCAGGCTGAAGGTCCCTTTCTAACTCAGCTGACCAGCTGAGTCTTCTAAACTAAGTGTCAGGGAATATCATCTTTAGTTTGCCCCTGCAAAAAGGCATCATAAATGATAATAAATGGTCCCCAGACATGGTACAGACGAGGGAGGACATGATAAAAAAATAGGACTTTTCTTTGGGAGGGTTCAGATGATTTGCACACTCCTCCAGGATAACTCTGCAGCCAGCACACCTCTGTAGCTGGGATGTCTGAAATCCATTTTAATGCCTAATTTGTATCACCCTGCTTAAAAAGATGACCCCCCCCCAAACCCCACAAGTTAATGTTGCTTTTTCTTAAATACATGAGCAGCTTCAGCCTACTTTTGAGGGCTGTGAAGAGTGCAGACACCTCCCAAAATCCCGGAGATTCCAGCAGGACTTTCCAAAAGGAAGACTTATGCTGCAAATCTCTTTCAGATCAACTGTAGGGTTATCGAGGAGGTGGACACAGCATCTGTGGAGACATGTGGCTTTTTTTGGGAGGGAGAGACCCTGTGCTGAGAACTGCAGCCTCATGCAGGCAGAAATCTTTGTGTAAAGAACTCGTGACATGAGTGGAAGGACTTTGGGGCTTCTGCTAAATCTCATTAAGCTTTAAAGAAGGCACGTGAAAAAAAAAAAAATTAAGGGGAAGCAAACCTCTTGAAGAGGAGATTTATTCCAGAAAAACTGGAATCCCTCTCACCTCCCTGCCTGCCTAGAGGCTGGGTGTCTCCTTTAAGCTGGCTTGATCTGCTCCTTCCCACTCGGCGCAGAGGAAGCGGCACCTCTGCAGGGTGAAGGGGGTTAAGGATGGTTTGTTCTGCAAGGAACGAGGTGCATTGTCTGCTGGGAGTGATTGGGGAATGAAGATCTGGGTTGCTGAGCTTTTTCTGCTGTTAATGTTGGGTTTTATCCTGAAAATAGTTGATTTAAATCAGGGGAAGTCCTCTAGCCACTGTTGCTCAGGAGTCTGAGAAATAGACGCCCTTTTTTCGTCTTCTAAACCTCAGACACAGTTAGGGTGACTGAGGGACAATGCTGAATCATCTCCAGCATCCCCTCTCCTCCTTCAGCCCAACCCTAATGGTAGGTCTGAATGCATCAGGTTCCCTGGAGAAAGGTGCTGCTGGAGGTTGAGCATCTCCTCCCACCGTGATCAGCTGTTTTGGACAGGACAGGAGCTGTTCCACGTGTTGGATCCATCCTTTTTCCCCTCACCTTCTCTTGACTCTGTTTTGGGCCCGCCCAGCTGTGGTTGGAGCAGATGAATCCTTCACAGAGGGCCTGCCTACCAACACCAGCTCCTTCCGTATGGATATTCAGGAGTGGATGTTGTTCCATTTGCTCCACCAGCCAAAGAATTCCAGCTCAGGCTCTCAACACTCACCTTCCACTGCCCACCTGATGGAGTACAAAGAGCTCTCCCCTCTTTTCTCTCAGTTGGACATTTGTTGTTCCTCAGACAAGGGTAGCTAAGCTGGGATCTGCTCTGCCTTGTGCTGAGGATCTGGTGAAGGAATGAATCCTGACCCTCATGAAAGCCCAGGGGTCTTGTCCCAGTCTTTACTGAGGCTGGGTCTTGACCTCACATTCCAGTTCCAGCACTTACTGCTGCTGGACATTCTCAGTTTTGGCTGAAACTGCTCCGTTCCTTGAGTGCTGAAGGAACAACAGACACAGGTCCCACCCAACCCTCTCACACAGGTTCCTCTCATGGTCAAATAGTTCTTGCAAGGCATGATGAGGTTTTTCTTTCTTCCACTCACCCAATAGATTGAAACCCAGGAAATCAGGCATTATCCTGATTGAATCCCTTTCTACTCATCCTTCCAAGATCAGCCCTTCCTACCACCATGCTGTGTGGCAGAAATGCTTTGGAGGAGATGCTCTGGGTCTGAGTAAAGACCTCCAGGGTGTTCACTCTTCTCTTCCCAACAGCTCTCTTAACACAGGAATTAGGAGACAAAAGCAAAGCCTCCTGATAGCCATTCCAATAACTCCCTTTCTAAAGCTCCTTAAATAGAAGTTGACCTATTTGGGGAAAAGTGGAGCCTGGGCTTGGCATTACAATCTAAGGAGCAGGGAGGGCTGGGGCTGGGAGGAGGGATGCGTTCCACAGGAAATGGCAAACTGACCTTGTCTGGCACTAAATGAATCCATAAGAGTCTGTGGGGGATGTATGGAAGCAGCTGGAGTCTGGACACATCACCAGAGGTTCTACCTGGTCTTTCAAGCCCTTCCCTGGACTGCTTTTCCATTGTGCATCCCTCAGGGATGCAGCTGATGCTGCTCCTGTTTAAAGGCAGAACTGGCCCCTTCCTGTGAGGAGCCACGCTCCCACAGACTCGATGAGCCAAGGAGAGACTTGATTTGATTTTTAAACACACTGCCTTCCTGACAGTATCCATCTCCCTTCGCTTTCCGCCTGCTTTAAGGGAAAAAAAAATCATTGATGCTCCCTTTCACGACGGCTCCTCTCAGCGTTTAATTTGCTTTTGTATAATTACCGACCGGCCGGGAGGAGGAGGAGGAGAAGGAGGAGGAGGGGGAGGAAGAGAGAAGCACCGAACGGGCATGGAGGAGAGCTCTAGGAAACCTCGCACCGGAGTCAAGGAGCGCTGAGCAAGCTCCGGTGCTCTCATCCATCAGCGCCCGCATCCCGGGCACAGGCGGGGAGGGATGCAGGGAGACGATGCGCTGGGGACCCGGCGAGCTCGGCTGCCGGAGCGTGGCGAGCAAAGAGCCCTCCAGGGCTCGGGGAGGCAGGCGGGGACGTGCGCTGCCTTGGAAGAGAGCGCAGCCGGCTCGGCGCGCTGGAGGAGCAGAGGAACTGCAAAGCCGGGGAAGGGAGGGGAGGGGGAATGTTGGAAAAAAAAAAAAAAA